>SJYX01014944.1:170584-186533 GCA_006410675.1 Oreotragus oreotragus | reverse complement strand
TCCAGTACTTTGGCCACCTCATGCAAAGAGTTGACTCAGTGGAAAAGACTCTGATGCTGGGAGGGATTGGGGGCAGGAGGAGAAGGGGACGACCGAGGATGAGATGGCTGGATGGCATCACGGACTCGATGGATGTGAGTCTGAATGAACTCCGGGAGATGGTGATGAACAGGGAGACCTGGCGTGGTGCGATTCATGAGGTCACAAAGAGTCGGACACGACTGAGCGACTGAACTGAACTGAACTGAACTGAACTGAATTATATTTTGTACTCTGCTTCAGAAAGCATTTGCCTAGCCACTAACATTAAATGCAATTTCTTTGTAACTTGTAAGCTATTATAGTAATTTTATTTAGTATAAATCTATACAAAATTTAGGAGAAGGAAATGGCAACCCTCTCCAGTATTCTTGCCTGGAGAATCCCGGGGACAGAGGAGCCTGGTGGACTGTGGTCTATGAGGTCACACAGAGTCAGACACGACTGAAGCAACTTAGCAGCAGCAGCATACGCAATTTAAGAAAGAGACTTAGTAGTTTCATAAGAAGGATAGCTATTAAGATTAATAACTTTATTGTTTTAGAAATATATATATGTACTCCCAGCTACCATTTTAAAGAAACAGGAAAGCAGATCTTAATATTCATGGAAATGCAAAGGACCCAAAATAGCTAAGAAATCTTGAAAGAGAGCTATAAACTTGGAGTACTCAGTTCCCAATTTCAAAACTTACTGTGAAACAATAAAAATAGTGTGGTAAGGCTAATAATTTAGACATGCAGATAACTGAGAGTCCAGAAATAAGCTCTCACATTTATGGTCAATTGATTTTGACAGTGCTACCAAGACAGCTCGATGGGGACAAGGTATTCTTTTCAACAAATAGTGCCAGGACCCCTGGATATCCATATGCAAAAGAATAAATGTGAACCCTACCTCCTACCATGTACAGATATTAAGTCAGAAATGAATCAAGGACCTAAATGTAAGAGGTAAAAGTATGAAATGCTTAGAAACATACAGGAGAAATTTCTGATGACCTTAGATTAGGTGATTGGTCATGTCTCAGATACACACCAAAAACACCTGTGACGAAAGAAAAATGACATTTTAAAAACCTTCTGTGCTTCAAAGGACACAGTTAAGAAAATGAGAAGACAAACCATATAACATGAAAAAATATTTTCCATTCATGTATCTGATTGTGCGCATGTTCAGTTGTTCAGCTGTGTCCGACTCTTTGCGACACCATGCACTGTAGCCTGCCAAGCTCCTCTGTCCATGGAATCCTCCAGGCCAGAATACTGGAGTGGGTTACCTTTCCCTTCTCCAGGGGATTTTGCAAACCCAGGGATCAAACCCAGGTCTCTCACATTGCAGGCAGATGCTTTACCCTCTGAGCTACCACAGAGGCCTGTAATATCTGATTAAGATCTTATATTGATATTTAAAATATATAAAGAACTCTCATGACTTAACAATAAAAAGGTAATTCAATAGAAAAATGAACAGAGTGCTTGAATACCCATTTCTCAAGAAGATACACGCCGACATTATTAGTTATTATGGAGGTGCAAATTAAAATCATGAGCCAACTACTTTATACCCAGTGCAACAGCTAGAATCAAAGAGACAGATAGTAGTAGGTGTTGATGAGGATGTGGAGAGACTGGAACCCTATACTTTGCTGGTCAGATTGTAAACTACTGTAGCAATTTTGAAAACAGTGATTCAGTTCTTCAAAACCTTAAACCCAGAGTAAATATATGAATTAGTAATTCTACCCCCAGATATATACTCAAGAAAATGGAAAATCCCCACACACAATGATTCATAGCAACATTTTTCATTATAGTAAAAAAAAAAAAATAGAGACCACCCAAATGTCCATCAACTAATAAAGAAGTAAACAAAGCAGAGTGTATCTATACAATAGAATGTTAGGCAATAAAAATTAAAAGTAATGAAGTATTGATACATGCTGCAGCATGGATGAACCCTGAAAACATGGCGCTAGGTAGAAAAAGCCTTTCACAAAAGACCATAAAATGTTAAGACTACATTTATATGCAATGTTCAGGACTAACTTATCTATACAGAAAGAAATTTGACAAGTGTTTTGCCAGTGGCTGGTAGAAGTGAGTAAAAGGGCACTGACTGCTAAAGAGGATAGCTTTTCCCTTTGGAGTGATGAAAATACTCTGAAATTAGATACTGGTGATCACTGAACTCTACACTTCAAAATGGTGAAATATTTGTAATTGAATTATATCTCAATGAAGTCATTCTAAGAAATTACGACTGCAGTAAAATTTTAAATTATGTACTGTGGTATTTAAGAAATAAAATCCCTCCCCCTCAGAAAGAACAAGGAATAAAGTAAAAAAAAAAAATCCAAAATTTTATCACCATGTTCCCCACCATGTTTATCTATGCATGTCAGTGTGTAGATAAATATACAGGTAATTAAATGGCATTTCTGGTCTCAGTTTTGTCCCTGGTAGTAGTAGCTGATGTCTACTCCTTTTGAGGTATGTGTTTCTATCAGAATGTGGTCTTTGGCACAGCTTGCGGTAACCTATAAGATGGAAGTATAATGCCTGTGACAGGTGTCATATGCTGGTACAGATATTTGCTGTCTTTGCTGCCATCACCATGAGCAGAGTGTGCCCCAGAGAGCACGGTGGACCTCAGAGGTCCTGCTGCTGTTCTGAACCCAGTTCCTGCCATGGGGTCAAGTTCTGCAGATTCCAGAAAACCCACGCACACTTGACTGAGAAATAAATCATTCTTGTTGTAAGCAAGAATCTTACAGGGATCTTGAGAGTATTTGTTATGCATTTCTATTTGGCAAATGAGATTAGTAGGTATTATTTTCTTTGCAAGGAGGTTGTATCATATGTGCTATATCTCCAGGAAACTTTCATACATACCTTCACTTTGCAACTTACAGACAAAAAATTGAAATTAAACAGGAAATATGTTCTTTGGAAAATGTTTAATCAATATAAGTTACAACCTTTCTAAATGATCTCTCTAAAGCTGTGAAAAAATGTTATGAAAAACATATTAAAAGCATAGAATACTTTGCAAAGCATTTGCTCCTATTTCAGTGAGCATCTATCATTTTTCTATTAAGAAGGGAAAGTAAGCTCTCAGATAATGTGGTATACCTTTTCAGTAATAGTCTCGTTGTTTATTAATAATTTTGTGGTTTAATAACATTTAACTAATACAAAACATTGAAACATTTACTTAAAATGTTTAACATGAACTCTTCTATAACTTAAGACTTTTAGGGAAATTTTCATCTGCTCTTTATGTTATCTTCTTTCCAGACTTTTTCTCTCTCTATCAATCTCTCTCATTTCTTCATTCTTTCTTTATAAAACATTATGTTAATTGTATAATCTCCATGCCTTTAATTCTTTTGTGATTATTTACATAATGCATAGATTACATCCAGAATACTGTTAACTCAATGTGATGTGGATAAATCCTTGATTCCATTTTTAGTTTTCTAAAACTTGTTTGCCAAATAGAATTATAATTTGAGGATTAGATATTGTATTTGATTTAGGGGCTTTCCTGGTGGTCCAGTGGTTAGGATTCCACTGCAAGGGGTGCAGATTGTATTCTTTCTCAGGGAACTAAGAACTCACATGCCACGTGGCACAGCCAAAATATTAAATTAAAAATATACATTCAATTTAACTGTCTATCTCTTGTGGAGGAAGGAGATTGATAGCAATTGGAGAAATATGGAACCATTTAAAAATTATTTTATTTTATTTTGTTAATATAAATTTATTTATTTTAATTGGATGTTATTTACTTTACAATATTGTATTGGTTTTGCCATACATCAACATGAATCCGCCACAGGTATACACGTGTTCCCCATCCTGAATCCCCCTCCCTCCTCCCTCCCCATACCATCCCTCTGGGATTTTAATGAAGTATATTTGATATACATGTTATATTAATTTCTGCTCTACAGCAAAGTGATTCATATATATATATGTATATTTTTCATATTATTCTTCATTCTTGTTTATCACAAGATAAACTGACTGTGATATAGAGCAGGACTTTGTTGTGTATCAATTTTAAACGTAATAATTTGCATCTGATAATTCCAAACTCTCACTCCTCCCCTACCCCAACTCCTTACTCCTTGACAACCACAAGTCTGTTCCCTATGCCTGTGAGTCTTTTTGTTTCATCANCTGAGGTGATTGATATTTCTCCCGGCAATCTTGATTCCAGCTTGTGTTTCTTCCAGCCCAGCCTTTCTCATGATGTACTCTGCATAGAAGTTAAATAAGCAGGGTGACAATATACAGCCTTGATGTACTCCTTTTCCTATTTGGAACCGGTCTGCTGTTCCATGTCCAGTTCTAACTGTTGCTTCCAGACGCGCATATAGATTTCTCAAGAGGCAGGTTAGGTGTTCTGGTATTCTCATCTCTTTCAGAATTGTCTACAGTTTATTGTGATCCACACAGTCAAAGGCTTTGGCATAGTCAATAAAGCAAAAATAAAAGTTTTTCTGGAACTCTCTTGCTTCTTCCATGATCCAGCGGATGTTGGCAATTTGATCTCTGGTCCTCTGCCTTTTCTAAAACCAGCTTGAACATCAGGGAGTTCATTGTTTCATAGATACATTGATTTGTATCACGTTTTAGATTCTACATGTGAATGATTTGGTATGGTATTTATATTTCACTTTTTGAGTTACTTCATTTAGTATGATAATCTCTAGGTCCATCCATGTTGCTGCAAATGCATTATTTCATTCTTTTTGATGGCATCAGAAGAAGAATGTAAATAAAAAAATCCTTTTTAAAATCACATCAAAAAATAAAATAAAATACTTAGGAATAAACCTCACCAAGGAGGTGAAAGACATGTATGCTGAGAACTACAAAACATTATTGAAGAAAACTAAAGATAGTTCAAAGAAATGGAAAGATATCCCATGCTCTTGGATTGGAAGATTTAGTATTGTTAAAATGACAATACCGCCCGAAGCAATATATAGATTTAATGTAATCCCTATCAGATAACCCATGACATTTTTCACAGAACTAGAACAAATAATTTCCAGCGTTATATGAATTGCAAAAGCAATCTTGATGAAAAAGAACAAAACAAGAAGCATTACTTCAAAAAATACTGCAAAGCTACAGTAATCAAAACAGTGTATTATTGATGAAGGAATTCTGCTCAGCTCTCTCACAAAATATCTCCTTCTGGGATTCATTCTGAGAGAAGCATCCACTCTTCACGGAGTGGAGAAAGAAGACCAGTAGCTTTCAACTCTTATTCTAGATTCAGTGCAAAGACCTTGAGGTTATTCTTTCATTTAAGGGCATCAGTTCTCATGATCCAGTGTCTGTGTTTCATCTGATTCTTCAGAAACCATTGCCCCTTGACCTTCTACTCATAATAAAGGGAGGATGATGCTACCTCCTCTGACCACTTCTCTTTAAAGTTAGCTGTATTTGTGAGGATGCATAGAACTTTATTTTAGTACTGTATCTGTAAAGAGAGGTTGGAATGGGAATTATCCGAAGACTTGGCATAAACGCTTTCACTCTTAAACTCTCATTCACTTAGCAGGAAGTACGCCCTTTTCATTGGTTAACATTAGCAAATGAGCTTTTGTTGGAATTTTGTTTTTGAGATTAAGTTCCCCTTTACTGTTATCCTAGTATTAGAAAATGTTTTACATTGTAAATTATTATGACTCCAACAATCACTTATTTTTGCCTTTTTGCTCCTGAAATACACTATTTCCATTTTATACTTACAAGCTAAATATTTTGTGACCCTATAAAAGCTTTTGATGTCTGTCTTTTAATCTTGTTGCAGATTTACTTTTTAAAATTGTTGATGCCACTCAGTACTAGGTGTATGGTGGATATTTTGTCCACTTATCAAGAAAAAATGAACTATTACCCTATTCTCATTTGTTATGAGATCAGGTCTTCTACAGAACTCAAGTAGAAAAATTATAATTATTTTCTAAACTAAGTTGAAAACAATTCTATACAAGTGTTTTTTTATATCTCCTGTTTAGGAAAATAACAAATTATTATAAATTTTTAATGGTCTTCAATCCATTTAATAAGTAAATATTTTACTAAGAAGGGAAAATTTAACTCTGTTTAAAGTGTTTAGTATTATTTTAAGTAACACCTTAGATGTAAGTCAAATTCATGACAACCCACTAAACACTATAGAAGTTTCCTGTAACCAAAAAAATTTGAGGGGAAAAAAAGTGATCAATTTTAGTACAGAAGTACCTGTTGGACTTACCAGTAGACAACTGCTTCCAATGACATATAGAGAAGGCAATGGCACCCCACTCCAGTACTCTTGCCTGGAAAATCCCATGGATGGAGGAGCCTGGGAGGCTGTAGTCCATGGGGTCGCGAACAGTTGGACTTGACTGAGCAACTTCCCTTTCCCTTCCAATGACATCACAGAGAGACATAAATAAAATATCATTTATATGAAATAATCTAGTTTCTNCCCCACTCCAGTACTCTTGCCTGGAAAATCCCATGGATGGAGGAGCCTGGGAGGCTGTAGTCCATGGGGTCGCGAACAGTTGGACTTGACTGAGCAACTTCCCTTTCCCTTCCAATGACATCACAGAGAGACATAAATAAAATATCATTTATATGAAATAATCTAGTTTCTGATATAACTAAAATGTCTACTTAATAATAATAGTAAGCAATAGACAAATTTTGAGGCACAATCCCTTCTAAAATTTAGAAACTAAGACATATTCCTGGTTTCTATATTTAACCTGCACTAGAGTCAGACACGACTGAGCAACTTCACTTTCAATTTTCACTTTCCACTTTCATGCATTGGAGAAGGAAATGGCAACCCACTCCAGACTTCTTGCCTGGAGAATCCCAGGGACGGCAGAGCCTGGTGGGCTGCTGTCTATGGGGTCGCACAGAGTCAGACACAACTGAAGTGACTTAGCAGCAGCAGCAGCAGAAATAAAATTAATATATCCTAATGGAGATGCTATTTTTTTTTAATGATAGTATGTATGGTAGGGCTTATCTTCCAAATTTCCAGACTGGCAGTCTTAATTTCAGCATATTCAGAGATCAGCAAGTATGTGTCATACATATCTGGAAAAAAATATATTACAAGGAAAGCAGAAAGTACATGAATAATTCATTGGCCATAAATAAAATTAATATATCCTAATGGAGATGCTATTTTTTTTTAATGATAGTATGTATGGTAGGGCTTATCTTCCAAATTTCCAGACTGGCAGTCTTAATTTCAGCATATTCAGAGATCAGCAAGTATGTGTCATACATATCTGGAAAAAAATATATTACAAGGAAAGCAGAAAGTACATGAATAATTCATTGGCCATATTTGATATGCTTTGCTTTCTTTCCTAAAGCTGTGATCTGAAAACATGATTTGCCACCATTTCAGCAGAAGCAGGAGGGAGGGAGCTGGTATTGCTTCCAACTTAGCTCCTGGAATCCCTGGAGACTGAGAGGCTACTGGACTTGACCACCTTGAGAAGAAACTTACCAGAAACAAAAAGCATAAGATGAAGAGATGCATATTGACCAATTCTACGGTCAATATCTTTAGAACTCTTCTGAAACACTTGGTCATTCACCCAATGAGTTTTGACTGACATCATATATCTGGGTGGTTTAATGTATGTGATTTGCTAAATCAAATTCTTCATCTACTGCATAACGTGTATCTACTTTGACAATATATTATGTCATCATCATGAAATAAAGGCAAACAAACTGCTGTAACAAGACATGTGTCTTGCTGCAGTCAGCTGGCATGGTGATAAATCTGAATGACTTGTATCTAAACTGTCTTTCATCCAAATCTGCTTCAACACTTTGTAATGATTACATTTGTGGAGAGTTTTTCATCTTAATTTTTGCAGCTGGAGATTGAGTAGGGAAGTGAGAACGTGTCATGACTGACTAATTACTCAATATCATACACAGATGTATAAAAACCTTTGGAGAAAATCAGGAGGTTCGTATTTGGTTTCTTTTCCTGGGAGAAGGCAACAATTGTGCATGCATTTGCATTTTCTTTTAAAATTAGCTTGTGAATAAACAAAATCTATGTTCTCTTCTCTATAAAGTAAGCTTCATTTTTACTCTTGAATTCTATCAAAGACTTGACATATGTCTGAATCTTTGCAGCCCAATGTCTGTTTCAGAAAATCTAGACCAGGGATGCTCAGCCAAATCCTGGAATCAAAACAGATCATGAAGCCCTCTACATCCATCCAACTATTGCTATTTCTTTTTTAATATAACCATTTTAGTATTGAAGTACAGTTGATAACAATGTTGTATTAGTTTCAGGTGACAGCAAAATGATTCGTGTGTGTGAGTGTGTGTGTGTGTGTACATATCTATTCTTTTTCAGATTCTTTACCATCGTAAGTTATTACAGGATGCTGAATACAGTTCCCATTGCTACATGGTATGCCCCTGTTGTTTATCCATTTTATATATAGGGGTGTATATCTGCTAATCCAAAACTCCTAATTTATCTCTCCTCCTCCCATCCCCTTCAATAACCTTAAGTTTGCTTTCTTTGTGAGTCTGTTTCTGCTTTGTAAATAAGTTTCTTTGTATCTGTTTTTTTTTTTTTTTTTTTTTATTCCATATATAAATGATATCATATGATGTTTGTCTTTCTTTGACTTACTTCACTTAGTATGGTCATCTTCAGGTCCATCCATGTTGCCACAAACGGTAGTATTCCATTCCTTTTTATGGCTTAGTAGTAAGGAAATGGCAACCCACTCCAGTATTCTTGCCTGAAATCCCATGGACGGAGGAGCCTGGTGGGCTACAGTCCATAGGATCGCAAAGAATCGGACACGACTGAGCGACTTAACTAACTAACTAACTAGTATTCCACTATATAATATGTACCACACCTTCTTTATCCATTCACCTGTCAATGGATACTATGGGTGCTTCCATGTCTTGGCTATTGTAAATAGTGTTGCCATTGACATTGGGGTGCATGTATCCTTTTGAATTAAGAGTTGTCTTCAGATGTATGCCCAGGAGTGGGATTGTAGGATCATACAGTAGCTCCTTTAAGTAATTTCCATCCTGTCCTATAGCTACTGTATCAATTCCCACCAACAGTGTAGGAGGGCTCCCTTTTCTCCACATCCTCTCCAGAATTTATAGTTTGTAGACGTTTTCATGATAGCTGTTCTGACCAGTGTGAGGTGATAACCTCACTGAAGACAACTGCTATTTCTATCAGACATGGTGAAGGATGTGTAAAGTCTTCAGTGTGGCCACTGGCAGTTACAGCTGATACCCTCTGGATTCAGAGATCCTGAGATGCTTTCATGAGGAATGACTTGGATCTTCCTGTCCAACCCTTTTCCTCCTCAAGGTTCATAAGCAGCTGTCAGTTACCCCATAGAATTAAATTCATCAGTAGCCTCAATAACCACCTGAAGTTCTCACATCCAATACTTGTTCAATGACTTTTGAGTAAATAAATTTAAAAGCCAACATTCAAATTACTTTAAACGCTTTCGTAGTTCCACCTGGTCTGTGAGATAATTCATAGCTATTTTATTAGGTGTAACCATGGTTAAGTACCTGGATAGAGCCCTGATATTAGTATAGATGCAAATTCCTGATATTTCTCAGAAACCAACCCTCCCCGAAATCCACTAGATTTCCTTTTTGTTTGCATAACAAATTGACTATAAAATTGGTTCCTAGAAAGAAGAGCTATATGTAATTACTTCAGTTTATGAATGCAAATGATCATTCAGTTAAAGATGATATTCGAAGTCAAGTCTTCAATACAATAACCAATGTTAAAACATCACCTGAGTGTTGTATAAACTTCTCCCTCTTTTCTTCATATGATGGATCTGTGAGTAGTTTAAACTAGATGATCTCTGAGATTTCTCCATGCTCCTACCCTGAAAAGTTCCTTTGAAAACATCCCTTTGGACGGTTCAAAAAATGAATCTATTTCCCTATAATTTCTTGTCAGTTCAGGTTTTGACCTTTGTAACCATGAAGACTCTCTTCTTCAAATAATGGAAGACAACTTACCCATTTCTTTCCCATGAGTTCCCTTTTGCAAGTGAAGCTTCAGTTCAGTTCAGTTCAGTCTCTCAGTCATGTCTGACTCTTTGTGACTCCATGGAAAGCAGCATGCCAGGCCTCCCTGTCCATCACCAACCAGAGTCTACTCAGACTCATGTCCATTGAGTTGGTGATGTAATCCAACCATTTCATCCTCTGTCATCCCCTTCTCCTCCTGCCTTCAAGCTTTCCCAGCATCAAGGTCTTTTCAAATGAGTCAGTTCTTCGCATCAGGTGGCCAAAGCATTGGAGTTTCAGNGGACTGCAGGACCCCAAGCTTCCCTTGCTTCACTGTCTGTTGGAGTGTGCTCAGACTCATGGCTGTTGAGCTGGTGATGCTGTCTAACCATCTCATCCTCTGCCGCCCTCTTCTCCTTTTGCCTTCAATTTTTCCCAGCATCAGGGTCTTTTCTAACAAGTCGGCTCTTTGCATCAGGTGGCCGAAATATTGGAGCTTCAGCTTCAGCATCAGTCCTTTCAGTGAATAGTCAGGGTTGATTTTCTTTAGGATTGACTAAAGAGAATTTAAGTATAGCTAATTTCCCTTATGTTTTATTCAGCCATTTCACTTGATATATTGTGCAGCAATGTGGTATAAAGGATATGTTCTGTTAAGTTGAAAGTCTGTGTAGCTAAACTCTTACACTAAGATCATCCATAACTAAGCATACATCTTTGTTGGAGAAATTTTTCAGTAGGAATTTTAATATATCAAGTCCTTTCAACTCTCCATGCTGCCTGGTTTTTACTTTTTAAAAACTATAAATTACACCCTAGATGAGTTACTCTTACTTTAGACTTTTCACTTATGCAGCCATCCTTCCTTTCATCCCTGTCATCCTGCTACTTCACCCCATCACCTTCCTTCTTCATTCATTATTTTGTATCCAGAGAAGGCTTTGTCTTTTACTGTCCTAGCACCTTTTAGTAATTACTTGAATACTTCTGTGAATCTGCATTACTTCATAAATATGTGTTCCTTTTATATAGGTTAAAACATTTCAGTGTAAATTCTTTTTTTTCCCTCTTGAAACAGGAGATACTCCCTTAGACTGAAAATATCGCTAGGGTAAAAAATTATATTTTTTGTTTGTCTGTTACACAGAGCCTTGTTTAGCAGTGTTGTGGATGTATTGTTGTAGCCGTGCATGCTTAGTTGAAATCCTCCAGTGAAGTTATAGCTATTAATTAAATCTTTTACCTTTGAGATACATAGCTGTGGGAGAAGCAAGGGTAAATATGATATCTTTGTCCTCAAAGAAACTAGAGAGATCTAAAATTAGGACAAAATATTGCAGTCTCATATCCAGGTTAATAGGTGAGTTATAGTTGCCAAAATAACATACATGTTATTCATTGTATTATTACAACAAAATTTATATTTTGGAAAAGGTTTTCTAGGGTTCCGAATTTATTTTCTTTGCTTTTAAAGTATTATAAGAATTTAATGGCTTTCTTCCAGGTTACTCACTGAGTTAGGAGAGACACTTTGCATGTAAGGATGCAAAGCATATTTTCTTTATACTTATCTCTGTTTTGAGGTTTATCAGGCACTCATATTACTGTTAGCTTATGAAGAGTTGACCCATTGGAAAAGACTGTGATGCTGGGAGGGGTTGGGGGCAGGAGGAGAAGGGGACGACCGAGGATGAGATACCACAGTTTATTGTGATCCACACAGTGAAAGGCTTTGGCATAGTCAATAAAGGAGAAATAGATGTTTTTCTGGAACTCTCTTGCCTTTTTGATTATCCAGTGGATGTTGGCAATTTGATCTCTGGTTCCTCTGTCTTTTCTAAAACCACCTTGACCATCTGGAAGTTCATGATTCACATACTGTTGAATCCTGGCTTGTAGAATTTTGGATATTAATTTGCTAGAGTGTGAGATGAGTGCAATTGTGTGGTAGTTTGAGCATTCTTTGGCAATGCCAATGCCAAAGAATGCCCAAGTGAAGCTTACAGTGCTCATACCAAACTTCAAATGTCACAGCTTCATATTATATTCTGTTCATGGACCACTTGTCTTAAAATTGCTCCCCTAACCCCTGCAATTCACCAGAAGTGCTGAGATCTGAACTTTCTTTGCCCTGGGTGTAGTGTTCCTGTTAAAGTTTAAGCCTATGTTTTCAATACTATGCTGTTAATACAAAACAGCATATTAAAAAGCAGAGACATCACTTTGCTGACAAATGTCTGTATAGTCGAAGCTATGGTCTTTCCAGTAGTCATGTATGGATGTGAGAGTTGGACCATAAAACGAGAGTGCCAAAGAGTTGATACTTTTTAAACTGCGGTGCTGGAGAAAACTCTTGAGAGTCCCTTGGACATCAAGGAGATCAAATCAGTCAATCTTAAAGGGAATAAACCCTGAATATTCATAGGAAGGACTGATGCTGAAATTGAAGCTCCAATAATTTGGCTACCCGATGCAAAATGCTGACTCACTGGAAAAGACCTTGATGCTGGGAAACATAGACAGCAGGAGGAGAAAGGGATGGCAGAGGATGAGATGGTTGCACCCCTGACTCAGTGGACATGAGTTTGAATAAACTCATAGTGAAGGATAGGAAATTCTGATGTACTGCAGTCTATGGGGTCACAGTCAGACAGGATTGAACAATAAGAACAATGATACAAGCAGGATTCATGCAGGAGTAAGATCAGCATCACCTGGACTTTGTTAGAAATGCAGAATTTGATCTGGGGCCCCAGAGTAGATTTACTGACTTGGGCCCTGTATTTTAATAAGCCCTTCAGTGATTTGCATCCACATTAAAGTCTGAGAAGCACTGACATATGAAGTATTTGATAGAGATCTGCAGGTGCGGGTGTACACTGAGTTGTGGTCAGCTACAACCACTAGCTATTTTACAAGTCAGAACTCTGAAACCCTCCGCTGACACAACCACCTTACAAAAACACAAATGTAAGTTAAGTTATTATATAGCATTTAAAAGTATATTGTATCATTAAAACGATTATGTCTGTGAGTATGACACAGCCAACCACTCCATTTCTTGACACACTTTCTTTTCTTGTTTCCCAGGATGCCTTTGTTCTTGGTTCTCTTCCAGGATCCGAGCACTGCATTTCAGTCCCCTATGCTGATTTCTGTTTACTCATCTTGGTTCTTCACGCACTTTTCCTGAATCAAACCCTGCACCTCCTGACTTCAGCTGCTCATGGGTTGGTCATTTCACAATCCCCACCTCCCATTCTGCTCTTCTGAGTTCAAGCTTAGGTCAAATGAAGTTTACCTGAACGTTCTGTAGATACCACTTGGAGGGAATTCATGTTACCCAACCCCCTTTCTCACGACTCCTCCTTTTTTTTCTGTTCCCATTAGTTGGTAACTGGTATCTACCACATTGTAACCTCAGGAGGCATCCTGAACCCCTCCCTCTCTAAGTCCATTAAGCCTCGATTGGCCACCTAGCCCAGCCAATTTCACTGGTGAACTAGCTCATTTGGGGCCCATTCCCACTGCTCCAGCCTAGACTCCATCGTCATTCAAGCTTTACTGTCAATTTCTTAATTTATCTCCTCTTGCATTTAATTCTGTCTCCACACCACCGCTGCCCCTTTTCTAGCTGCCTTCTCAGTAAACACAATGGACTTTTTATTTCTAAAAATGCATCTGAATAAAACACAGATACATCCCTTCCTCAACAATCTCCTCTGTCACCGGGTGCAATAAAGTTCCCACAGCTTTATGGTGACGCTGGTGTAGATGGTCCACTCTGCTGGCTCTTTTCATGGATTCTGTCACCATGAATTGCTAAGCCCTGTGCCTTGACAGGTGCTATTTGTTCCAAACTCAACTCCTTTCTTCTTTTCATTTATAGAAAAATCCTGTTCATCCTTCCAGAATTAGTACAAGTGTCTCTTCTCCTGCCATGACTTCACAGATTTTTAATGCTTCCCAAAGTGCACGCTTCACACTTTGCTTTATCCAACAGGAGGCTGGGTGGTTCTTCTGGGGCTCTGGGGTCTATCCATCCCCACTAACATGACCTTAGGCAATTTATTAATAATCTTGATTTCCCCCTTGGCTCCCGTGTGATGCAGAGATCATAGGACCAGTGCTGGGAACTAGATTGCACAAGTGAGGTGTAGTATGATGTGGCTGCTACAAGATGGCTGTGGAGTAATGGTTTGTCCTCTGGATACCAGTGACCATCATGGGTGCCTTCCTCTCCCCTTAGCATATCGGGGCCAAGCTCAAGGATGCACAGGTCTCACTCAACATATATTATTTGTGGCCAATACTGATCTCATATAAGAGGCCCTCAGTAAATCTTATGTTGAGATCCCGCAATATTACATTTTACCCCAGTGTTCACTAGTAAGCTACATGAGGAAACCATTCTCAAGCCCATAGACAACACAGCCATCCTTAACACAGTCCAGTCACATGCTCCTTTTGAACTTTTTTTACCCAAATACTCTGCTTTTTGCTTCTTCACTGTGATCATTTTTGTCATAGTCATAAAATTGTGTTTCCCAACCCTTTACTATTTCTCTTTTTAAAATTGGAATATAATTGCTTTACAGTGCTGAATTAGTTTCTTATGTTTACATATATCCCTTCCCTTTTGAGCCTCCCTTGCCCCAACACAGTCAATCCCTCTCGGTCTCCAGAGAGCAACAGGCTGAACTCCCTGTGTTATAAAGCAGCTTCTATCAGCTATCAGTTTTACACATGATAGTGTAAGTATGTTAATGCTACTTTCTCCACTCGCCTCACTCTTCCCTTCCCTTGCTGTATCCACACATCTGTTCTCTATGTTTCCATTTCTGCCCTGCAAATAATTTCATCAGCACCATTTTCTAGGTTTTATGTAAATGAATTAATATAAGACATTTGTTTTTCTCTTTTAGACTTGCGTCACTCTGTATAACAGGTTCTAGGTTCATCTACCTCACTATAGCTAACTCAAATTCGTTTCTTTTTATGGTCGAGTAATATTCCATTGTATAATAGTTACCACATATTTTTTATCCATTCATCTGTCCATGGACATCTGGAATGTTTCTTTGCCCTGGCTATTGTAAACAATGTTACAATGAATAAATGAAAGTAGAAGACGCTTACTCCTTGGAAGAAAAGTTATGACCAACCTAGATAGCATATTCAAAAGCAGAGACATTACTTTGCTGACTAAGGTCCGCCTAGTCAAGGCTATGGTTTTTCCTGTGGTCATGTATGGATGTGAGAGTTGGACTGTGAAGAAGGCTGAGCATCGAAAAATTGATGCTTTTGAACTGTGGTGTTGGAGAAGACTTTTGAGAGTCCCTTGGACTAAAGGAGATCCATTCTAAAGGAGATCAGCCCTGGGATTTCTTTGGAAGGAATGATGCTAAAGCTGAAACTCCAGTACTTTGGCCACCTCATGAGAAAAGTTGACTCATTGGAAATGACTTTGATGCTGGGAGGGATTAGGGGCAGGAGGAGAAGGGGACAACTGAGGATGAGATGGCTGGATGGCATCATGGACTTGGTGGACATGAGTCTGAGTGAACTCTGAGAGATGGTGATGAACAGGGAGGCCTGGCGTGCTGCGATTCATGGGGTCGCAAAGAGTCGATACGACTGAACTGAACTGAACTGTGTCTTTTTGTTTTTGTTTTTTTTCTTTCACTGAATGCAAAGTTTATTCTTAGATGTTTGATGTTGCTAGATAGAGTGGAAAGGTGCCTAAGGGAATTTATTTTATTTTATTTTTTTTGTATTTATTTATTTTTTTACACGAACTCCCAAACATGAACCCCCCCTCC
>SJYX01014944.1:38107-152736 GCA_006410675.1 Oreotragus oreotragus | reverse complement strand
ATCAACCCTGGGATTTCTTTGGAAGGGATGATGCTAAAGCTGAAACTCCAGTACTTTGGCCACCTCATGCAAAGGGTTGACTCATTGGAAAAGACTCTGATGCTGGGAGGGTTTGGGGGCAGGAGGAGAAGGGGACGACTGAGGATGAGATGGCTGGATGGCATCACGGACTCGATGGACGTGAGTCTGAGTGAACTCCAGGAGATGGTGATGGACAGGGAGGCCTGGCGTGCTGCGATTCATGGGGTCGCAAAGAGTCGGACACGACTGAGCGACTGCACTGAACTGAGAACCCACTTGTCAAAACTAGGAGGAAGCCTGTGAAAGGGTATAAGTATTTATTACTGATAGATGTACACTGAATTCTCCTCTTACCAGGAATGGGGTTTGGAATTGCTGAAGAGAGGGGTAGCAAATATATA
Organism: Oreotragus oreotragus; assembly: GCA_006410675.1. NCBI lineage: Eukaryota > Metazoa > Chordata > Mammalia > Artiodactyla > Bovidae > Oreotragus > Oreotragus oreotragus. Next base: position 152,314 of record SJYX01014944.1, on the reverse strand, counting down.
AGCCATTACTGGCTTAAGGACTTCCTATATCACATCTGAGAAGTCGGTCAGGGACAATAACACTGGTGGAGAGATTAGTGAACCTAGCTCTTGACAAGCTGATGCATGAAAAGGGCAGGGCAAAGGAGGTGAGCAGGTTAAGACAGAGAAGAGAAACATCATATATATGTTAGGTTATGTCTCTCTGTGCTCTTTTGACTCATGTCTGCTACAGAATTCAGCAAGGCATGTGATGGAACTGGCACTGATTTTAGAATAAAGCAGGTGTAGATATAAATCCAGATTCCACAATTTACAAGCTTTAGGCAAGTTATTCAGATGTTCAAGTGTCAGAAATTCATCTGTAAGATGAGGTTATTCAGATCCACAGTACAAAACTGACATGATGATTAAATCAGGTAATATAGGTAAAAGCATGATACCTTGCACATGGTACGTTCTTGACAAATGTGAAATAAGAAAGAAGTACAGAGTGAAATGAGTTGAAAAGTGTTAGGCAAAACCAAAATGTTGATTATCATTGTTCTTTCTCTGAATTCTTGTGAGTACCAAGGAAATTATCTAAAAAAAGAAAGAAACATGAGGCCCCAAAAAGGCATATCACAGGATAATTTTATATTGCTCCCAAATCCAGTTCTAAATCTGGGAAAAGTCAGGACTTATGAATCCCACTTCACATTGGCAGGTGGTGTCTGTGATCCCTGGGTTTAACTCTGGCCTGAACTGGAAAGAGACTCTCCGTTTCTTCTGGGATTTCCTGGAAAGAGATGATTTTAGAATATCAGAGTTCTCTAGCTGATCCTGGGGTCATCCTAGGAGCAGGCTTCACTAATGGAGCAGAGAAAGAAACACTCCCGGTCTTCCCCCAGCTTTCAGTGGAAGAAACAAAATTCAGATAAAATTCTGACCTTTTGCTTCAACTAGGTGGCACCCAGAGGCTCACTGCTGTACAATCACTTTTGTAACTTGAATATAATATAAAACTGTGCTTTCCCGAACATGTTTCTTGGGTCTCTCACAGGACCACAAGGTCAAAACTACATTTTTCCCCCTAAAGATACCTAGAAAGTCTTGTTTTATTGTTTGTGTCCAAGAGGGAAAATAAAGAGCCTCCTAGCATACAATTGTAATGATTGGGAATCCTCTTCAGGGGTAATCTGACAGCATACCTTGTTTGCATAAAAAAGTATCACATTAGTCAAAGCTTCAGCTATTTGCAATGCAGTACAATACTTTCTTCTTCATCTTAATATGCTCATCTTGCATGCCAAGCAACTCTTGATTTCTCATCGTATTGGAGGAGGATCACAAAAATTCTAAAAGAGTAAATTATATAAACTCATTCATATCTGGCTTTGGGATGTATGATGCTTGTACAGACATTTGTTTTCTTTGCTGCACCTTTACCTTCTGGGATTTTGTTTGGATTATTAGTAAAATTAGTACATTTGCTAATGAGAATTATGGGGTTATGAGACTCAAAATGCTGGATTTGGGGCATTATAAATTGGCAGCAACTAATCCATAAAGTGAATAACACACATGGAAGCAGTTGAGAGGTAACATTATTCACAAGAGAAGGTGTGGAAGATAATAAATAAGACTTCTACCTACTGCAAATAATTTTCTATCCCTCACTTTGGGGTTCTCAGAAAGACTCTTCATTTGGATGCCATTAATTTTTCAGAATGATTTCTGCCCTCTTTCTGGCCCACACTGTGGGGAACCAGGGAGCATTTGCTAAGGTTCTCTGCTCTTTCTTTTCTTTTGTGAAAGCTTCTGCCTGCCTTACTCTATCCTCTTAATAGCTCAGTTCAACTGGCCCTTCCAAGTGAGACAAATGACCTCAGAAAATGTTCTGTGCTTCGTTGAGAGTTGCCGAATAATATAGGACACTGAAGACCTGAAGCCATATGAAGTGAGGACTTAATGGCTAAGTTTCATACAATGGCTGCACTCCAGCTGGCCAGAAAAACAGCCTCCTGATAGAGACTTCTACACAGAACAGGCTTTGACCCCATTCTCATTCTAATCTACTAAGAGAATGCCTTCCAAATCCACTTACCATGTCCCTAAGCATCTCCCTCACAGTACTCAGAGCAAAGACAGAACATTAGATCTTACCTAGGTCATTGCTTTTCACTAGGAGCTCCTTCAGCTAAGTACAATTCAGCTTCACTAAATGCTTGCCTGAAAGCATAGTTCAAGTCAACCATGCAATTTCCTTCCTTATGTACCATGTCCCAGGCCCTCAGCCCCTTTGGCTTCTCAAACCATACGGGCTACTGGGATTCTCTCTCTCTCAAGAAAAAGCATGAATAGCCTAATAAAAAGTCTATTATACCAACAAGGAGTTGAGGAGGGTGAGAGAGTGAGTTTATATAGTAGCATATGTCATTGGTACTAAGGATGGACCCTCACTTTGACCAACTATTTGACAATTCCTCTCCCAACCTCAAAGGACAGTGTTAAATTAGAAACGGTCAGGCTTTTCTCCTTTATAAACTACTTCCATTTTAGTCCCATAGATACATAAGAAATTATAATTTTTCATGGTTCATATACTATTTGTGTCTAATCACTAGCTGATTAAGAAGATCTGAAAAATTTATTTAGGTTAGAGCAGAAAAAATTGGAGCTTATAGCTTGAAACCACAAGTAAAGAAGGAACACACAGAGTCAACCTGGACAGGGATCAGTAGGAAATTGTGCTAGATTCCTTTCCATTGTCCCTTTTCTCCTTCTCTTCTGACTTTCCTCATGCTTCTGCCTGCTACTTCTATCTGTTTTTCTGAGACAAATACAGGGTTTCCAGCAGTGCTGCCCTTGTGCCCTTGGTTGAATCTCTTTATTTTTCATGCTTCTGCTCAGTGTCCTTTTCCTGTTACTTTCAAATTTAGGGACAGCTTTAATTTTAGACTGGGATTTCCCCGGTGGCTCAGATGGTAAAGAATCTGCCTGCAATGCAGGAGGTGCAAGAGATGCTGGTTCCATCCTTGAGTCAGGAAGATCCCCTGGAGAAGGGAATGGCAACCCACTCCACTATTCTTGTCTGGAGAATTCCATGGACAGAGGAGTCTGGCAGGCTACAGTCCATGGGGTCGCAAAGAGTTGGACATGACTGAGCAACTATCACTTTCACTCACTTAATTTCAGAGCTGTGCCAACCCAGGTCAACAATGAGTAAATTGGTTAAGTTCACTCACAGATAAACATAGTTCATCCAGTTCACCCTTGCCCTCTTGCTATTTTTTTTTATCTATTAAGATATACATGTAAGTGTATGCATGTTTGTATTTCTGAGTCTATCACATATTCTCAACCAGGTGAAGTTTAGCACACTAGGTGGTATAATACAGCTGTTAAAAACATGGGCTTTGGAATCAGATAGACATGGATTTGTGTTCCATCTCTAGAATTTTATAGCTATGTAACAGTGGGCAAGCAAACAAACTCCCTGCTGAAAATGGAGAAAAGAATAGTGTCAAGACTCATATATTTGTTTTGAGGACTAAACATGATAATGCATGTAATAGATCCAGAATTATATTTTAAACATAGTAGTAGCTGAATAAGTTATTCAAAAGTAAAAATATGATATTGATTATATCAGATTTCTTTATGCTCAATTCCATAAACCCTGTAACAAAGAATAGCCATGAGAGATTCAAGAAGATTGAGCCAGAAGGGGCCTTAGAAATTGTGTGGTCTAATCCTCTGATTTTCTTCCTAGAAACTTGAGATGCAGAGACAGAAACAGACTTCCATGTAGTCATTTTGAAAAAAGGTGGTACAACCAGAATGAAAACTCAGGACTCATTATTGCCCTCTTTCTTTCATTCCAGTTTCTTCCTGTGATTAATTTCAAGAATTTTTCTGCTTTAACTTTCTAACAGTCTGGTGGGAAAAGGGAGTTACATGCAAAGCTTCATGTTATAAAGATGAAAAGCCCAGGGGGACTTCAAAAGAAAGGAAAACAGCCAAATGCTCTGCATGTTAGAAGCCTGAACTTTAAATGGAGATCAAAGACATATATATGTGTGCATATCACACATATGCAATCACAAACATGCCCACTCAGCAGAAAAACAATGGCAGGCTTCCCTGGTGCCTCAGTGGTAAAGAATCCATGTGAAAATGCAGGGGTTATGGGTTTGATCCCTGGTCCAGGAAGATTCTACATGCCACACAGCATGTAGAACTAAGCCCATGCACTGTAACTACTGAAGCCCACAGCCNAGTAGCATATGTCATTGGTACTAAGGATGGACCCTCACTTTGACCAACTATTTGACAATTCCTTTCCCAACCTCAAAGGACAGTGTTAAATTAGAAACGGTCAGGCTTTTCTCCTTTATAAACTACTTCCATTTTAGTCCCATAGATACATGAGAAATTATAATTTTTCATGGTTCATATACTATTTGTGTCTAATCACTAGCTGATTAAGAAGATCTGAAAAATTTATTTAGGTTAGAGCAGAAAAAATTGGAGCTTATAGCTTGAAACCACAAGTAAAGAAGGAACACACAGAGTCAACCTGGACAGGGATCAGTAGGAAATTGTGCTAGATTCCTTTCCATTGTCCCTTTTCTCCTTCTCTTCTGACTTTCCTCATGCTTCTGCCTGCTACTTCTATCTGTTTTTCTGAGACAAATACAGGGTTTCCAGCAGTGCTGCCCTTGTGCCCTTGGTTGAATCTCTTTATTTTTCATGCTTCTGCTCAGTGTCCTTTTCCTGTTACTTTCAAATTTAGGGACAGCTTTAATTTTAGACTGGGATTTCCCCGGTGGCTCAGATGGTAAAGAATCTGCCTGCAATGCAGGAGGTGCAAGAGATGCTGGTTCCATCCTTGAGTCAGGAAGATCCCCTGGAGAAGGGAATGGCAACCCACTCCACTATTCTTGTCTGGAGAATTCCATGGACAGAGGAGTCTGGCAGGCTACAGTCCATGGGGTCGCAAAGAGTTGGACATGACTGAGCAACTATCACTTTCACTCACTTAATTTCAGAGCTGTGCCAACCCAGGTCAACAATGAGTAAATTGGTTAAGTTCACTCACAGATAAACATAGTTCATCCAGTTCACCCTTGCCCTCTTGCTATTTTTTTTTATCTATTAAGATATACATGTAAGTGTATGCATGTTTGTATTTCTGAGTCTATCACATATTCTCAACCAGGTGAAGTTTAGTACACTAGGTGGTATAATACAGCTGTTAAAAACATGGGCTTTGGAATCAGATAGACATGGATTTGTGTTCCATCTCTAGAATTTTATAGCTATGTAACAGTGGGCAAGCAAACAAACTCCCTGCTGAAAATGGAGAAAAGAATAGTGTCAAGACTCATATATTTGTTTTGAGGACTAAACATGATAATGCATGTAATAGATCCAGAATTATATTTTAAACATAGTAGTAGCTGAATAAGTTATTCAAAAGTAAAAATATGATATTGATTATATCAGATTTCTTTATGCTCAATTCCATAAACCCTGTAACAAAGAATAGCCATGAGAGATTCAAGAAGATTGAGCCAGAAGGGGCCTTAGAAATTGTGTGGTCTAATCCTCTGATTTTCTTCCTAGAAACTTGAGATGCAGAGACAGAAACAGACTTCCATGTAGTCATTTTGAAAAAAGGTGGTACAACCAGAATGAAAACTCAGGACTCATTATTGCCCTCTTTCTTTCATTCCAGTTTCTTCCTGTGATTAATTTCAAGAATTTTTCTGCTTTAACTTTCTAACAGTCTGGTGGGAAAAGGGAGTTACATGCAAAGCTTCATGTTATAAAGATGAAAAGCCCAGGGGGACTTCAAAAGAAAGGAAAACAGCCAAATGCTCTGCATGTTAGAAGCCTGAACTTTAAATGGAGATCAAAGACATATATATGTGTGCATATCACACATATGCAATCACAAACATGCCCACTCAGCAGAAAAACAATGGCAGGCTTCCCTGGTGCCTCAGTGGTAAAGAATCCATGTGAAAATGCAGGGGTTATGGGTTTGATCCCTGGTCCAGGAAGATTCTACATGCCACACAGCATGTAGAACTAAGCCCATGCACTGTAACTACTGAAGCCCACAGCCTGGAGTCCATGCTGGTCAACAAGGGAAGCCACCACAATGAGAAGCCTGTGCACTACAATCCTAGAGTAGCCCCTGCTCTCAGCAACTAAAGAAAAAGCTCACATAGCAACAAAGACTCAGCACAGCCATAATGTGTGCAAAGTTGCAGTACAATGTGAGTTCATGAAAGTTGAGTATATAGACTGAAATAAAAAACTCTAGAGTTAAGAAGTCTTGACAGAGGATTGCCTCCTGAAAATAAATGGAGACTAAACTCTTGCATTAACTTGCATTAACTTTGCTAAAATATCTTTCTAAACATTTAAAAACAACGAAAGTAGCAGAGGACAACCTTTTTTTTTTTTTTTTTAAACACAATGGAACCTGTTTTAGCTCCCAGAGATCCATTCTACAAGGAAGACCAAAATGGACTTACATCTTGGTGGCTGTCTTCTATAAAGATGAGATTTCCACATCTGTTCGGCTTTTATGCAGCTTCTTCAGTCATCACCCCATGCATTTCCTGTGACCACAGAAGGTTTTGAGAGAAGTTATTGAGCTGAAGTGCACTTTCAGGTGCCAGAAATACAGTGCAAACTACCCCGGCCAACCTCACACTCCTGGGGATAAGCCCCCTCCCCCTGGCTCTCCCATAGTGAGGTGTCAGACTAACCCCTTGCTTCAGCAAACTTAATGGAGAACACACAGCAGATTTCAGTAATGGATGAGTTCTTCTCCTCAAGATGCCCAATCTATAATGAAAATGAATTACTGTGTTTTAGTTCACTCAGGATAACCAAGTATGGATTAGTCTTTGATTCTGACTTTGCAGATGCACAAATCCTATTGTTTGAGACCTTAGCAAGACACTGTAATGTTTCAGGTCTGGATGTGCTAAAGGAAGGTGGGTATAGATTAGCCAAATGTCCATTTATTCACTGACATGGAAGGATTCAAGTAATAGATCTTCAAAAACAGTGTGCCCTAGTCAGTCTCCATCTCAGACACGGACAGCATTTCACAGTGCTAGAGAAGCTTTCTTAGCAATGCAGAGCTGCAAAATAAGCAATGCTTCTCTGCAGATTCCTTGCATCCCTCTTGTTAGCACCCTGCCACCATGCCATAGCACTCAAAGTGCTTCTAATGTCTGACTGGCATGTCCTACTTAGACATAAGACAATGCCTGGAGCCTAGCACTCCTCCCACCTTATGCCACAGCCCAATACCTTTTAATTTTTAATGAATTCAACCAACATGTATTGAGTGGTTAACTCTGAGGAAGCTCAAGTGTTACCCATTATTTGCCCTTCTAGGGAGAAAGCACATTTTAGAATGTAAGACAAGATCCACAACTAGAAAGATAGGCAGAGTGTAGATGGTAAAGATTCTTGTATACTATTATTTGAAGGTGTTTAGGCTTTAGCGTTTATACACTGGGTGTCTATGGGAGGTTCTTATATAGGAAACTCATTGTCAGGTTTAAAATAATTGCACTGGCTGCTACTGCTGCTAAGTCACTTCAGTCGTGTCTGACTCTGTGCGATTCCATAGACTGCAGCCCACCAGGCTCCCCCGTCCCTGGGATTCTCCAGGCAAGAACACTGGAATGGGTTGCCATTTCCTTCTCCAATCCACTGGAGACACTGTAAAGGATAAGACTGACATTCAGTATAATCCTTGCAAAACCAGAGTTCGTAGAGAGGTTGAGTCAATGGTCAAATTCAAGTCAAATCAAAGGTCAACAACATGGGTTGGGGACTTCCCTGGTGGTCCAGTGGTTAAAACATTGCCTTCCAATGCAGAGGGTACATATTCGACCCCTCATTGGGGAGCTGGGATTCCACATGTCTCACAGCCAGAAAACAAAAACATAAAGCAGAATCAATATTAAATTCAATAAATATCTAAAAAAGGACATGGGTTGGAAAATGGCAACTACACACAAGAATAAGGCAAGTGTTTTTCTACAATCTGGCATATAATGATTTTCAGGATGAGTATAAAATATGAAGTAGGTTCACAATTTGGAAATCAATCCATATAGGAAAGACAAGGGCAACCAAAGTGCCATTAGTCAGAAATTCAAACACATTCTCACTTCAAGATCCAAATGTGTCTTCATGCTTGGGACCAGTGGAAGAACAAGCAGCAATGAGTCAGAAGTTAAATCCAGAAGCATAGATACGAGATTGCAGGAAAATAGACATTTGGTAAGCAGCCAGTTCAGCAACTGGAAACACTTGGATCAAATCTATTAAACTTGATGTGATCCTAAAATGGAGGCTGTCTTTGATATTCAATTCAGATTCACTCTGAACACACACACACACACACACACAAGTACACACACCAATAAATTGCTCAATTAATATGTAGACAGATGATAAATGTATATTATATACACATGGGGAGATTGAATTACATAGTGCTTTACTACAAGGACTCTGGAACAAGATCATCTGGGTTTCTATCCAGGTTACAACCTATCCTGTGGTGTGACCTTAGACAAATCATTTAACATCCATGTGCCTTGATTTTCTTATCTGTAAACTGGGGGCAATTATAGCATCTTTCTCATGGAGTTTTAATGAGGATTAAGTGACTTAATTCCCCAGTGGTGGAATTAAGTAGCACAGGCGGCTGTGACAGCACACATAGTGCGGGCAGCTGCCACAGTGCACATAGCGTGGCCGAAAGGAGCTACCCCATGTCCAAGGTGAGGGACAGAAGCCGGGAGGACTCCATGCCTGAGGGGCAGCAGCCAAGAGGAGTTACCCTACGTCTGAGGTCAGGGGCAGCGGCCAGGAGGAACTACCCCACATACAAGGTCAGGGGCAGCGGCCGAGAGTGCCAGGCTGTGACAGTGCAGGAGCAGCTGAGAGGAGCTACCTAACACTTGAGGCCAGGGGTGGCAGCTGGGAGGACCAACCCCACATCCAAGGAGCGGTGGCTGTGTGGGCACAGGAGGGCATAGAGGAGGTATTTCACGTTCAAGGTCAGGAGGGGTGGCAGTGAGGAGATACGGCCTCATCCAAGGTAAGCAGTAGCCGTGAAAAGATACCCCACGTCCAAGGTAAGAGAAACCCAAGTAAGACAGTAGATGTTGCAAGAGAGCATCAGAGGGCAGACACACTGAAACCATACTCACAGAAAACTAGTCAATCTAATCACACTAGGACCACAGCCTTGTCTAACTCAATGAAACTAAGTCATGGCCGTGGGGCCACCCAAGAAGGGAAGATCACGGTGGAGAGGTCTGACAGAATGTGGTCCACTGGAGAAGGGAATGGCAAACCACTTCAGTATTCTTGCCTTGAGAACCCTATGAACAGTATGAAAAGGCAAAATGATAGGATACTGAAAGAGGAACTCCCCAGGTCAGTAGGTGCCCAATATGCTACTGGAGATCAGTGGAGAAATAACTCCAGAAAGAATGAAGGGATGGAACTAAAACAAAATTACCGAGTTGTGGATGTGACTGGTTATAGAAGCAAGGTCCGATGCTGTAAAGAGCAATATTGCATAGGAACCTGGAATGTCAGGTCCATGAATCAAGGCAAATTGGAAGTGGTCAAACAGGAGATGGCAAGAGTGAANTTATGACCAACCTAGATAGCATATTCAAAAGCAGAGACATTACTTTGCCGACTAAGGTCTGTCTAGTCAAGGCTATGGTTTTTCCTGTGGTCATGTATGGATGTGAGAGTTGGACTGTGAAGAAAGCTGAGCGCCGAAGAATTGATGCTTTTGAACTGTGGTGTTGGAGAAGACTCTTGAGAGTCCCTTGGACTGCAAGGAGATCCAACCAGTCCATTCTGAAGGAGATTAACCCTGGGATTTCTTTGGAGGGAATGATGCTAAAGCTGAAACTCCAGTACTTCGGCCACCACATGTGAAGAGTTGACTCGTTGGAAAAGACTCTGATGCTGGGAGGGATTGTGGGCAGGAGGAGAAGGGGACAACAAAAGATGAGATGGCTGGATGGCATCACCAATTCGATGGACATGAGTTTGAGTGAATTCCGGGAGTTGGTGATGGACAGGGAGGCCTGGCGTGATGCGATTCATAGGGTCACAAAGAGTCGGATACGACTGCGCGACTGAACTGAACTGAACTGAACTGAATGTATATTGGAATGTATTTTTATGGCTAACTTAATATATGTCCTACAAAAAGATTGTACCTTCTTCTTCCTTTTTTTTTTTTTTATTTGTTAGTAGTTGCACAAAGCTGTTTTCCCTCTAGGTTACTAGGTTATTTCATATATATATATATATATATATATATATATGTAACTTGTCATGGTCTTTTAGTATCAATATTTTCCAGTTCAAGTGAAAGGTAGAAAGCTACTTGTCTTCATAGCCCTTTACTTTATAATTGCCTTAAGTATTCCTCCAATGTACACTGAGATCACATTAAGCAGTGTTATATGTTTTGTTTCAGCCATTAAACATAATACAATTTAGATAACTCAAGAGAGTGAAATAGTTTCACTCTTTCTGTTGCTCTTTCCTATTTCCTGGTATTACAAGATTCCTTCTTTCGTCATTTGTACTGGTTAGAGAATTTCCTTTTGGCATTCTTTTAGGGTAGGTCTGTTGTTGATGACTTTAGTTTTAGTTTTCCTTCATCTGAGAATCTCTTTTTTATTTATTTATTTTACTTTATTTTACTTTACAGTACTGTATTGGATTTGGCATACATTGACATGAATCCACCACGGGTGTACATGAACTCCCAAACATGAACCCCCTTCCCACCTCCCACCCCACATCATCCCTCCGGATCATCCCCATGCACCAGCCCCAAGCATCCTGCATCGAACATAGGCTGGCGATTCGTTTCTCACATGATAGTATACATATTTCAATGCTATTCTCCCAAATCATCCCACCCTCTGATTTATCCTTTCTTTCTGAAGGACATTCTCACTGGATATAGAATTCTTATGGGCAATTCTTTCCTCTCAGTGCTTGTTTTCTTCTGGTTTCATTCTTTCACATCAGAAATCTGCTCTCCTTCAGAATGTTTTATCCCTATGGGATAATGAGTGATTTCTTTCTATTTTTAACCTATTTATTTTTGTCTTTAGCTTTCAGAAGTTTGCCTATGATACATGACACATTTTGGCATGAGTTTCTTTGGGCTTACCGTGTTTAGTGTTTCTTCAGCTTCTTGAATCTGTAAGCTTATGTCTTTTGTTAGACTTGGGAAATTTTCAGCCACTTTTTACTTAACTACTTTTTCAACCCTGTCTTCTTCTTTGCTCCAGGTACTCAGCTGACATAAAAGTTAGGATATTTGCTATAGTCTCCCATGCCACTTTTTAATTGATTTCATCTCTGTTCTCAGACTGGGTAATTTCTGTTCTTCTAATTTTATTTCAGATTTTTGTAGCTTTCAATTTAAAATTTGAATTTGATTTTTCCTCATACCTTCTACTTCTTTGTAAAACTTTCTGTTTTTTTGTGTTTTTTTTTTTTAAATTTGTTTCAAACATGTTCATAATTGGTTCTGGAAGTATTTTTATGATGGCTGTTGGGAATCCTTGCCAGATTATTCTAACATCCATGTCATCTGAGTGTTAATGTTTATCAGTTATTTTACTTCATTCAAGTGGAAATCTTCTTGGTTCTTGGTAAGATGAGTGACTTTTGATTGGAATCTGGACAATTTTAGTATAATGTTTTGGGAGTCTGAGTCTTATTTAAATCATGTGTTTTAGCAAATCTCTCATAACACCCCTTCAGTAAGGAAGAGACTGCTGCTTGGTGACTGTCATGAGGGAGGTCTTCTTGCTTCCACTGACACTGGGGCCTCCTTCCACTGGGAGCTCCTTCTTGCTGGGACGAGGTGGGCAATCAAGTTTCCCAGGAGGCTCCATTTGTAATATCCTTACTGGGAGGGAGGAGGCACCTAATGACTACCTTTACCTGACCCACCTACACTGAGGAAGGAGGTTCCATCACCACTGGGTTGTTGCTGAGGTCCATTATTGCTGGTGGGTGGGAGCCCAGACTCTCTGCTTCTCAAACACCACTTGAGGGGGTGTCTTTTTAGAGTTTGCGGAGGGTGGAATCTACGCTTTCCACGTGGACTGTGATGACAGGGATGGTAGTGGACCACAGTTTTTCCTCTGCTTTTGGCTGGAGCAGAATGATTATGCTCTAGAGGTTCTCCGTCCCTCCGGGATGTCCCTTTCCTACTCCTTTGGAGAGAGAGCGGGCTTTTCTGTTCTGTCTCTGTTGACCTTACTTTCTGCTGTCTGCTTCTCCAGTATCTTGTGGACCCTGTCTGAGGGATTCTAGACTAAAAGGGGGCCCAGGGCACTCACCACTGGGTCACTCCTAGGATGCTGAGGTCCTGGTGTACTGTACCTTTTTCTCTATGCCTTGAGGAGTACTCATATGTTCTTTATACATAATATTCAGGGTTGTTATGTCTTCTAACTGAAAGGAATAGAGAAGTTACATGTACTCTATCTTTTCAGAAGAAGAAGTCCAGATTTTTTTTCAATAAAAATGAACTATTGAATCATGATTATTTTCATATTTATTTTTACCTTATGACAATTACCCTAAAGTTTGCATAGTTATCTAATACACTTGTCATTTGCAGAATCAATATAGATCATTCAAAGACATCAATGATCTCTATAATACTTAATTTAATGTATTTGCCTGAAAACAACCAATGGTCTCATAGGACACATTCCTGTTTGTGGTCATGTTTGACTCTATTTCAAGTTCTCCAACACTCTCCTCAGAGTTATTTAAAAGGAGTAAATCTCCTCATGAGCTCACAGTGAGTTGACAGTCTAGAAAATAGTCCTTATTTTTCATCCAGAGTCCTATCCAGAATTCTCTTTTGTACAGTGTAACCCATTTTGAGAAGCAGTACTTATGATCTGTTGCAACTCTTTGCATGCACAAAACTCTTGTTCTTCTTGTTCTTCATTGTGCTAATTTTCATGTCCTAATTTTGTCTAAATTTGCCTTACAAATAGAGCATATAAAATGCAGTCTTTCAAAAATTAAGCTGTAACTGTGCCAAGAGTAAGTTGGCACTGTTATGAGGGCATGATGTTAGCACTTGGACAGCTCAGATCGTGAAATGGAGAATTATTTAAGGAACAAATGGAAAAATTTGTAAGAGCATTAACCTGTCTTTGGAGAAATTGGCTTAATGCTTCATTTTTCAACCATTGTTTCTTGTATTCATAGAAGCCTTCGTGGAACAAGTTTATAGGTTTGCATTTTATTTTATTTTTACGACCAGAGAGGAGTCATCTTTGAGGTAATTGAAACTTTTAATTGTCTAGCAATCTGAATCTGTTTCCTTCTATTAATGATCCAGTAAGCTCTTTAACAGAGACTGAGTTCCCAGAAGCTCTCCTGATAAATGGCACATCATATTTGGTGGGGGGTGAGGATGGTGGGAACAAGTCCAAACATTTGTATCCTGAAAAGTATTTTTAAAAATTGTTTTTCTTGTTACAGGATTCCATTAATAGGTGCCTGCCAATTCTTTAATGAGTTAATATAAAATCTTAGCTAAATATTACCTATTCACCAAATAGCCATGCCCAGATATGAGCAAAGTGTTGTATTCTACACTGTGGGGTAGGAGCAGAGACATAGAGAAATGGTCCAGAGCTTACACTGCCCTCAAGAAAACAAGAGGCAAGACACACAGTCATGACCATGATGGTAACAGGACATTTAAAAAATTGTCACATTGTAAAAGCCCTGTGTTGGAAGCCTGCTGGGTGAAACAGTGAGGCAAGATTGCCTAGAGGCAACTGAGCTGCATAGGATATGAGGTCATGGTGGAGGGACCTGAGTGATGCTAAGGAGGTGACGCCACATAGAGCACGTAGTGGTCCAAACACAAACAGGAAGGATGGATGGTCCTACTGGGTGGAGGAAACCAGGAAGGAGCACTCTGAGAAGAGGAGCTTCACAGAAGGAAGAAGGAGGTGAATAGTGACTTGGAATGGGAGTTCACACTTTGACAGTTTTGGGAATTTGGTGGAGGAAATTTTCTGTTGTCTTGAGATGACAAGGATGCTTGGCAAGTTCAGATAGAAGGCAGATATTTGATCAAAGTGCTATTCTAGGAGGTCACATTCTGCAGTGGTGTTATTCTATATGTTGGAAAGTGGAAAGACAAGAGGCAGACGTGCCAATGCAAGGTTAAGATGAAAAAAATGTTTCCAACCCACCAAATCCAGTGATCAGAGTGGAAATAAAGAGGAAACAATTCTCATGAAGGAAATGGTAACAGCCTGGTTTCTGACCATGTCCAGCATGGTCACTAGGAGTCAGGAATTGGCAGCAAAAATTCTGAGCCTCACTGTAGCCATTTTTAGAAACCACTCTGTAAATCATTTAAATTGTTTGATCAAAAATGGAAGTTATATTTTTATCCAAGAAATTCTTTTTAAAAAGTGCAGAAATAATAAGATGGTTATAACAGACAACCTAAATGGTTATAAGAATCAACCTAAATGTCCAACAACAGATGAATGGATAAAGAAGATGGGTCCATATATAAAATGGTATATTACTCAGCCATTGAAAAAGGTTGAAACAATCCTGTTTCCAACAATATGCATGGACTTGGAGATTACCATACTAAGTGAAACAAATCATATAGAGAAATACAAATATTGTATGATATTATATGTGAATCTAAATATGACACAAATGAATTTATCTAAGAAACAGTAATAGACTCACAGAAATAGAGAACAGACTTGTGATTGCCAAGGGGGAGGGGAGCAGAGGAAGGACAGATTGGGAGTTTGGAATTAGCAGATGCATATTATTATATGTAGGATGGATAAACAACAAGGTTCTACTGTGCAGCATAGGGAAATATATTCAATATCCTGTGATAAATCATTATGGAAAAGAATATGAAAAAGCATGTATACATATAGATATAACTGAATCACTTTGCTATTCAGTAGTATTAACACAAATTTGTAAATCAACTATACTTCAAAAAAATCTTAAAAAAAAAAAGAGAGAAAACGATGGTGGAGGTGAGTATGTTTATTGGTCAATAAAGCAGAAAGGAGGGACGTGTTCACAAGATCAGTTGGAGATACTGAATAGCATGATGGAGGGAGGAGGAAAAATTCAAGAAATGCAGGATTGCTTTCCTAGTATATGTCAAATGGATAAGATGGACAGTGGAGATGGCCAATGGAGATAAACACTTTAATGTCTTTCCCTCTGAGTCAGGAGAAAATCATGAGAAGCTGGAGACACATCTTGAGAGGCAGCTTGTGTCAAGGTCAGTGTCACAGAAGTGGAGCTGTATTCATTGTCTTTCCTGCTGCTTCTGTGACTTTAGGCAAAACACTTANAAAGAATGTTCAGACTACTCCATAATTGCACTCATCTCACAAGATAGGAAAGTAATGCTCAAAATTCTTCAACAATACGTGAACTGTGAACTTCCAGAAGTTCAAGCTGGATTTAGAAAAGCCAGAGGAACCAGAGATCAAATGGCCAACATCCTCTGGATCATCGAAAAAGCAAGAGAATTCCAGAAAAACATCTATTTCTGCTTTATTGACTATGCCAAAGCCTTTGACTATGTGGATCACAAAAGACTGTGGAAAATTCTGAAAGAGATGGGAATACCAGACCACCTGACCTGCCTCCTGAGAAATCTGTATGCAGGTCAAGAAGCAACAGTTAGAACAGAACATGGAACAACAAACTGTTTCAAAATTGGGAAAGGAGTATATCAAGGCTGTATATTGTCACCCTTCCTATTTAACTTATATGCAAAGTACATCATGTGAAATGCCAGGCTGGATGAAGCACAAGCTGGAATCAAGATTGCCAGGAGAAATATCAATAACCTCAGATATGCAGATGACACCATCCTTATGGCAGAAAGTGAAGAGGAACTAAAGAGCCTCTTGATGAAGGTGAAAGAGGTGAGTGAAGAAGTTGGCTTAAACCTCAACATTCAGAAAATGAAGATCATGGCATCCAGTCCCATCACTTCATGGGAAATATATGGGGAAACAATGGCAACAGTAAGAGACTTTATTTTCTTGGTCTCCAAAATCACTGCAGATAGTGACTGCAGCCATGAAATGAAAAGACACTTCCTCCTTGGAAGAAAGGTTATGACAAACAGACAGCATTTAGAAAGCAGAGACATTACTTTGCCAACAAAGATCTGTCTAGTCAAAGCTATGGTTTTTCCAGTAGTCCTGTATGTATGTAAGAGTTTGGCAATAAAGAAGGCTGAACGTTGAAGAATTGATGCTTTGGAACACTAGTGTTGGAGAAGACTCTTGAGAGTCCCTTGGACTGCAAGGAGATCAAACCAGTCAGCCCTAAGAGAAATCAAAGGAATATTCATTGGTAGGACTGATGCTGAAGCTGAAACTCCATACTTTGGCCACCTGATGCGAGGAACTGACTCTGATGCTAGGAAAGATTGAAGGCAGGAGAAGAAGTGGATGACAGAGGATGCAATGGTTGGATACCATCACTGACTCAACGGACATGAGATTGAGCAAGCTCCAGGAGATGGTGAGGACAGGGAAGCCTGGAGTGCTGCAGTTCCTGGGGTCGCAAAGAGTTGGACACAACTGAGTGACTAAAAAACGACTTACCTTTCTACCTGTCAGAGCTCCCCAGATCTGTAGTTCCTAATGATACCTATGTGGCAAGGATACTATAAGGAATAAATAAGATAAGTTGCATTTGTGCAACTTAGCATTAGCATGATATCTGGCACACTGCAATCCAGTAAATGATACGATTGCTGTGGTATTTTTCTTCCACATATTTCTTTTTGAGGTGAAGAACTGCTACTGCTACTGCTAAGTCACTTCAGTCCTGTCCGACTCTGTGTGACCCCATAGACGGCAGCCCACAGGATTTCTTTGGAAGGAATGATGCTAAAGCTGAAACTCCAGTACTTTGGCCACCTCATGAGAAGAGTTGGCTCATTGGAAAAGACTCTGCTTCTGGGAGGGGTTGGAGGCAGGAGGAGATGGGGACAACAGAAGATGAGATGGCTGGATGGCATCACTGACTCGATGGACATGATTCTGAGTGAACTCCGGGAGTTGGTGATGGACAGGGAGGCCTGGCGTGCTGCAATTCATGGGGTCACAAATAGACACAACTGAGTGACTGAACTGAACTGAAGTGACTTAATCTTTGTGAAGTACTTATAAAATGTACAGTTCAGTTGGTATATGGCAGAAACCAACACAATATTGTTTGCAATTATCCTTCAATTATAATAAATTTTAAAAAAACTTTACAGAGCATTCAGTCATCATTCAATAAGTACTAATATTGTACATAAGTATGTTAAATACACAGATTTAAATGGACACACATATAGTGCATAGGAAAGCCCTGATAGACCCCAGATTTTATACACACACACACGTACAGACTCTCATATATTTAAAATTTGTGAACTTACATTATATAATTTTCCTTTTAAAATGTAGCAAATTAAAATGTTAGACACTTCATGATTCCACAATGACATGGCAATGATCATTTATAAAGCTATGAAAGTAAATTTGGCTACTAAAATAAACTCTACTATTTGGTAGTATTAACTAAGAACACTCTATGGATGGACATCATCAGACTGAGCGACTGAACTGAACTGAACTAAGAACCAAACTAAACTTGCAAATCTGAATCAAAAGTGATGAGGAAGAATAGCATATGTAGTCATCCAGGATTCTTGAACAGTACAGGAAATGAAAATAAAAGCCCACTGGAAATCAATCTCTCACTTAAAATTAAGGAGCAAACACATTTCATTTTTTCCTCACATTCAGTCCCACAATTCAGCAAAGCAAGGGCTGACCACCTAGTTCATACATACAACTTTATTTCTCCATCATCACACTATTACACTGTCCATATCCAGAGACAAATTTCCAGAAAACATATGATCAGTAAAATGATACAGGCAAGTATGAAAATATGACAAAACTGATAAATACAGAAAATAAACTTCCAAGTCAAGAATTATGGAGGTTACTGAGGAAGATATCAGAAGCAAGAACATGATCAAAGAACCTTGTCTGGGTTTTTTAAATAGGCAATGAAAATATACCTGTGATTAGATATATCCTGAAAAAAACAAATATTGATTATTAGAATAACTTTTTCTCTTACAAATATCCAAAGAGTAAAATAAACAGGTTATCTCAAAAGCTACAAATGTAATCTATCATCAAACACCTAAGACATACAGCATTTTCTAAAAGGCAATGAATGAAGCAAAATCAATGTGATTTTTAAGGGGAAATATTGTGAACTGAGGATTTTATAAGTCAAATTGTGTTTCATGTACAAAAAACACACAGAGCACAGTCTTAGGCTCATAGACAAAGGCTCAAAGGACAGGTACAAAGGCTAAATTGTACTATCATATGTAAATCCTTAGAATAAATATGTGGACTATATGACCATTGTTCAATGAATGAATATTTATGATTCACAAACATGGAATCAATGATATAAAAAGACTCAAGCCTTGGCTACCATGGTTAAAGACCCAGGAGCCTAACATTAACACTAGCAATGCAGTAAAGTGTGGTAAGAACATAAAACCTGCTGGAAAAGACCTGTTTGGAATCTAAACAACATGAACTATAATTTGGTTGCAAAGGTTAGTAATTGGGTTCCAAATATATTTGGAACATGATATCTAGGTCAAGAAGCAACAGTTAGAACTGAGCATGGAACAATGGACTGGTTCCAAATTGGGAAAGGAGTACGTCAAGGATGCATATAGTCCCCCTGCTTATTTAAATTATATGCAGAGTACATCATGTGAAATGCCGGCTGGATGAAGCACAAACTGGAATCAAGATTTCTGGGAGAAATATCAATAACCTCAGATATGCAGATGACACCACCCTTATGGCAGAAAGCAAAGGACTAAAGAGTCTCTTGATGGAAGTGAAAGAGGAGAGTAAACAAGTTGGCTTAAAATTCAACATTCAGAAAACGAAGATCATGGCATCTGGTCCCATCACTTCATGGCAAATAGATGGGGAAACAGTGGAAACAATGGCTGACTTTATTTTTCTGGGCTCCAAAATCACTGCAGATGGTGACTGAAGCCATGAAATTAAAAGGCACTTGCTCCTTGGGAAAAAAGCTATGACCAACCTAGATAGCATGTTAAAAAGCAGAAACATTACTTTGAAGACAAAGGTCCATTTAGTCAAAGCTATGGTTTTTCCAGTAGTCATGTATGGATGTGAGAGTTGTACCATAAAGCTGGGTGCTGAAGAACTGATGTTTTTGAACTGTGGTGTTGGAGAAAACTCTTGAGAGTCCCTTGGACTGCAAGGAGATCCAACCAGTTCATCCTAAAAGAAATCAGTCTTGAATATTCACTGGAAGGACTGATGGTGAAGCTGAAGCTCCAATACTTTGGCCACCTAAGGTGAAGAACTGACTCATTGGAAAAGACTCTGATACTGGGAAAGATTGAAGGCATGAGAAGGGGATGGCAGAGGATAAGATGGCTGGATAGTATCACGACTCTATGGACATGAGTTTGAGTAAGCTTTGGGAGTTGGTGATGGACAGGGAGGCCTAGTGTACTGCAGTCCATGGGGTCACAAAGAGTCAGACACGAGTGAGCAACTGAACTGAACTTGAAATATATTCACCTTCATAGCCATATCCATATTTATTTTAAACTACCTTAAGCTACTTTGAACTGAATTACTATACTTGCAGTTTCTCTAAGTCTTAATTTCTCATTTTATAAAATAACGATGAAAACAGTGCAGACTTCTCTGGTGGTCCAGTGGCTAAAACCCCATGCTCCCAATGTAAGGGAATAAGGTTCGATCCCTGATTAAGGAACTAGATCCCTTATGCCTCAACGAAGTGTGTGCATGCCGCAACTAAAGAGCCTATGTATCACCACAGCCAAATAAACAAATGTTTTTCTTTAAAAACAGATAACAACAATGATATTTATAGTGTATGTTTATAGGAAAAAAAAAAAAAATAGTGTCAGCAAATGAATACAGAAAGTGCCATAATTAAGCCAGAGTGCTTGATCTCAAATCCCCTAGGAAAAGCAACATCATGTTTTGCACTGTATCTTTTTGGAGGGGTCTGACTCACATCATTTGGTTTCTTCTTTGTTCACATTTCTTTGTTAAAACATGTTACATAAGATGACATAGTCCTCTTTATGCCTCTTAAACCAGTAAGTCCTAGATTAATCCAGATGTTTACATACACATCATTGCTCTATGGAAATTGAAACTCTTTTTTTTTTTCTGATTTACAAGATCCTCCCAAATCAAAACACTTAAATCTACTTTTATTTCTGATCCCCCTTACTAAATCTTCATCCTAGCCTTTGTTCTTTATATATAGATCATGCCTCAACTGAATCAGAACACATATGAAATGCAATTCTCTTGGTCTAGATTGTCTAATCCATTCCTTGCTCCTAAATTATATTCTGAAAGTTAAAGTGTTAGTAGCTCTTTGCGACCCCATGGACTGTAACCCTCCAGGCTCCTCTTTCCATGGGATTTCCCAGGCAACAGTACTTGAGTGGGTAGCCTTTTTCCTTCTCCAGATGATCTTCTCAACCCAGGGATCAAAACTGGGTCTTCTGCATACAGGCAGATTCTTTACTATCTAAGCCACCAGGGAAGAGGGCAAATTATAGTCTGTGTGTGTTAGTTGCTCAGTTGTGTCCAACTCTTCGTAACCCCATGGACTGCAGCCCGCCAGGCTCCTCTATCCATGGGGTTCTCCAGGCAAGGATAGTGGAGTGAGTTGCCATTCCCTTCTCTTGGGGGGCGGGGATGTTTTCCTGACCCAGAGATCAAATCTGTGTCTCCTGAATTGTAGGCAGATTCTTTACCATCTGAGTCACCTTCCACTATAAATTCCACCTTCACTCTGACAAATTCTCTGATTTTCTAAACTTTCTAAAATCAGAAAATTCTATTTTAAATTGGTATTTGTGATAATTTAAATAATGCAATTATATTAGTTTCAGCATAGTTATATTTCCTAATTGATTGCATTGCATACTTTTTTTTTACTAGACTATTCATTCTTTTTTATGTATTTGTATTACATTCCCCAATAAGTGTAATTTTCTTGGGAAGAAAAACATGTTTCTTATGAAAAGTTGTTAATGATGTGGGAAAATGCTTATTATTTGGTGTTGAATGAAAACAAGCAGGATAAAAATTGTATATATAAGATGACCTTTACTACATAAAAAAGGATAGAAAGAAGAGTAAAAATATGCTAAAATAATGATAATATTTTCCTCTGTGTGGTGAAATTATAGGTGACTGCTGTTTTCTGCCTTATACCTGCATACTTTAATTTTTCATATGAGTGTATACTTTTATAATCATGGGAATTGCTTAATGGAACACACATTTTAATTATTTATCAAAATTTTTCTCTTGGTACGGATATGTTCAAGCAGACACTTTAGTGTTTCCTTTAACAGTAGCATCATAAACATGTTTGAATAATTCCCTCACTTTCTCTCAAATCATATTTCTATTGAG
Source organism: Oreotragus oreotragus (assembly GCA_006410675.1). Lineage (NCBI taxonomy): Eukaryota > Metazoa > Chordata > Mammalia > Artiodactyla > Bovidae > Oreotragus > Oreotragus oreotragus. The sequence continues at coordinate 130,649 of SJYX01014944.1, read as the reverse complement.
AATCACATGTTTCTTATGCATATACTCAAACCTCAAATTAACCATGTATATGGTTAGGATGCTTATATTTTTAGTGAGAAATAAACCTGAACAGAAGTATCTCAACAAAATAGTATATTAATTGACTCAGAGAACAGAAATATCAAAAGTATGCCTGACTTCAGATATAAGTTGATCCAGAAATTCAAGACATTATCCAAGTTCCAGCTCTACTGTCATTCACATCTCTTTCTATCTTCCTCAGCCTTCAAACTTTGGCCTCAGGCTATCTCTCCTCATAGTATCAAAACAGCTACAGTAATTCCAAACCATGCTTTCTCAAAGTAATAAACCCCAGGAAAGTGAAAGTGAAAATGAAAGTTGCTCAGTCATGTCCAATTATTTGCAACCCCATAGATTTACACAGTCCATGAAATTCTCCAGGCCAAGATACTGGAATAGGTAGCCATTCCTTTCTCCAGAGGATCTCCTCAACCCAGGGATTGAAATCAGGTCTCCCACATTGCAGGCAGATTCTTTACCCATTGAGCCACCAGGGAAGCCCAATAAACCATGTAGAGAAGAGAAAATCATTGACCCAAATTCTCAAGAAACCTCCTGAGATTTGTTATGGCTGGACTGGATCACATCATGTGCCTACACAAGACTCATTTATTAAGTGAGTGTTGCACACTGACTGGTTTAGGCTAATCCGGACCCATCTGAAGCTAGATGTAGAATCAACTGCATGTAAATCATATGGTTGAGAAGATGGCAGAGCTAAAGAAAAGATAAATTTTAGAGGAAATTCAGAATACAATTGACACTTGAACATATGTGAGTGTTAGGGGCACTGACCCTCAGCACAATCAAAGTTTTATGCATCACTTGCAGTTGGCCTTACATATACATGGATCCTCCATATTGGTGGTTCTGCATCCACCTATGGTGTAGCAGTATAGTATTTACTACTGAAAAACATCAACATATAAGTGGATCTGTGAAGTCCAAAATCTTGTTGTTCAAGGGTCAAATACACTGTTATATGAAAGAGGAGGGAATCTGCTGAATAGCAAAACAAACAGCAAAACTAAGCTAATTTTTTTAAACATTCAATAATTTTTCTCTCTCTCTTGATGGACATTTTTGCACTTGTAGTATTGGAAGAAACAATTTTAAAAGTGAAATCTTCTTAGTTCCACAGAGAGCACATAGAGCGAATTATTCATGTCATATACTGAACTATCATAGATTCTGCTGCTTTATTCTTTACCAACTAAATCTACTGTTCAACTGAGAACCATCACTTATGTCACCCTTTTCTATACATCTCAAACAATAGCTGGATGATATGGGGTTTTATCACTTAAAACAATTTTTCATGAAAGATAATTAACACTGGTGACTACACAATTCATTAGTTGAGGACTTTCTCATGTGCCCTGTGGTGCATGCCATTTAAATTTTGCCTTAAAAGATTTTATTATTTATTTATTTCTTACTTTACAATATTGTATTGGTTTTGCCATACATCAACATGAATCTGCCATGGGTGTACATGTGTTCCATGGGGTCGCAAAGAGTCGGACACGACTGAGCGACTGAACTGAACTGATGTATTTGTGCTGAGTTTGCAATTAACAGCAGACATCCATTTTATACTTTGAGCCTTCAGAAGGTTTTTCATGTGTGTAAAATAAAGATTTTGGACTCGTTTTATTTTATTTTTTTCAATCAAACATCCATCTTTATTTTCATGCATACGAATACTACCACCCATAGTCCATAGTTATGGGGATTTCAACATTGTGATAAAAGCTGAGTTCTCTTCAGTTTCAAACAACATGAGTCTATATGTGTCACTACTTACAGCATGTTTGTTGGGGACAGTTATTCCAAAATCTCAATGAGCAGCACAAAAATTTTCCTGGATATTGAATCAGAATTGAGAAATTGAATGGTATATTTTTGGGGTTAAGTGTAGGAAACAGGAAATTCTAGGAAATAATATGTTGCATGAATACAGATCAGTTGACTTCTCTGTGTCTTGGGGCAGTGCTCCGCAACTGAGGCACATGAGAGCAGAAAGGCTTTGGCAGAATCATTGCCACGATCCGTGTAGTGACAATGTCCTGGATGGGTGAGCTCACATCCGGAGGTAAACTCCCCTGTCATGATGTCTTGATGGCTATTCTGAATCTGTAAACGCAGCAGGTTCAGCTGAAGCATAGACACGTTTCATCTCTAAGTGATAACAGGTTAGTTACGGCAGACACAAGATTGGCATTTTGCACAGCAACACTTCATATCCTGCTTCTGCAAGCAAGAGGCCAAGTATAGCTTTTTTTAAAAAATTGGATCGACATTGTCCTCTTTTTCTATATGGGCTTCTCTTTTCTATATGGGCTTTCTATATGGGTGGCTGATAGTAAAGAATCTGTCTGCAATGTGGGAGTCCTGGGTTCGATCCCTGGGTTGGGAAGATCCTCTGGAGAAGGTAATGGCCACCCAGTCTAGTACTCTTGCTTGGAGAATTCCATGGACAAAAGAGCCTGGTGGACTACACAATCCATGAGGTCTCAAAGAATCAGACATGACTGAGCGACTAACACTTCTTTTATATGGGTGGCTGATAGTAAAGAATCTGTCTGCAATGTGGGAGTCCTGGGTTCGATCCCTGGGTTGGGAAGATCCTCTGGAGAAGGTAATGGCCACCCAGTCTAGTACTCTTGCTTGGAGAATTCCATGGACAAAAGAGCCTGGTGGACTACACAATCCATGAGGTCTCAAAGAATCAGACATGACTGAGCGACTAACACTTCTTTTTTATACAAAGTTATTTTTGAAGAATACTTTAATATTAAGGTTTTATTTTTAATAAACAACTAATTTATTCTTTTCTAAAAAGAATGTTCCCTATAACAATGAAGATATTTTCGGTTCAGTTCAGTTCAGTCGCTCAGTCATGTCCGACTCTTTGCGACCCCATGAATCGCAGCACGCCAGGCCTCTCTGTCCATCACCAACTCCCGGAGTTCACACAAACTCACATACATCGAGTTAGTGATGCCATCCAGCCATCTCATCCTCTGTCGTTCCCTTGTCCTCCTGCCCCCAATCCCTCCCAGCATCAGAGTTTTTTCCAATGACTCAACTCTTCTCATGAGGTGGCCAAAGTACTGGAGTTTCAGCTTTAGCATCATTCCTTCCAGAGAATACCCAGGGCTGATCTCCTTCAGAATGGACTGGTTAGATCTCCTTGCAGTCCAAGGGACTCTCAAGATATTTTATATGCACTCTAAATTATGATCCTTATCTTAACCATCTTTCCTATGGTTTCTTAATCTTGTCAAAACTATAACTCTCTCTATCCATTTCATGATTTCAAATAAATAAGCCTGATATTTCCTCATTAAACTACTCTTTCTTTGGCGAACATTTTTGGAAATTACATTAAATGTTGCTGCCAGGGTAATGCTACCAGCAAATATATTCATTTGCTAGATGTTTTAGATTGAGTGATATTAGAGGTCTGGTCCTTGGCGATAAATATGGACATGCAGGACATTTACAGAGGAGAGTTCTTGGGTTCAAATTCTAAGGGTAAGAGCAGGAAGCAGGGCTGAGGAGAGGGAGATCCCCACCCACTCTGGGAAAGCCCTGAAATGGAGATGTGTCTTCAGAGCAGACACATGAAGACCTTGTAGGGGCCAGGCAGGCTCATCTCCTCTTGTGTGGAGCCACACTTCCTGGCCACTCCCAGGAACTCATCCTGCCTGTGTCAGCAGAGGGAAATTTCTAGAAAGGCTGTGGGATGGAACCTGGCTTCACAACTAAGGTTGGGGATGTTGCCCCCTAAAAAGAGTTAATGTCTTTAAAAACTGTGGAGCTGCCTGGACCCCAAACTCCATAATCATCTTAGAAACATGAATTTGGTAAAGTTTGTGGAAGAAATATGTAGATTCCTGGAAATTACTTGTATGATACTACTTGTTGTTATCAGAAACTCTATCACTCAAATTTATTATTTTAGGGGCATTCTTTATCCATCTTCCTCTGGCCTCTTTTTTCAAAGCTGTTTCAGAATCAAAGTTATATGGAGATAAATTACATGGAATTTAGAGTTAGATTTTTCAGGATTAAAGATTTGTTAGAAAACAGCATTTGAAACCAACAAAGCTATCCCTGACTAATTAGTATCAATATTTATTGATAATAATCATTGTTTATTTATTGTCATTGAGTTGTTTATGGTCATCGACTTTTTACTTCTCCTGATTAATAATGTGTGGCTTCTTAAAGACATTACAAAACTAAAATATATTTATTTCAAAATTATTTGCCAAACTAAAATTTTCTCAGATTAAAGATTGCTGAATTTCTATTTTTTTGAGTCCTTTATCTTTTTAGTTTGCTTTGTTGAAGTATGTGCTTAGTTGCTCAATCATATCTGACTCTTTGGAACCCCATGGACCACACCCACCAGGCTTCTCTGTCTGTGGGATTCTCCAGGCAAGAATTCTGGAGGGGGTTGCTATGCCCTCCTCCAGGGGATCTTCCCAACTCAGGGATCAAACCCAGGTCTCCCAAATTGAAGGCAGATTCGTTGCTGTCTGAGCCACTAGGGAAGCCCCCTGGTTAAAGTATAGCTGATTTATAATACTATGTTAATTTTTGCTGTACAGCAAAGTAGCTCAATTATTTGTGTGTGTGTGTGTGTATATATATATATATATATATATTCTTTTTCATTTTCTTTTCCATTATGGTTTATTGCAGGACATTGAGCATATCTCCCTGTACTCTACAGAAGGACCTTGCTGTTTATCCATTCTTTATATACTACTTTTCCTCTGCTAACCTCAGCCTCCCAACTTTCTATGTTTAGTTGCTTTCAGCCACTTAGGAAAACAGAGCACCTCCAGTGGTGATGATGACTGAGGCGGTTCTGACTGAGATATCAGAGCCTGTCTTTCCTTCTCTTTAAGTTGTGATAATTAAGTCCCTCTTGTTTTTCTGTGGCTCAGCAATACCATCTACCTCTTTGCTCTCATTTTCCAATATGCAGCTTTCTTCCCTCCTTTACTTCTTCTAATTCTTTTTCACACAGCATGTTTTTGAATCTGAGTATAATCAACCCACCAGATGGAAAAGTGAGGACCTTAGAACCTATTTGATGGGCTAATCCTTTGAAGACAGGGTTTATGCCTGCATCTCCTGCAGCCCTTCAAAGGGCTTTATGGGAGGAGGATTCAGACTGGCTTATGGTGGGATTATGCTATGGGTGACAGAGCACAGTTCATAAATTCTGAGCAGAGAAATGGGATGATTCCATTTACAACAAGGATAATTAAAGCTATAATCCTAACAGGCTCATTTTGTTCAAAGCTTTTATATAAAAAATATTAATAAGATGCAAAGACTTTCCAATCCTCAATATTATTGTTAGTGGACTTCTCAGTCTAAAAGTGACTCTGATGGTAAGAAACTCATTTCTCCTTCATCTTAGACACACGCTTGTGTCCCTATAAACGTTCCATTTAGCTTCATACATATTGAAGATGGACTAGGTGACCTTTAAGAGTCTTTCTAAGACACCAATAATATACTCTGCTGAAGGGGATTACACTATTTCACTAACTAATTTAAATTTCTTCCCATTCAGTTCAGTTCCTATTTTTATCAGATCTGCCTTTGCAGTATATCACTGGCCACTTCTACACACACGTGGTATCCACATCCTGTGATGGACTCCAGCTCCCTCCTCTGTGCCCTGTTTTTACCCCTGAATTGTTTCGGCCACGGCAATCATTTCAGATGTGTATAAGAGACAGTCTCAAGATATTTTATATGCACTCTAAATTATGATCCTTATCTTAACCATNCACACACACGTGGTATCCACATCCTGTGATGGACTCCAGCTCCCTCCTCTGTGCCCTGTTTTTACCCCTGAATTGTTTCGGCCACGGCAATCATTTCCCCCTTCCAATCAATCCTGGAGCCCTTGACTGTCTAGTCCAGTATCTCAAATACTTGCCCTACCTTCCATAGGCAGTGTTAGGACACTGGCTCAGGTCTTAGCTCTTTCACTCTGACCTGTTGAATCAGCCCCTTGACCCTGCCTCTGCCTCTAATTTATCTAAAGCAGGCATCATGCTGATGTCCGAATTGTTTCTAAAATCCAGCTTGGTTACCTCACTTCCCTGGAGAGCCATCTGTGCTGTCACAGGGTCCAGGCCAAACTCTTTGGCATTCAAAGTTGATCACAATCTTCCTACCTTCTTTCCTCAGCAAGCTCTCAGAGAAGGAACTTTACTTCGTTGAGGAGTAAATTTGCTGATGAAAGTAAAAATGTCTGAATAGAGAGGAAAAGGTGAAAGCTGCCCTGCTGATTTTTGATCCTTGGGCAGAAGGAAGGGGTTGGTTATTAAATCCAAATGGGTGCGGGACAAAGATTCACCCACTTGAGGCTTTAGGGCGGAGTCACCCTGTTTGACATCTGAGAAGCTCAGTGGAGCAGACAAAACAACAGCTGCTCGAAGTGGTTGACAGCACAGGCTTGGCCTGGACCTTCTTTGAAAGGCAAAGTGACAGGTGAGTTAGAAGGGAAAGAATGGGGTGACCTTCCAGTGGCCATGATCTTAGAGAAAAATAATACTTTTGAAGACACACTTGGAATTCCCTCTTTTAAAAAAAAAAAAAAAAAGCAAGCAGATATTTCACACATTGAAAAGAACTAAATTAAGTGGTTTTCTACAAATGAGTATTTAGGCCTAGCCTGGCCTGGGAGAATCCCCCTTGGACAGTCTGTGATCTTGACTTCCAAGACCAGTGACAGGCTCTCCTACAAGGATGGGCAGCTTCCCCAACACACGCTGGCTTCTTCTTTGCTGCCCCCAGGCACCTCTGAACTCTGGAAGAATTGGTTTCCTCTTTGTGAAATTCTCCTTCTTTCACTACCCATCAAAATTCAAAAGCCCGCTATTAAGAAGCAGTTTAGACCAAGTTCTGTGTTCTTTTTCAGAGATAGTACCAGCCATAGGAAACAATGAGGAGAAAGAGGGTCAGATGTTACTGTCTGCCACACCTAGACTTTAAAGAACACAAGTCTCAGACCAAATGCTGTCTATCACATACACTTAACACCCACACACACGTATACAAACACATGCATACACACAGACACACACAGGATACTACCCATGGACACACAGACACACACACAGGCACACATGGTCACACACACAGGAAGACACAGAGGCATACACAAGCATACACAGACACACAGTCACACACACAGGCACAAAAACAGGCACACACACACAGACACACAGGCTTGTTAGCAAGCAGCTGTGAAACAGTGTGTAGATGTCCCAGGTCTAGGTTAGTGCTCCAGCCACTATGGTGCAGGGTAAGTTCCCCGGAGGCGAGGGAACCATGCCCTGGCACAGTCTCAGCTCTGTGTAGAGTGGCAGGGGGCCTCCAGAAATGCATCGCACTGAAGGACTGCAGAGTTGCTGCCTGGACACCCAATCCGTGGCCCAATACGTGGATCACCTCAAAGTGAGGAGTACCTTGCAGGCAGCCAGTCTACACACTGCCAGCTATGACATCACACCTTCTGTCCACGCGCTGATACACTACCGCTTTCCCAGATTCAAACACTTTCCTGACAATCACTGCCTTGCTTAGCCACGTGTGTTTAAAATGGGAGTAACGGAGCACTGTGGGCTTCCCAGATGGCTCAGAGGTAAAGAATTCGCCTTCCAAGGAGGAGACACGGGTTCAGTCCCTTGGTCAGGAAGATCCCCTGGAGAAGGAAATGGCTACCATCTCCAGAATTCTTGCCTGAGAAATACCATGGACAGAGGAACCTGGAGGGAGTCCGTGAGTTTGCAAAAAGTTGGACACAACTTAGTGACGAAACAACAACACAATGACAAGCACTGTAGTAAGCTGGCTCTGGTGCACTTTCTGACACAGTGCTGGCTGAGCAGCCCTGGACTATGGGGTTTCTGCTTAGAGCAGCCAAAGGCCTTGTATTTAGACCACTCTCTGTAAATTACAGACATGAAAGCAATTTGGCTCGTGGAATCATGTAGGAAAAGTGTATCTCCACCACCTCATTTTTGAATGACCTTGGACAAGTTACTTTTCTGATCCCCTCTTTTTCATCTATGAATTAGGGTAAAGATCCAGGCATGTAGATATTCTAAAAAACATTATATCCAGTGGGTGCCAGAGTCCCCTTGGAACCAGGGTGGTGGAGTCCAGTGGTAAATTTGCAAGTATTTTATGAGACATATTAAAAACATTACTTACCTAATTATTTTACTAACATTTTCCCATTTTGTGTGTTTTTATTCTACATAAGTCTATAACATGATGTTGTACAAAGATAATTTTTTCAACTCTGTTTTCAACATCTTCATGTAGATGATAGCTTGAAATCAGACATGGTAGAATGTTCAGAACATGGAAATCAACAAGCATGAAAAATCAGAGTTTGATCACCTTATTGGTTATCTCTAGACTTAAGAAAATACTGAAAAGAATATCAATAATGTGGATTAAGCTTAAAAATGTGTCATTTTAGTGGTTCTTACATAGTGAAGAGCATGAAAGACTGAAGAAATAGAAAAACTACTACTGATCCTGTTAAGTTGCTAACACCACTGACAAGCTATTGAAGTTACAATGTAGGGCATCTGCAATCACACTCATTTATTAAATGCCAATATTGGTCATCTATAGGCACAGAGTTTAGCAAAAATCAATGAAAGTATTTTGTGTGTTTATGTCAAAATGGAAATTACAAAAGAATATTGCCCATTTCATTATTTGCAAATTGTGAGTTAATAGATCTGTATCATTAATTTTTATAATAAAATTAATTATACATATTATATATAAAATATAATGAATTATATCTATCTATATTTTGTTAGAAATTTACCAGCACTCTTTTGCATATATTTTTTAAAAGTCCTCATCAAATATTATATCTTTCATGAAATCTTTTGGATCTTGTCTAAATCAGCATGAAATTCAGCATCTGGTCCCACAGCAAATTGGGTTTATTCAAAGTGTTTCATATGCTACAAAGTAATTAGCTGTGCATATATCTGTTTATCTCTTTATGTTGTAAACTCCTAGAAGATAAAGAAAAAGTGTTATGCATCTCAGTTTTAGTATGACCCATATCATCTAGCATAAAGCTCTACACAGCAAGAGTCTCAGGATGTATTTTTTCAAAAAATCAAATATTTCACCAAGTTCAATTTAAAATCAGGTTTCACTTTTCCAGTTTAGAAGGTTTTTTCCATTGTCCACTCATAACTTAGTCAACAGTAGGAGTGGCTTTGAAGTCTAGGAATTAAATTTGTATTTTTCTTTCTCTGTATTTGTGACATGGACAGCATCAGTAAATCTCTTAAAATTTGTCTTTTTTTTCCCCTTAAAACTACAGAAGCCTTCTTCTTCACAAAGCTACTCCGAGTAAAGGGGATAACTTTGTGCCAGTATAAACCTATTAGGTATTGGGCCAGTTCTTCTCGGCAATTTTTTCTTTTTTAGGCATCTGAGATTCTTCCCTTAGTCTTTGTCTATTAAAAGTAACAACAGTGGTAAAAATATTAGTAATAATGATAATTTTATTAGTAGTACATTTATATATCTACTCTGTTTCAAATGCTTTCATGTCTTCGTTCATCAAATCCTCCTCACATCTCTACGAGTTAGGAAACTGAGTTACGGAGCATTTAAATAACTGAACTTGGGGCTACAGAGGGACAGTCTAAGTTCAGAATGAAATTTGTCAAAGTGGTTTTGGTCTCCCAGAAGAGACCATCTTTTGAGAGAAAAATTTTTGTGCTGTAAAAGATTAAGAGTATGACGGAATCAGAACACAAGCTTATCCGCAAACTACAAATTTGAAAAATAATTCAGATCACAACACAAGAGGCACATTTTCTTCCCTCAGGAGATAAAATTTTACTGTCTGGGACAGGAGGCAGGAACAAAAGAGAAGGGAACCACTGCAGGCTTTGATGTTGGTGTGGTCTCAGAAAACATGATGCTACGCTGCTCAGCTCTGCCAGGTTGGCAAAGGAGACTTGTCCTGCAGATATTGTGGGTGGACCTGAGATCTCATGCCTAGGCTACAGACTGGGGGTGGGGATCTGGTCTCCCAAAGATGCCTCTGCTATCCCTGTTCCAGCTGTGAGAGAGCAGAGCGAGGCAGCCTGCATGGTCTAAGACTGGGGCCTGCGAGAACTCCCTGGGGCTTTGAGGTTCCTGAGAAACTCAACAGTTTCCCATAATTGAAAGGTGTCAAGAGAATGAGAAGCATCCTCAAACCACAAGGAAGCCATGCTTTCAGCAGACCCACAGGTATTGAAGATGGTGTCTACAGACCAGATGGAAGGATGCTGGCTGCACGCAGACAACACAACATGTGTTATGCTTGAGATTTCAATTCAGAGTTAACTGACTTTTCACCTGGAGCTGGGGAGTGATTTTTAATCTCACCAAGTTAACTGAGGGATGATTAAAAAACACTTTATGCAGTATGAAGTTAGATTACAGAAACTAAATTTAGGATTCTTGCAAACTAGAGTTAGAAACTATGAAATCTTGTCTGCTTTATGAAAACTTTTCTGCTCTCTTCAAGCAGTGAAGATGTTCACTCAGGAGGCAATAACTGTGAAATATAACTGAGAATTATTGTCCTACTCAGCAGTTCCCAATTTTTTGGCACCAGGGATGGGTTTCATGGAAGACAATTTTTTTCTACAGACCAGGGAGGGGGGATGGTTTCAGCATGATTTAAACATATTACACTTATTGTGCACTTTATTTCTATTATTATTGCATCAGCTCCACCTCAGATCATCAGACATTAGATTGCAGAGGCTGGGACCCCTAACGAACATATATATATATATACAGATACATATGTATACATATGTATGTATGTGTGTGTATGAACACTCACATACACACATACACAGCTATACACACCAGATAGACTGATTCACTGAGTATTTACTTGTCTCTTCCTTCATTTGCTACGACACTATATTTGACTGGGATGTAGTGCTGGAGTTTTAAAGCTGCCACAGGTACAAAAGTGTGTCTAGGACCTGCTGCCTGGAGTTTACATCCTGTCTCTGATCTACACTCCTGGAACACTTGGATGTGTTATGTGAACTCTCTGCAGTCTGTCCCCCTATCTCTGAATCCTCTAAGGGCTGTTGAGAAAATCAGACATGTTAACACTTTTAACACAGAAGTGTGTGTGCCAGCCTGAGCCCTCAGGAATGCTTGTTGGGTTATTCCATGAGACCTCCACTCTACTGAAGATCATGCCCACCTCCCTTCCTTGTCTTCGTTTAGGTGACAGAGGATGGCAGTCACTGATGGTGGCCATGACCCTTGCCCTGCAACTTCCTCCAAGGTCTGAAGCATCACAGTTGAGGTCTGAGCTCTTCCAGAGAACTCCCTGGGGCTTTGAGGTTCCTGAGAAACTCAACAGTTTCCCATAATTGAAAGGTGTCAAGAGAATGAGAAGCATCCTCAAACCACAAGGAAGCCATGCTTTCAGCAGACCCACAGGTATTGAAGATGGTGTCTACAGACCAGATGGAAGGATGCTGGCTGCACGCAGACAACACAACATGTGTTATGCTTGAGATTTCAATTCAGAGTTAACTGACTTTTCACCTGGAGCTGGGGAGTGATTTTTAATCTCACCAAGTTAACTGAGGGATGATTAAAAAACACTTTATGCAGTATGAAGTTAGATTACAGAAACTAAATTTAGGATTCTTGCAAACTAGAGTTAGAAACTATGAAATCTTGTCTGCTTTATGAAAACTTTTCTGCTCTCTTCAAGCAGTGAAGATGTTCACTCAGGAGGCAATAACTGTGAAATATAACTGAGAATTATTGTCCTACTCAGCAGTTCCCAATTTTTTGGCACCAGGGATGGGTTTCATGGAAGACAATTTTTTTCTACAGACCAGGGAGGGGGGATGGTTTCAGCATGATTTAAACATATTACACTTATTGTGCACTTTATTTCTATTATTATTGCATCAGCTCCACCTCAGATCATCAGACATTAGATCGCAGAGGCTGGGACCCCTAACGAACATATATATATATATATACAGATACATATGTATACATATGTATGTATGTGTGTGTATGAACACTCACATACACACATACACAGCTATACACACCAGATAGACTGATTCACTGAGTATTTACTTGTCTCTTCCTTCATTTGCTACGACACTATATTTGACTGGGATGTAGTGCTGGAGTTTTAAAGCTGCCACAGGTACAAAAGTGTGTCTAGGACCTGCTGCCTGGAGTTTACATCCTGTCTCTGATCTACACTCCTGGAACACTTGGATGTGTTATGTGAACTCTCTGCAGTCTGTCCCCCTATCTCTGAATCCTCTAAGGGCTGTTGAGAAAATCAGACATGTTAACACTTTTAACACAGAAGTGTGTGTGCCAGCCTGAGCCCTCAGGAATGCTTGTTGGGTTATTCCATGAGACCTCCACTCTACTGAAGATCATGCCCACCTCCCTTCCTTGTCTTCGTTTAGGTGACAGAGGATGGCAGTCACTGATGGTGGCCATGACCCTTGCCCTGCAACTTCCTCCAAGGTCTGAAGCATCACAGTTGAGGTCTGAGCTCTTCCCAGGATATGGGTGTAGCCATCTTCCAGGCCACACACTGGTCTACCAGATCTCTTCTCTCCCTTGTTGTCTATGTTCTTGGCTTTTTATAGGAAAGGAGACTTTGAAAATATCAGAGAAACAATTACCTCATGAATAATGAGTCCCAGAAGATCACTTAAAAATCAATATTATTAGAGAAGGGATTAAATTAGGAGTTTGGAATTAACATACACACACTATATATAAAAAATAAACGACAGGAACTACTATAGGGCAAGGAGCTCTATTCAATATTCTCTAATGACATATATGGGAAAAGAATCTGAAAAACAATATATATATATATATGTTTGCAACACCTTGTAAACACTTTGTTATACATCTGAAATTAATACAACATTGCAAATAAACTATACTCCAATATAAAATAAATTTAAAAATTAATATTATTAAAGAAACAAAATAAGAATTGAAGAAAATTGGGAAATGTTTTCAACCATGTGAATCTCATTTCCTTCATGTCCCTTTTAATTGACATTGTAGATGGAGCTGTGTTTTCTGTCTTTCATCCTTTTCTCTGGCTCCTACATAACAGACTGTTGCTTCCAATGAATGAATTTGCTGCTAATGCTTTGAAGCCATGAATCCATTTTCTGATCAACCAGTTTTAGAGGTTTGTTTGTTTTTGGAACCAGTTTTTGTCTTTAGTATTTAGATTCCTGCAAGAATTAGTTAGCATTCAGTGAGTATTCACCTTTACATTAAAAAAATGTTATTAGTACCTGGATTGTTGTTTCTGTTTATCAGCATGTCAGAACCTAAGGCCTCTGGTTTCAGAATCACTTTTTTTAGAGAAATCAGCAAAAACACATACATTTACTGATTCTTCAAAGAACAAACGTGTATCTTTATGCTATCATCTAAAACAGGGGCAATGAGTACCTGTGTTTCTTGTCCCAGGACTCTGTAGCTACCGAATTATCAAAAGAATACAAATATGACTTTGTGTGGACTCCAGGAGTTGGTGATGTACAGGGAAGCCTGGCGTACTGCGGTTCATGGGGTTGCAAAGAGTTGGACACGACTGAGCGACTGAACTGAACTGAAGTATACATATAAGCAATTCACTTCATTGTACAGCAGAAACAACAGCGTAAAGCAATTATACTCTAACACAAGAAAATATTAAAAAAAAAAAGACTCAATCTCAATTCTCAGCATAGTCCTAGGTAGGCTTCCCTGGTGGCTCTGTGGTAAAGAACCTGTCTGCCAATGCAGGAGATATAAGAGATGTGGGTTTGATCCCTGGGTTGGAAAGAGATCCTGGAGAAAGAAATGGTAACCCGCCCCAGTATTCTTGGCTGGAAAATCCCATAGACAGAAGAACCTGGTGGACTACAAGTCTATAGGATTGCATGAGTTGGATACAAGTGAACTAAACAATAACAGTCTTAGGAAAGGATGACTAGGACCATCCCCATCTCAGGGTGGGTTAGGAGACAAGGAGAGAGAGGGCTTTGTGAGGGATAACTGATTCTACTAGTTGTCCAGGCTTTTATCAAAGCCATCTAAATCTAATAGTGACTTTATATCAACAACATTTCCAAATAAAGATTTTAAATATCCTTTCACATTCTTCAAAATTGGCTAGCTGACCCAATAAATACTTAACTAAACTGAAAAAAATAAAAAAAGAATACAAATAAAATTTGAATCTAAATTGAGGTCAAAAGTGCAAGTTTGATGCATGAAGCAGGCACCCAAAGCCAGTGCTCTGGGACAACCCAGAGGCATAGGATAGGGAGGGAAGTGGGAGGAGGGTTCAGGTTGGGGGGTACACCTGTATACCTGTGGTTATTCATGCTGATGTATGGGAAAAATCATCACAATATTGTAAAGTAATTATCCTCCCATTAAAATAAATTAATTAATTTTAAAAATAAATGAAATTATATTAAAAATTAAAAATTTGTGAAAAAAAGCTGGTATCGTGTGATAAAGAGATAGCAGAATTAAAATAAGTAAATTGAGGTCAAAGTATCAAATAAAGTTATTCTGGATTTAAATCCCTTGACGATAAAGATTTAGTTTGTCTTCTTTCATTTTAAAGAGTTTCTATTCTTTCATTTGAAACTGATTATTGTGAATTTTTGTCCTGTAATTTATAGAAGAACTCCAAATCTAAAGGACAGAGCATGTGGAATTAGGTTGGTGGGTTCTTATACTCTTTTGTTATTGAGAAATTTTAAAAAACAATTCAGGAACTATGAATTCTGAAATATTTCCAAAGAAGTAAATTTTGACATAATGCAATTGATATCAAGTAGTTTTTAAAAGAATATTTCAGAAAATAGGCTAATATAGAACATTATTTTTTCTAAAACCAAAAGGAATTGCTTTACTTTTGCTTCTTAGAAAATTGAAATTTGTTCACAGTTATAAGGGAATAGAATAGAAGACTGAAATGTAATTGAAGTTATATAGTTAGTGGTAAGATTCTAGCATTTTGTCCTTTAACATTTGATCTTAGATTTTTATCAGGGAACCATTATTTTCTAAAAACATAGTTTCCAAAATATAGGACCCCATTTTCCTTACTCTTGACTTAAGAGTAAGTATCCCTTAATTAGGCTGACATTGAATTATTAATACATTCTGAAATTTAAAAAAAAAACTGTGACGTGGTTTCTTGGGATGTCTGAGAAACCATTAAAACATGATACAGTGTAATAAAGTCATTTACCATCTTGTCAGAATGTCAATTTTACATCTTTTTGAGAAAGAAAGCTTCCAATTGTGTATCTCACTGGGAATAATGAAATATCTGCATGAGACACATCTGATTTAAGGCAGACCTTAGGGCCCCAGATATTTTATGTGTAAAATGAAGTTTATTAGATTATCTGCCTAACTCTAATATTCATTTTCCTAAAAATTCTGAGTGAAAAATAAGCAGACATGATTTTAAAAGAAAATACTTATCAAAGACACTTCTAATATTTTTTTCTACCCATATTTTCACCAGAGTAATTTGGAATTAATATAAAGTACCTCTGTAATACAAGTTCCTTGACTTCTTCCTAGCTGATTAATTTCAGGCCCCCACATTCCAAGATGAAACTTCAGAATTCAGTGGCCTTCACCAGACAATCCACTCTAGTGCTCATGTGTGCACTTGAAATTTGGGAAAACACTAGGGATTATAGCCCACCTGGAACAATCTAATATCAATTTCCATGGTAAAAAGAATGACCTAAATAACCTCGTTGGTTTCTACTTTCTGTGATGCCCCAATTGCATGGCCCAAGAAAAATGCCACATTTCATTTCATTCACAAGCTGTGATGCTTGGTGGCATTATTGTTCTTTGCATATGTGTATTCATTTCAGGACTATCTCAGCTCTCACCATAAAATCTTATTTCTTCCCTTAATGCAGATTCTGTGTGGCTTACTAAATTTCCAGTGCATCTGAGAATTTTAAGAAATTCAGTAGGAGGAAATGGTTCTCTGTGAAGTTCTGTAGCAGTTTCAGCAATGGAAATATACCTGCATTTCACATAATTAAGGTTGGAAGATAATGTGGCTGTGAACTCTCAGATATTGAGCAATGAGTTTTTTCTCCACAGATTATATTATTCTGCTTCAAACTAGAAGTATCATTGGCACCAAGACTCCTTGGATACACTTTTTAACAAATAAATCTGCTGCAGAATGACATCAGCATCATTAGAAGTTCAGTGATGTCTATCTTCAGCTGGCCAATAGTAGGATGTGCTGGCATACAACCTTTCCATCAAAACTAATAGTAAGCTTCCAAATGATCATAAAGTTCATGCAGTGGTGCAAGGTATGTGTGATGATCACAATCCATTGCAAAGTTGAGGGGACAGTCAAGGGGGCTCAAACTTTAGACAGATATACGGTCAGTCCTTCTAGAGACAAGAGTGAAAAGCAGCCAATAAGGGTACTTCTGAATTTATACAATGAAAAATAATCAAGGATGGATCAGCAGGAACCCGAAGGTGATGTCTCAGTAAAAAGTCACGGTTCCTTACCCAGTTCCTGGCCCTGCACCAGTCCTCATACCTGGAACCGGTCACTGAGGGAGAAACAAGATTCTCGGGAGAATAGAACTCAGCCGCAAGGATACTCAGTGGTAATTCCTAGTTCTTCTCTGAAGTGAACTGTGAACATTAACTAACGTAAGTGGATGATGGGAAGACAGAGATGCTCTGACCTTCAGAGATCCTTCCCCAAGGGTCTAGATTGATATCACTAGCTAGGGACCTCCCAGCATCATTGCAATCCTCCTAGGAGTGTGGTGGCAGACAGAGGCCAGAAGTAAATGGGATCACAGTGGGCAATCTTGGTAGCTGACAGAAGCCTCAGTTGGTTCTTGATCCTTGGAGTAAGAGTGACTGTAGTGAGCAGTAGAAGTCACTGAAACTGCCCCTTCTGCCCAAGACTGGAAATCAGTCCTGTGTCTTGGTATGAGTGTTCTGCTCACAGAATCCGAGGCGGTCCTTATCATATTCCCACTAAGTTAACCAGTCTGGTCTTAACAGAAATATGGTGGATGTCAGCAGAATTCTACAAACTGAATCAAACAGGAGCCTTCATTGTAGTTGTTATGCTGAGTGAGGGACCTTTACTGGTAGAGATGAACAGAAAGTCTGCCCTCCGATACACTGTCATTGATCTGATGGATGTCTTCCTTTCTGTCTGTATCAGAAAAGAGGATTAGAAATTGTTTGCACTTACTAAAAGGTCAAATGTTTACTGTGTGGCCCTATTTATATCTCCTACTGAATGTCCTAGTAGTACAGTCCAAAGAGGGCCTGGACAGGACATTTTGTGGTGTGTCATATTGTCACATTGCTCTGATGTATTGAAGCCCACAAGGAAACAGGGCCACATGAGCACAAAGTGTGTACGCTGTGCTAAGACACACGCATCCTACAGAGTGGAAGACAATGCTCATGAAGGTTAAGGGGCCACCGCATCAACCAGGTGTTTAGGGGGGTTAGTGGCCTAAGGAATTCAGGACACCCCTTCCGAAGTGAAGGATAAATTCTGGTGTAGTTCACCTCCCACCAGCAAGAAATATAACTCTTGGTAGATGTTTTTCAGATTCTGGAGGCAGTATGGTCCACCTTTTGAAAGTCTCTTCTAACTGATATACCGGTTGGGTGGAAGGCTGCCAGCTCCACCAGGGCTCAGGTAGGAAAGAGGTGTGCAATGGACCCAGACAAAGCATTAATGAGTGATACATCATTCAGAAAACAGCAACGGGAACACCACTGGTCCCTTGTAGAGAATGGACCACAGAACACCAAGTGGCCAGCCTCATGTGGCCTGAGCTAGTGTCTGCTGAACCACCAAGCCAAGATCGGGCAAGCCTGGCAGGGATCCGCTGCCAGATGGAAGTGATGCTGCAAGCCCTGGACACAGGCAGGACCAGACGGTCCAGGTTAGCTATGCCAGCAGGTGGTGCAGAGCCCCTTACCATCCCATCTGTCACCCCTCCCCTCTGACTTCCTGTGGGAACTGAGGTTCCTTACGACCATCTGATAGAGGAGGAGGAGGCTAGCTTGGTTCACTCACCAGTTTGCTCAGTTTGTTAGTGATGGCTAAAGATGCCGCTCCCAACAGTCCCATTCAATGGCCCTGAAAAGCGTGGTGAGGGCAAGTGCTCCAAATGGGCAGGGTTCTGGGAGGTGCCCTTAGTTACCGACTGTGTGCGAACAGAAAAGCGAGACAAAGTAAGAGTGTCCATAGACTCGTGGGGGTTGGAGCTGATCACACAGGGAAATTTGGAAGATCTGGTTGAGGAGGTTTTGGGAAAAGACAAGGGGATGTACCTATAAAGGCGCACAGGCTGCAAGTTCTTGTCCTGACAGGTGTGCTCAGATCAGACTAAATGCGCCGCTGTGACACATGGAAGATACTTGCTGCCAAGCAGTCCTCCTTTGGGGTTTTGGGTCCACTTTGGGGATAAATGGACAACAGAGCCGCCATGACCTGGGGAGGGGCTCAGGTCCACCGAGAGTGAGGATCTAGGTCACCTCTCCAAGCAGGACAACTGAATTGCCAGCCCAGCAGGAGGGACATTCAGAGTGCGTGGTGGAATAGAGAGGGCTGAGAGGTAACAGGTGGGACCTGAGAAGCAGCTGCTGCACCTGGGCTGTCGTTGCTTCTTCTGACGGAAGAGGAGCTGAAGCGCCTCCCCAGGGGGCAGACTTACTCTAACTCCCTCCAAGAAGGGGTCTGAGTGGTGCAGGGTGGATTGTAGGGGCAGTCATACCATCCTGCTCTGCCCAGATTTATTCTTAACCTTTCCCTCCCTTCTTCCCTGCCTTTCCTGCACCTCTTTCTTTCCCTTTTCTTCCTTTCACTACCATCTTTCTTTTCTCTTTTCTTCTCTTTCTTGCCCGCTTTTCCTTGCTTCTTTCCTTCCTCCCACCTTCCATACCCCCCAATTCTTTCTCTCTTTCTTTCCTTTTTTTTTTCTCTCTTTCTTGCTTCAGCGTTATGGAGGTATCTTTGTTTCAGACCCATGTTCAGGGCTAATGCGCTCACTGCTGTATCAGCTGCTGGTTTCTCACAACCGAGTCTTTCTGCTCAGCCCTACGGAGCTGCTCACCTCCAATTACACTCTCCTTGGAGAGAAGGGTTGGCGGGGGAGGCCCTCCAGTGCCTGGCCCTCTGGCTGGTGGGCAGACCAAGCTGGAACCCCTTGCCTCAACTACTGAAGCCGCACAGCTCCTGATGCATCTGTCAGAGGTCTTCACCAAAGCTATCTGTACTCAGTGTTACCTTCTTCCATGCCTGCCCTCCTCCCTTCATTATAGGTGTTTCTTTGAAAACTTTCCTAGTAAAATTTCTATATGCCCCTCTAGATCTCACAGACCGTTTCCACAGATTCCAATCTAAGACAGATGGAGATAACATTCAGGTCATTTATAAACCAGAGTAACTTGGGGAATGCTTTCAGTATTAAATCAAGACCCACATATTTTGAAGAGTGGCAAGGGAGTTTGATAGCTTGAACAGGGTATAATCTAAGTATTACTCTAAAATAAATTAATGTGATTTAAAAATAGATTCTTTATTAGCAGTTTCAAAGACTACTTTCCCCACTGTCTAAATTCCTGTGCTCTTAGAGGTGGACAGACCATGTTATTTAAGATGTAAAACCATTTTCTCTCATCAACTCAGTTTTTGTAAAATTAAAGCGTGAATTTTCTTCCTCCACTAGACATATTTTTTTCTTGGTTAATCCAAACTTTAAAACTTTGTTTTTCACACGAATTCATGTTAATTTGACTTCTCCAAAATTCATAGCATAGTCCATGCACTTTTTTTTTAAACAGCTCCCTCCCCATATGAAAACAAAATGCTATTATCAAGTGCATATCTGTGGCTTAAATTTCAGACTCAGAATTTT
The DNA here is from genome assembly GCA_006410675.1 of Oreotragus oreotragus. NCBI lineage: Eukaryota > Metazoa > Chordata > Mammalia > Artiodactyla > Bovidae > Oreotragus > Oreotragus oreotragus. Next base: position 110,520 of record SJYX01014944.1, on the reverse strand, counting down.
AGTAAATTCTTTCTGGTAATACCATATGTGTCACTAAGTAATACAGTGCTGTAATGATAATTATGTGCTATAAACTTGCTTTGCATGGGGATCCTGAGCTGGTATGTGAGGCCCACATCCTCTTAGCTACTCACATAACAGCTACAGTTCCTGTTTTGTCTGACTAAATCGACTTAATATCTTACTGTTCTTTTTTTTTTTTTTTTAATTTAATGGTGAACAGGAAGTTTTAGTTTTAAATTCTGAACATGCCCAACTCAAACTGAAATAAAAGGCATTCCTTTATATTGACTGGCATTTTCTCTGTTTTAAAATACCAAGATGTTTGACATCCAGTTTTGAAGACACTATATATTAAAGTGTTACTGAAAAAAGGAAGTTCTGCTTATTTTCTAAAAACAATTTAAAACTAAAACACATATTTTTTTTCACCCCCTATCCATGAACACATCCAAAGTACACCATCTTAATCAATAGTTTGTACAACTGTCGTGGTTCCACAACTTTGGAGAGCTTCAGAATCACTTGGAGAGCTTAGAAAATTCCTCATGTTCTGGAGGGTATGACTTAGTTGGGTTGAAGTAAGGCTTGGGTATATGGACTTTTCCTTCCAAACTCTAGGTGATTCTAAGTTTACACCAACTTTACGTCCAGTGGGAAATAAAGTTAGATGACATAAACTAGTTGTTAATATTTTATATACAAATTGTATATGAGGAATTTAATGTCCTTTTCTGGTAATGTAAATATTGTTTTTTTATCTTTCTATACTAAAAAAATTACCTTGGTGATAAAACCAATGCTCTGAGATGATCTCATATTAGAATAGTCCTCACTTTTGTCAGAATGAAATGCTTGATGGATAATTTGGTGTAATATTTGGTGTTTCCAAGTCTCTATAATAGTTTTTCACACTGGTGAAAATATCACCAATGCCTAATTTTGTGACTCAGCACATTCATACATGGCTTCTCTTATGCAAGTCAATGTTAAATCTCTTACTCAAGAAATATATCCTCATATTCATACTGAATTCTCATTTCAGGAATTTCTTCCTTCTAAGGATTTTTCTAGAAAAAAAAATTAAAAAATTTAGTTGCCATTCTTTACCAGGGAGTTTGCAATCTAAACAAAATAATTTCCTTTTCCTATTTCACAATTTCTTATTTTGATGAGTAAAGGATGGTTCTGAGGGCCCCTTATTGAATCACATGTTGGAGTTATTTAGTTTGGAAAAGAAAAGGACATACCTTCCCCATCAACAACAAGAAATTACAAAAATAAATATATAAGCTTGCTGGGGGTGGTAGAAGGTGGGGAAACAGAAACTCCACTTTTCAGGTTTTTTATCATCTACTCGTTCGTGTTTGGAAATTCATCACCTCCTGGAGCAGAGCAGACTGAGTTGGTATATGCTTTAGTTTCCTGCTTTCTAAATTTTACATAATGGGTTGTTTGCAAAAACTAAAAATTTAATTGAAAATTTTACAAAAAAATAAGATTGAAATTTGTCCTTTCTTCCTCTTTTATTGGAGAAGAGGGACGATTTTTGAGGTTAAAAAGATATTTCTATCTTTGCCTTGGTGTTCTTTTCTTAGTAAGTATGAGGGAGCATCCTGTCTAAGAAGAGAATGAATTGAATAAAATTTATCTTCATTTTTGCTCCTATAAAAGTCTAACACATATAATGAAGTCTCTCTTATTCAGAAAGATTCTCATTTTAGAGTATGTAAGATTATCTGGATGATTCCACTTTGATTTCGAGTACTATGTTTAAGCACTGCTTTTAGGACATTTTCTGTGGGTTGTCTATAATTAGATTCTTCTTTTTCCTTAGAAGTTACATTAGAAGCTAATTTTTACATTGTGGGCAAATGAAAGTTTGATAATTTCAACAAGTCAGTAAGGACATGTTCTTTCTCAAAATAGTATCATTCAGAAAACTTACTGTAGGTTAAATTATTTTAAATACAAAAAATTTAATTTCATAATATTAAAGGAAAATTGCATCAGTGAACAGGCAAATACTCAAGAGATTTAGGATTGAGGGAGGCAATAGGGGGAAGTCATCCTTCTCTTTCTTTGTGGTTCAACATTAATTATTTGTAGCCATAACATAACGGAAGCTTGCCTCATGATTCATGTTTTGCATTTTCTACTTTTAAAATTTTCCTGAAATGAGTGTATATTTATCTTCATTCTATGTAATTTCTGTCATAAGAGGACTTGAGATCTTTGCGTCTGCCTTGATGTGTATGGCTTTTAAAGTGAAAGTGTTAGTTGCTTAGTTGTATCCAGCACCTTGGGACCCCATGGACTTTAGCTGCCAGGCTCCTCTGTTCACGGAATTCTCCAGGCAAGAATACTGGAGTGGGTAGCCATTCCCTCTTCCAGGGTATCTTCCCAACCCAGGGATCAGAACCAGGTCTCCTACATTGCAGACAGTTACTTTACTATCTGAGCCATCATTGAAGCACATATGGCTTTGAAATTCACACTTTTTTTCTTTTTTGGTAGAAGTAAATAACACATTGAATGCCCTCTTTTAAGATATTATTGATGCAGTTGATTTCTGTTTTTTTTTTTTTTTAATGTTTCTGGTTAATATAAAGCTTAAGAATAGTCTATAGAGTTAATTAATATAATTCTTATTGGCAGATTACAATGTCTAAATCTGTTATATGTAAATTAGCATGGGAAATGTTTTCACAAACTTTGGAATGCACATTTGCCATAACTGACCTCTGCACAATTTGGTGATTTCTGAGGCAGCAGAAGAAGCCAGTGTATTTGGTGGGAGACAAGGAAGAATATACTTCTTTGCTGGGTGAACATCATCACTGAGCCGTTGACCAACTTCTTGGTTGTCCATCAAGGCTGAGAATTTACTCTGGTCATAAAACATAGTTGGGGCAGGATGTAAAATTGCCTTGTAGAACTTGGTAAATGCCCAAATATTAAACCCTAAATTAATGGGATATTGCTCATCTCCAAAACATAATGCTAGGATTAGGACCTTGAAATTTAAAGTCAGAATTACTATGAAAAGGAACTGCATGTGTATATTTTCTCTACAGGGAATACGTGGTACCTAGAGATTTTCAGAAGTTTAATGAACAATGTTTCTGGAATAGAGGGCAGTGACTTTCCAACACAATGCTTTCGTTCAATTGGAACAGAAAATAAAATGTAGGTGATTTAGGAAATATCAAGGTTCAGATTGCTTTCTCATATAACTAATAGGTTTTGAAAAATAACTGAAGATCAAGTTTCATTACCATCAGCTCTGAGGGATTAAAAATTGGTATAAAATGTGGTCTCTAAGGAAGGCCTCCCATGTTGTTCAACGGTAAAGAATTCACCTGCCAGCACAGGAGATGCAGGAGACGCTGGTTCAATCCCTGGGTTGGGCAGATCCCCTGGAGGAGGAAATGGCAACCCACTCTAGTATTCTTGCCTGGAAAACCCCATGGACAGAGGAGCCTGGCGGGCTACAGTCCATAGAGGCACAAAGAGTCAGGCACAACTTAGTGATTGAGCACACACACGTATGCAAGGTCTCTAAGCAAAAAGCAAGCAAATGAACAAACAGAGTCTAATAGATACACACATTCTAGGGTCTAGAATGGATGTGTCTACTTTTCAAGGAAAATGTGATAAATATCCCAAATCATATTTAGAAGTAGTCCAACAGCTGACTCGCTGGAAAAGACCCTGATGCTGGGAAAGATTGAAGGCAGAAGTAGGATGATAGAGGATAAGATGGTTGGATGGTATCACTGATTCAATGGATATGAACTTGGCCAAACTCTGGGAGATGGTGAGGGGCAGGGAGGCCTGGCATACTGCAGTCCACGGGGTCACAAAGAGTCAGACATATGGAAAAGACCCTGATGCTGGGAAAGATTGAAGGCAGAAGTAGGATGATAGAGGATAAGATGGTTGGATGGTATCACTGATTCAATGGATATGAACTTGGCCAAACTCTGGGAGATGGTGAGGGGCAGGGAGGCCTGGCATACTGCAGTCCACAGGGTCACAAAGAGTCAGACATGACTTGGGACTGAACAACCACAATTCCAGGACTAAAATGAAAAGATTTTCCCTCTGTTAGTTGCTTACAGAGATCTCCTGATCGTGAAAAGTGACAGTGAAGTCGCTCAGTCATGTCCGACTCTTTGCGACCCCATGGACTGCAGACCACCAGGCCCCTCCGTCCATGGGATTTTCCAGGCAAGAGTACTGGAGTGGGGTGCCATTGCCTTCTCCGAATCCTTGGCCAGAAACCACCAATTTCACATCTCACTTGCAGTGGATGAATGTTAAAACTGTGTGAAGGATTAAACTATGTGAAGGATTTTAAGAAAAGCTCAGAAAGGGAATTTCAGTCACAATGAAAAATCTAGAATTGGGATGATGGTGGTATTTATGCCCAGGAACAGAAGATGGAGTCTAATTGTATCGCCTCTGATAGTCACAGCAGGTTGGGCCTGTATCAGCTCTGGGGTTGGGGGTCTGCGTTGGTGGGTTACTTTAAGTAACATGTCAGGAGGGCTCAGAATACCATTGGGTATAGGAGGATGAAAATAAGCTCCTTCCTCCAGGCATGTCTGTCAAGGAAAAAAAGTAAGAGCAGAAAGTGTGGTAACTAGAATCGCGTGGAGAGCGGTAGCTTAGCAATACTAGTAATACCCATCTGTCTTTCACTGTTGCTCAGAAGATCCTTCCACAGTACTCTTCTAAGACCCTCTGTCTTAAATAAATTTCATTACTTTTTGTTGAAAACAATCTCTTCTATTTTTATGTAATTAAGTGCCTCATATAAACAGTTTTCACATTCATCCACTGCATGTGAGATGTGAAATTGGTGGTTTCTGGCCAAGGAATGTTGCTCAGAAGATCCTTCCACAGTACTCTTCTAAGACCCTCTGTCTTAAATAAATTTCATTACTTTTTGTTGAAAACAATCTCTTCTATTTTTATGTAATTAAGTGCCTCATATAAACAGTTTTCACATTCATCCACTGCATGTGAGATGTGAAACTGGTGGTTTCTGGCCAAGGATTTGGAGGAGGAAATGGCACCCCACTCCAGTACTCTTGCCTGGAAAATCCCATGGACGGAGGAGCCTGGTGGGCTGCAGTCCATGGGGTTGCTAAGAATCAGACACGACTGAGTGACTTCACTTTCACTTTTCACTTTCATGCATTGGAGAAGGTGATAGCAACCCACTCAGTGTTCTTGCCTGGAGAATCCCAGGGATGGGGGAGCCTGGTGGGATGCTGTCTACGGGGTCGCACAGAATCGGACATGACTGAAGCAACTTAGCAGCAGCAACAGGCCAAGGATTGAGATGAAAAGTGAATTTGGTGAAAGTCACCAAGTGGGTGATTCTGGACAATCGATTCACAAAATAAAAGTGTCAGGCTGAAGGGCAACGAAGCCATCCAGAAGCCAGCAGAACAGTGGCCCAGGATTAGCAAGAAAATGAGGACTCTTTTCCCTAACACAGTGCTTCTCAATCTCTCCTGTGCTTAGAGGGTGATGTTAAAGATGGAGATCCTGATTCAGCCCCAACAGTCTTCTCATCTATGAAGCTCCCAGGTGGTTTGTGGAGGCAGTTTGAGAGCATGACTGTCCAAAGATGGAGGAGATGGACAAGGGCAAGAAGCCTAGTCTCCTCCAGTCTAGGATTCCTGGACAGAAATTCAAATCAAGACCTTAAAATCCCTCTTTGCTTTCCCACAGGTAAGATCTGTGTTTCGAGGGCAGAGGTACTCATTCAATTAGAAGTTTTGAACAGTGAAATAGTATAAAAGCCCTTCTTCCACTACGAGATAGGTGGACAGGAGAGGAAGGAAGGAAGGCACATAACTTGGTAAGAGTGTGCGTACATGCTAAGTCACTTCAGTCATGTCCACCTCTTTTCTACCCTGTGGACCATAGCCCAACAGTCTCCTCTGTCCATGGGATTCTCCAGGCAAGAACACTGGAGTGGACTGCCATGCCCTCCTCCAGGGGATCTTCCCCATCCAGTGACTGAACTTGCACCTCTTCTGTCTTCTGCACTGGCAGGTGGGTTCTTTACCTCTAGTGCCAACTGGGAAGCCAAACAACCTGGGAAGAAGCCTCTTGTGTGACCTAGTTTTGGCGCTCCAAGAGCCGAGCCGAGGCTTGCCAGGAGCAAGGTACTGCAAGAAGTTGATGAAATTTGACTTGAAGATGGAAGATGGTGGAGGGGAAAAACAATGAGGATGTAAAAGGGAATTTATTAGAAAGTACAGCATTGGACCATGGACATTGGTCTTCTGCAAATCTTCCTCCTGCTCTACATGGGCACAGTCATCTGCTTTCTACTTTAGGGTCCTTTCTCTTTATCTTTTTTTCTATCTAGGAAAAAAGATGGACATGGCATGCATGGGGTCAGGCTCACCTTTTCCCTCACTTCATGCTTCACCAATTATAGACAATGAGCAACTATGAGCTACAGCTACTGGGCAGGGATGGAAGACCAAAAATTTGAGGGTTGGGATTTATGAGCTGTAGTCAGCTCCCTTTACCAAAGAGAAAGGAGTAAATGGTTTCTGTTGTTGTTCTAATGGAACTTGATGGTCACAGTTTTTAAGCAACTACCTTTGACAGATTATCCTGAAACTTCAGAAACTTACAAGTATTATCAATGGGGAGTGGAGTACAGAGAAACACAGATTTCAGTTGGAGAAGAAAGGGAAATTCAATACCCTGATAGCATTAGCGCTGTATTTACAGCTGTTGCTGCCGCCCACATGAATAAATGCTCCCTGTGGACCCAGATCAAAGGTGTCAGCTCGGCTGGACCAAGCATGGGGCCACAGTGAAATAATTTTACAGATTTAGCAGAAAGTTTCCAATGGAAGGGCATGTGATAGCAGTCGCAGGTGTTCATAAACACGATGCAGGGTTCAAGCTGCTGTCGGTCTGGAGTTGGGCTGCTCTTCTTACCTCTTTCTTCTGAAATTATGCCCCAGTGGATCAATAATAACCATGGGGGCGCCCCGTTGGGAATAATATTTCAGCTCTGGCCAAGTGTGTGTGTCTGTGCATATTTGATACTTTTAATTTTCTGTGTCCATTCTGGTATTAATGTTCCATTTCTAGTGGAAGTTTTCTCTATATAGGCTTTTAATTCTAATCTGATTTTTTAAAAAAATTTATTGGAGTGTAGTTGATTTACAATGTTGTGCTAGTTTCAGGTGTCCAGCAAAGTGAATCAGTTCTACACACACATAGAGGCTTTAAAAATTTTTTAACTGTATCTTTTTGTCCCTAACTTACATTTGTTTTAAATGTGGCATAACAAATATGTAATGTGTTTAACATGTATATAATTATATACATATATCTTGAAAATGGCTGTCTGAAAAGCTAGAAGAGGTGCATTTTTGAAATTTTGCACTCTCCCAGGCATTTTAGTCTGAGATTTTAATGGGAGTGAAGACATGAATGCTCCACATACCAGGGTGATTGACAGAACCCACTTGTATTGTACTTTCCTGCTTTCCAAAAACTTAACAGCTTTATTAATTCTCAATCTCCTTTAATGTTGAACAACTCATAATTATTTTCAATGAGATAAATAATACTGAGGCCCTGACAAATGGTCAGGCCACATAACTTCTGGCTCCATCTCAGTTCTGAAACTGTGAACCAAGAAAATGACCAGTAGTCTGTAATGCAAACTATTACCATTCTTTTCCCTGTGGTCATCTGGTTCCAAAAGAGTTCCATAAGGGCACTGAAAATATTGTGAAAGAAATTTGTACATCAGTTACATGATAACTTTGTTCAGAATTTTCTCTGGCAAGAATAGGCAAAATTGTCCATGATTGATTTAACATTTGACTTTGCATGCTAATTTATTATTTTAAAATTTTATCATGAATGTAAATAATACATGAAAGTTCTAAGAGGCAGGTAAATATATTATAACTCTATGGCTGTTATTGCTAGTGTTTCCAGAACTGCCATAATTAAATGTCATTTACTTGGAATCTCTGTGCTGGGTTTTAATACAAACTACATACTGTAGCCTTGTTTGATGCATTTCATTGACTGGGCTTATTTTCGGAGGCTTGAAACAATGAGCAGTGGGAGTTGTTCTCACTGGTATTGCAGAGAAAATTCTTCTACTTTTTACTTAAAAAAATAGATTTAGGAGGAAATGTTTGGAATGAATGTGCTATATGTTTTACTGGGAGGCTGGGAGGCTGTTTCTGAAGACATAATGAAGACTTTTAAAAAATGAAATACAGCAGGGCCTGCTCTCAGGAGACTTTCCTCAGCCCCAATTAGCAGTTTGTGTGGTGGGGTGAGGGAATGGATGAGCTGCTGCACAGACCCCATCTGTGGGGTCTTACATCCTGATATGCTCCCAGGTTGGAGAAGGAAATGGTAACCCACTCCAGTATTCTTCTCTGGAGAATCCCATGGACAGAAGATGATTTAAAATTGTATAAATGACTTCAGTATAAAAAAGTCGCTGGAATTTTACATTGTGATCGGAGGATTTTGACATATTTCAATGCAAAAGAAGCAATAATTATATTTACTTGCTTCTATAATGAGTAATTACAATTACGACTGAATTCATCTAGTGGGACAAAGTTAAAACCACTCTCTAATTTAGAGCTGATAGAGTACATGACTCTTTAGCTGGTCAAATCAATTAGTTCCTTCTCTATATTTTCCATTGTATTATTAAGTTAATTTAAAAACAACTAAAATGTGTGGTTTTCACTGATTACTTTGAAAACCTCTGAGAATTGAGAAGATGGTATGTTTAATTTTTGCCAATTGTAACTTTTTTTTTTTTAAAGGAGACCTATCTGATAAAAGTTTTAAAATAATCTGCATTTACCAACTATCATAATTATTTGTAGCCTTTATTAAAGTGGAAGATATGATAAACATAGGATCTCTAAAAGTAAGAAATTAGCTTTAAAAAAATCCATAAAAGTATAAAGCTATGGAAAATCTTGTCTGGCCACCCACAGCTTCTTTGAAATTTATCATAACAAAATTGATTTTGAAAAAATTTTTAAATTTTGTATGTTTTCAAAGCAAACTTCTTCACTTTCATAAAAATCTTGAAGGAAAGGCACTTAATATTTCTACCTTATTTAATCAAATACACTCAAAATTTTACAGAATTGTGAATATGAAGAAATGACATTTTAATCTTTAAGACCTAAATATATCTCAGGACTTTTGAAACATTAATTGAATGAACTGTGATACTTTTCAGTAAATGTTGACCTGAAAGCACTTAAAAAAAATTCTGATAAGATAATGGCTATTTTTTACAAATGTTAATATTTTACCATTAATATTTCCTAACTGTCCACAGACTAGATGTGACCATTTCTTGGAATGGTCAAGGTCTTTCCTCTTCATAAATATACCTGCCCATCTCCATCTATTTCCTGGGTGGCAGCTGCCAGGTGGATCCTTCATCCTGTTTTATGTTCGACCCCCTCCTAATACTCTGGAGGAAACCCCAAAGTCCTTCACTCCCTATTTTCAACATAATCTTGACCAAAGTAACGTATCTTTACTTATTTATATTAAAAAAAAAAAAGAGCTACAATAACCGTTATTGTTTTGCAAAAAGTACAGGCTTGCCCTAGGGAATCACAGAATTTCTTGGGTGTCTGAAAGGCAGGTTTTTAGACTGGTGCCATTTTTGGATGATGAGCAGGTGACCTCAACATTAGGGGAGGCAGCCCCAGTGTGTGAAGACAGTAATTAAATATTTTAACCCAGAAGATTTAGAACTAGGTATAGAGACATAATAAAGTAAAACTGTGATATTTACATTTTATGTTGGTGAGGATAATTTGTATATGTTGAGTATTATAAGTACTATGATGCTTGGTTAGGTATCTTTTATCTAGTATTAAAATATGTAGTTGAAAAATGAATTTATATTTGTGATTTCACTTAAAAATAAATTACAACAAATATTAAAAATTAGAACTTAAGAATTACTATATTTATAAATTAATTTGGGCTATTCTGGTGGATCAGACTATAAAGAATCTGCTGTGGATGGTGACTGCAGTCATGAAATTAAAAGACATTCGCTCCTTGGAAGTAAAGCTACAAGAAACCTAGAAAGCGTGCTAAAAAGCAGAGACATCACTTTGCTGACAAAACTCCATATAGTCAAAGCTACAGTTTTTCCAGTAGTCATCTATAGATGTGAGAGTTGAACTATGACGAAAACTGAGTGCTGAAGAATAGATGCTTTGGCACTGTGGTGCTGGAGAAGACTCTTTAAAGTTCCTTGGACAGCAAGGAGATCAAACCAGTCAGTCCTAAAGAAAATCAATCCTAAATATTCACTGGAAAGACTGATACTGAAGCTCCAATACCTTGGTCTTTTGATACAAAAAGTCGACTTATTGGAAAAGACCCTGATGCTAGGAAAGATTGAAGGCAGGAGGTTAAGTGGGCTACAGAGAATGAGACTTTTGGATGGCATCATTGACTCAATGGACATGAGTTTGAGCAAACTCAGGGAGATAGTGAAGGACAGGGAAGCCTGGTGTGCTACAGTCCATGGGGCTGCAGAGTTGGACACAACCGAGCAACTGAACAACAAGAATAACAAAAATAAAATCACTTGCTAGATTTTGAAGATCTTTTTAAGTGTGTGCAAAGGCTTTGTTTGATATGGCAGNTGGCATCATTGACTCAATGGACATGAGTTTGAGCAAACTCAGGGAGATAGTGAAGGACAGGGAAGCCTGGTGTGCTACAGTCCATGGGGCTGCAGAGTTGGACACAACCGAGCAACTGAACAACAAGAATAACAAAAATAAAATCACTTGCTAGATTTTGAAGATCTTTTTAAGTGTGTGCAAAGGCTTTGTTTGATATGGCAGACATATTTGTGGGGAAATGGAATATGGTAATTTTATAAATACATGTTGAAATAACTTAGAGCTTTTAATTGATTAAAGGTTAACAGTCCTGTAAAATATTTGCAAGCTAAATTTTAAACTTCTAGAGAAATTTCACTCTTGACTTTGTAATTTTCATAAATTAAATAGTAGTTAAGAGCACAAAAATAAATTCTGCCTACCATTGCTCTAAGAAAAGGCTAATGTCCAAAGCACCAAAAATTCTGCCATTGACAGTTTAAAGGGTAGTGTGATTGTTCAGTCTAAGAGGATATGATTAAACTGATGACAGCAGGGCAGGGAAATGGTGATGAATGATTGAAGGGATAGTTGTCCATGTTCTGAAATGGGGATCCTTTGACTCAGATTCAAATAATGTTTTCTGACTATTTATTCAATATTTAGTGGGACTGGAAAGAAACCAATTTTCCATTCAAAGAAACTGTCAGCATGACAGAAACTAAGAGCAACCCATTTCTATTGGAGAAGCCAAAGCTCATGTTATCACTCCCCCTCACCCCCAATACTTCTTGTTTCTCTGAGGGTCCTTCAGTTTTGTTTGTTTATCAATTGGTTGGTATTTTTGTTCACACATGTGCTATTTTCAAGCCAATTTCTCAGAAGCATTGTAAAGGGTCTAAAGTTGAGATTAAACATTTCAAGCAGTTTCTGGAACACTAGAGAATGGGTTATTGGCTTCCAGAGTTTTCTTGGCTGCCAAGGACAGTAGCAGATGCATATTGCAAAAACACTTGGTGAAGATTGGTTGGCATTTTAATTTCCCCTCCAGGTGGCTGGCTGTTGTAGAGATTAGGATGAATTTACACTCCCTCAAAGGAACATAAAGGATTGCCTAGGGGAGCATTATTACACTTCCTAGCCCTTTAAAAGAGCCTCAGTGCAAATTGATCCAATTGTTGGATCTAGAAATTTTACAGAAAGGGAGTTAAAGCCTCTCCATTGTTTTCCAGCCAGCTGAGGTGGAGAGTGATGATGCCTCCCCATAATAGGGACAAGAAATGCTAAAGGGGTTGGGAGGGAAGGTCTCAGGGTGACTGAGTCTGAAATTTCGACCAGTCAGTGGTTGGAAATGAAGGATACAAGCATAGGCTAAAACCAGAGTACACAAGAAGGATGCAAATATATCTGGGGAAAACAGGATTAAAAAGATACAGGCACCTTACATTCACTATTTACAATAGCCAAGATGTGAAAGCAGCTTAAATATCCATCAGCAGATGAATGGATAAAGATGTGTTACACGTAACCAATGAAATACTACTCAGACATAAAAAAGAACAGGTTGTTTCCGTGTCTGTGTACATGCTCACTTACTCAGTCATGTCTGAGTCTTTGTGACCCTATGGACTGTAGCCCACCAGGCTCCTCTGTCCATGGGATTTTTCCCCACAAGAATACTAGAGTGGGTTGCTGACACCTACTCCAGGGGATCTTCCTGACCTGGGGATCAAACCAGGTCTCCTGCATTGCAGGTAGATTCTTTACTGCTGAGCCACTGAGGAAGCCCCTTTCCATGTCTGGGCTATTGTAAATAGTGCTGCTATGAACTTAAGGCCATGTACATCTTTTAAAATTAGAGTTTTTGTCTTTTCTGGGTATATGCCCTGGAGTGGGATTGCTAGATCACATGGTAACTCTAATGTTAACTTTTAAGGACCCTTCATACTGTGAGAAATAGATTTAAGGGACTAGATCTGATCGATAGAGTGCCTGATGAACTATGGATGGAGGAGGTTTGTGACATTGTACAGGAGACAGGGATCAAGACCATTCCCATGGAAAATAAATGCAAAAAAGCAACTCTGTCCATGGGGTTCTCCAGGCAAGAATACCGGAGTGGGTTGCCATGCCCTCCTCCAGGGGATCTTCTTGACCCAAGGATTGAACCTGCATCTCTTATGTCTCCTACCACTAGTGCCACCTGGGAAGTCCTGTTTGGTATACCCTAGGGACTAAAAGTGATAGTCATCGTTTTTGTGACCTACCAAGAGGAAAAAAGACTTGTCCTTAACACTGTACCGATATGGGTGTTACGAACTCTCCTTTCCCTTAGTTGTTCTACCCGCTTCCCAGTGAACCACCGAACAGAGCATTGGGTTTAATTTGCACAAGGGAAAGACCGGTCCTTGGGAGTCTGACACTTGCTTTTTGTGCCATCTGTAGTGGTAGGAGGACTTCTGTCGGCTCACCTGCTATCAAAGAAGGCTGGGGTGGAAGTGGAGGCCGGATGGCCCTGCTCAGGGCCTCTCCTGAGGATGGCGGAGGCGGCAGCCCGGAAACTCCTCCCAGGTAAGACGCATGTCAAGACAGACCAGAGAGGAAGTCCAGGAGGTCCTGCTGCTCTTGCTGGAGAAGACAGTGGCTGAATTATTATACCAGACACTTGGTATTTCTACCTTTCAGCGCCCACCGTGGAAATCAGGGGAGTCCCGGGCATTTGGAGGGCTAGACTAGGATGGACAAGCTGATTTCACGACTGTGGGCAGGGAGCCTGCTGGCTGCAAGGCTCTTGCCCTTATCTGAGTGAGTGCTGTTGCCCCCTCCCAGGCCCACACACTGCTGGGATGAAAGGATTCCAGGTCTGAGCGTTTGCAACCCCAGATTCCAGATTCGGCTCTGCCAGCCAATCTCTTGACCCATATCTCTCCTTGGTTCAATTTTCCCATCTATCAGATGACAGTCATGATTCTTTCCTCCCTCTGGGGAGACATTAAATGAGGTCAGAATGGAGAAAGTTCTTGGAGAACCTCAAACACCACTGAGACACGAGAGGGACTTGTTCTGTAGCTAAGCCATGTCCAGGGCTGCAGGCCAAGCCACAGTGTTTGTCCTGGGGGGCCAGTAGCTGGACTCGGCAGCATCAGCTGGACACTGTGTTCTTTTCAGGGTGTGGTGGAGGTTCTGAGTGCTGTTCACACCCAAACACATCATGCTGTGCTTTCCACCAGCCTCTTGGCCATGTCACTTCTCCCCTTCACCCAGGACTTGCCTCTCATCCTTGGGGACGAGCTGAGGAGAATGAGCGAGCCCGAATGTTTGCTTAAAGCTTCATGTTCTGTGTGACTCATCCTTGAAGGAAACTTTTCTTTTGCATTACTTTTTTTAAATTGAGAAATATACACATTGCAAAGTGCATGATGAAGTCGGCACCTGTGTCTCTACCATTCAGGTCGAGAAACAGGATTTAGTCACTCCCCTCTCTTTTTAAGACTGCTTGACTTCTCCGAGCTATCTCTCTGGGGCCTTCTTGGTGGTGACTTGAATCCTCCTTGCTTTCCATTCATGTCTGCCAGATAGCAAGTTTTTCCTCCTGCAGTAGAGTTGCTGGGCCTTGTGGTTCTTGGAAGTTTTGTCAGCTTTGTTCACAGTTTGGTGACGCACAGGCTGCTCTGGGGTTGTTTGACCTTTCAGCCTGGAGAGGAAGTCTCTGCCTCTGGCTTGCTGTCTAGATCCTTGCCTTGAATCAGAAAGCACTGGGGTGGGGTGGGCAGGGCACTGGGCCTGTGGGGAGGGAGCAGGGAGCGGGCGTGTGGCAGTCATTCCCATCTTAGCTCCATTTGGCTCGCTGTGTGACCTTTGAGTCACTTCTTTGCAAGCATGTCTTTTCCTACCTGTGAATTGAGGATTGGATTACAGTCAGCAGGTTCATGGTTTATATCCTTTAAAAAAAAATAACATAGCCACTAGCTATCTGTTTTACACATGGTAGTGTATCTGTGTCAATGCTAAGCTGCTGTATAGCACAGGGAGCTCAGCTCAGAGTTCTGAGATGACCTGGAGGGGTGGGGTGGAGGGAAGTGGGAGGGAAACCCAAGAGGGAAGGGATGTGTGTGTACGTATAGCTGATTCACATTGTTGTACAGTAGAAGCTAACACAACATTGTGAAGCTCCTATACACCAATTTTGGAGAAGGCACTGGCGCCCCACTCCAGTGCTCTTGCCTGGAAAATCCCATGGGCAGAGAAGCCTGGTGGGCTGCAGTCCATGGGGTCACCAAGAGTCGGATATGACTGAGCGACTCCACTTTCACTTTTCACTTCCATGCATTGGAGAAAGAAATGGCAACCCACTCCAGTGTTCTTGCCTGGAGAATCCCAGGGACAGGGGAGCCTGGTAGGCTGCCGTCTCTGGGGTCGCACAGAGTCGGACACGACTGAAGTGACTTAGCAGTAGCAGTATACACCAATTTAAAAAAAAGAAAGAAAAAAAATATCCCCTAAGACTCTTCAGAGCAGGAATCCTGAACTGGCTTCTCTGGGACTGTTTAGAGTCTGCAGATACGGTTCATTTGTCAGAATGATGTTTTAAAAAGTAGATGAATGGCTTCCTCATTGTGCCAACAGCCCCACCACTGCCTATGGCTTAAGTCCCACCTGCTTCACACTAAGTTACCTGAAGGCACAGTATAAAATAAATAAAAGTAGAGCTGCTCGAGCTACAGTGAGCCTGCGTGCCAACCCTGAGCACAGCCTCCTGTTCATTCCCCTCTGCACCACAGGCAAGAGCCCGAGGCATGGGGAGCGGTGTTTGGCAGCATCTGGATTAAGTGGCCACTGGGGTCTCCAGTTGCGACACTTATCCTCTGGCTCAGTCTCTAGCAGATCACCTAGGGCAGGGGTCCCCAAACACCCAGCTGCTGACCGGTACTGGTGTGCAAGCTGATAGAAACTGGGCCACCCAGCAGGAGGTGAGTGGTGGGCAAGCGAGTGAAGCGTCATCTGCCACTTCGCATCTGCCCCCATCACTCACATGACCGCCTGAAACATCCCCCTGCCCCAGTCTGTAGAGAAACTGTCTCCCATGAAACGGTCCCTGGTGCCAGAAAGGTTATGGACTGCGGACCTAGGGTACAAGAAGGAAGCACTGGCCAAAGCTCAGGCTTTAGGCCTGTATCCAATCATCTCCACCTCCCTGCTCCTGTCTGGGGTCTTAATTTTGTGATCGTTCAGCCTTTCAGACCCCCACTGGCATGCCGTATGGCACGGTGAACCTGCTTCACGGCGTGAACCTGGGAGAGACTCCTGTCACCTGTACGGCGGGCATCGGGACCTTCATTGTGGAATTTGCCACCCTCAGCAGCCTCACCGGTGACCCTGTGTTCGAAGACGTGGCCAGAGTGGCCCTGACGCGCCTCTGGGAGAGCCGGTCCGACATTGGGCTGGTAGGTCCCGCCGCCACCCTTCCCATCAAGGTCAAGTTGGCCACCTTGGCCCGTGCTTACGCGGCTTGGGGCTCTGAGCAACAGATGGCAGTTCAGCTGAAGGAAACTAAGGGCGACCTCAGGAGTGGTCCAAGACTTAGGCTCACAGCATGGAAAGTAGAGGAGACCTCCAGTTGCTGCTTTGGCACAGCGAGGAGGGGAGCATGAGTGCACATCCTTTACCAGGAAGGGGGGCTGTGACGAGCTCTGACTCCTTGAGCTTCTGATTCTAGGGAGTGGGTCGCATGCTTCATGCCCTGACTCACTCAGTGACCTTAGATAATCAGCCTGTCTGGCCCTCATTTTTATATATTTTTGTGAAACTGTGTTTCCTAGAACCAGAAAATATAAGAGACACCGAATGGCTATTCCATGAAAAAAAGATTCCTGGTCAGTTATGTTTGGGGACTATTATAAATAGTATCCTTTTTTTGAGGAGTCATAATGAACACAAACAACTTAAAGGTTATGAAAACCTCTGATAAATTCATCTGTTTAATTTTGCTTAACATAATGTTTCATAAACTTATTTGATACCAGGGCTTCCCTTTCCTCTCCACACCTACTAACCCGTGAAAAATGTGACCAGTCATCTCTGAGGTCGATTGCAGTTCCTAAACTGGACCATCCAATGAAACTAACAGTAACTGAGCCAGAGCTGTCCAGGAAATAGCTCTGGATTTAGTCAGAATTGAGACTGAGTTCTGACTTTACTCTGTTGAAACTTTGTGACCCTGGCCAAGTTACTCAACCTTTTTGATCCACGGTTACCTCAGTAGTAGTGTGACATACTTATACCTCCTCACTGAGTCTTTATGACAGATGAAGACTGGTCTGAAAATGATTCAGGTAGGGGCATGTTTTATACAAATTCTGGTTCTAGGTCAGCTTGAAAGTGAAAGTTATGTGAGGAATCCTTAACATTTCCTTAAGAGGGTGCCACTTTGGGGACCTCGAGTAACTCCCTTAGTGAGTCCAACACAGGCAGTCTTTCCTCCAGCCCTGGAACCATGGTGGACTCCGTGGCTGGCCTGCCCACACCCCCTCAGCCCTTTACCATTTCCCTGCACACTGGCCTGTCTTCCAGCTGCTGTCACCCAGGTCTCTGCCTTTTTCTGGTACCTGGATCCTGCTTTGCTTGTCTTTGGCTGAAAGGGCCAAAACTTAATTCTCCGCTGGAGCAGTTCTCAATCAGTGACAGATACTGATGGGAGTTTGTCGATAAACACCTCACTTCCCCATCCCACCCAAGGGTTGAGGCTCACACTCTACACTGAGTCCCGAAGTTGCCCAGCAGGATGGAGCTCCAGTTCTCATGGTGGTAACTTGCCTGATGGCACACCTTTCCTGGGCTGCCTCCCTGCCCTGCCTCACTTTCCCTCTCCTCTACCAGAGTTTCCAGGAAATCACTTTCTAAATCAACTACTTCCTGCCTTGCTTACTGTGGATCTGCCCAAACTAACAGGACAGTTAGCTGTTTCTTTGAATACCAGGTGAAGCTGGTATCAGCATTCATCGGGGTTGCAGTTATATGGACAACATATCTCTTCATTTAAATCTTCAAAGTGTATTTCTGTTTTATCTGGCTGTGCCAGGTCTTTCTTGCCTCACATGGGATCATCGATCTTCATTGCAGCGTGGGGAATCTTTAGTTGCAGCACGCGGGATCTAGGTCCCTGACCGGAGACCGAACCTGGGCCTCCTGCATTGAGAGCACAGAGTCTTAGCCACGGGACCATTAAGGAAGTCCCTAAAATTTATGTTTGAGTGGTTCACAAGTCAAAGAAAACAAGAAAGTACCCTTAGTTACCCAGTTCCTCTCCTTACAAGCAACTGCTCTGTTTCTTGGATGTCCTGCCCAAATGGATTAACAAAAGTACAGAGTGTGCCTTGTGTCTTTAGACACTGGAATCACATGCAGATTCTCAGGCTGAGACGTCTGAGACAGACTGTGGGAACAAATCCCACAGTCATACTCACTTTAGACACTAGGTGTGAGCACATTCTAGGTGTGAACACGTTCTTGGCATGAACACTCCAAGTCTAGTTCTTTTTTCAGTTTTTGACCAGTTTTGTATAATTAAGTCCTCCTAAATGTACATGAGATGCGTCTCCATTGTACAGATATGCAGGAGAGCTGGCTGTGATCCAGCCTTGCTCCCCAACCCTGTACCCCAAGCAACTCCATGTCTCCCAAGAAGCACTGGAGTGCCTACCTTGCATCTCACCAGGCAGCCAGGGGGATGCATCTCCTTGCTCATCTTGGGCCCTCCTTTGAGACCACGTGTTTTTCTCCTAGGTTGGCAACCACATCGACGTGCTCACTGGCAAATGGGTGGCCCAGGACGCAGGCATCGGGGCTGGCGTGGACTCCTACTTTGAGTACCTGGTGAAAGGAGCCATCCTGCTTCAGGATAAAAAGCTCATGGCCATGTTCCTAGGTAGAGGGTGGGGAAGGGGGGGCTTTTCCTCTTGGTTTCCCCTGTTGAAATTATCATTTATTTATAAACTTTCAATTGCTCCCAAGTGCTTGCCTACACAATTAGTTCTGAGTACCAGAGTCTGCATTCAAAACTACCATGGACTTACACTGCCCACTTGAGGCCCCTCACACCTCTTCATGCTGTCCTGCGAGAGCCCAGCTAAACCATGCTGCCTGCCTGTAGGCGGCCCTGGATTTTTTTTTATTTCCTGGCCATTGCACATACTGTGTTTCCTTTGCCTTGAATGCCTTTTTTTCCTGCCATTATGTGTTCAAATTCTGTTCACCCTTTACGGCTCAGCTTAAATGTCATTTTGCCCAGGAAATAGCTTGATGCTTCCTCAGAATTTAGGACCTTCAGCATCTTTTTTTGGCCATCAGCTGTCATCACAAGTTACAGCTCTACCAGTTGAGTGCAACGTCCAGGCCTTGTTCATCTTTGTACTTTCCCATAGTGCTTTGCAGGAAGTAGCTAGCAGATGAATGTCTTTTGAATAGAAACATTTTACGCTCCAGTCCCTTAAACACTACCAATAATGATACTGAGGAATTATTGGGCACCTAGTAATAATTATGGCTACCATTCATTTATTCAGCAAATATTTGTAGGGTACCATTGATGTGTCAACTGCAGTGCCAAGCACTGAACATGGACTATTTCTTTTAATCCGTACAACACTGAGATTGTCTTATTTATTTGGATGTGTTTTTGGTACTTCAATCATTCCAATAATGTTTTGTTTTTATTTTAAATATCTGCTTTAAAAAATTTATTTATTTATTTGACCGCATTGGGTCTTAGTTTCAGCCTTCAGGATCTTTGTCGCATCGTGAGGGGTCTTTGATTGAGATGCATGGACTCTCTAGTTGTGGCGTTCAGGCCTAGTTGCTCTGTGGCATGTGGGATCTTACTTCCCTGACCAGTGATCAAACGTCTGTCTTCTGCATTGCAAGGCAGATTCTTAACCACCAGACCACCAGGGAAGTCCCCAGATAATGTTTATTGTGCATATTTATTATGTCCTATCTTCATGTTAGGGATCCTGCAATCAACAAAACAAAGTCCTAACTCTCATGGCTTTACGCTCTAGGGGTTGTTACAAGTTCAAGTTGCCGCTGGAATGCAAGCTTCCTCAGGGTTGAACTTTGATTTGTTTGCCACTCCCTAGATATCTGGAACCTAGGTGGTTTAGCCCCTAAGTTGTGTCCGACTCTTGCAACCCCATGGACTGTAGCCCACCAGGCTCCTCTGTCCATGAGATTTTCCAGGCAAGAATACTGGAGTGGGTTGCCATTGCCTTCTCCAGGGGATCTTCCCTACCCAGGAACCTAGAGGTGCTCAGTAAATACTGTTGCGTGAACAAATGAATACATAATCCCATGAGATGTATAACATTACTTTCATCACTTTATAGATAATAAGACTGAGGCTTAAATCTGAAAAAGAGTGGATATATGTATATGTGACAGATTTTATTTTCTTGGGCTCCAAAATCACTACGGACGGTGACTGCAGCCATGAAATGAAAAGACACTTGTCCCTTGGAAGGAAAGCTATGACAAGCCTAGACAGGGTATTAAAAAGCAAAGCTATCACTTTGCTGACAAAGGTCCATATAAGTCAAAGCTATAGTTTTTCCATAGTCATGTACAGATGTGAGAGTTGGACTGTAAAGAAGACTGAGTGCTGGAGAAGACTCTTGAGAGTCCTTTGGACCGCAAGGAGATCACATCGGTCAATCTTAAAGGAAATCAAACCTGAATATTTATTGGAAGGATTAAAGCTGAAGCTCCAATACTTTGGTCACCTGATGCGAAGAGCCAACTCACTGGAAAAAACCTTGATGCTGGGAAAGATTGCAGACAACAGGAGAAGAGGGAGTCAGAAGATGAGATGGTTAGATAGCATGGCCATGAATCTGAGCAAACCCCGGAAGATAGTGAAGGTTATGGGAGCCTGGCATGCTGCGGTTCATGGAATCTCAAAGAGTCAGACACAACTTAGCAACTGAACAACAACAACATACCTGTTGACTTTATGGTATACCTGCAACTAACACAACATTGTAAATCAACTGTACTCCAGTAAAAATACTTTTAATGAAGTTAAAAACCAAAATTTTTAATTTAATTAAATTAAAAAGCCATTGCATCTGAAGCTTAAGACAGGGAAAACTTGCCCCAGGGTCACAGCTAGCAAGTAGCAGAGCTGGAGCTGAAATTTGAACCTGGAAGTTCGACTCCAGAATCCACATTCCTTCATCTATCTCCTTGCATCCTTGTCTACTTTGAGGCTGGGTCACCTGAGGGTCTTTCAAATGTTGGAATCCATCCCTCAGTTGCCAAAGCCTGCCTTCCGTGTCCCTCATCGTTGACATGTCCATTGTCTTACTTCTTCTGCAGAATATAACAAACTAACACAACATTGTAAATCAACTGTACTCCAGTAAAAATACTTTTAATGAAGTTAAAAACCAAAATTTTTAATTTAATTAAATTAAAAAGCCATTGCATCTGAAGCTTAAGACAGGGAAAACTTGCCCCAGGGTCACAGCTAGCAAGTAGCAGAGCTGGAGCTGAAATTTGAACCTGGAAGTTCGACTCCAGAATCCACATTCCTTCATCTATCTCCTTGCATCCTTGTCTACTTTGAGGCTGGGTCACCTGAGGGTCTTTCAAATGTTGGAATCCATCCCTCAGTTGCCAAAGCCTGCCTTCCGTGTCCCTCATCGTTGACATGTCCATTGTCTTACTTCTTCTGCAGAATATAACAAAGCCATTCGGAATTACACCCGCTTCGATGACTGGTACCTGTGGGTGCAGATGTACAAGGGGACTGTGTCCATGCCAGTCTTCCAGTCTCTGGAGGCCTACTGGCCTGGTCTTCAGGTAGGAGCAGTCAGAGAGGGTGGTCCTTTTTCTATGGAACGGGCAAAGCAAGCTCATTCTGATGTGTAATGAAAAGCTCTTGAGTACGTTTTATTGGAGGGGTGGATTGGGGAGGGAAGAGAGGCTTAGAGTAAGTCAGACAGATTTAAAAGTTCTGCCAGACTGAGTTTTTCAGGGGGAGCTTTCAGGTGTCAGGAACTGAACTTCTAGTTTGCTGTGGAATGTTGTACCATTTAAAGTACACAGTGTCTTTTCTGGGTTGGGCGGTCATAGCCATTAGCAATGACCATTTCTTCATTGGACATTTCTGTCACATATCCTCATTCTTGACAGCTGGCCTAAGAAGGGCGTGAATGCATCTGGGGCCACTCTGCTGCCATCATTGTGTTTTCCCATTACATGGACTGACAGCGTCGCAGTGGGAAGGGATCTTAGAGCCCATCTAATCCACCCTGTGGGTGTCCTCAAATATTTAAAATATTTTTATAAGCTATAAATATTTTCAAATACTTTATATTTAAAATATTTTTATAAACTTTTCAGCCTTAAGAAGTTAAAAAAAGGTTATAACATGTAAGGGCTTCCCTGATGGCTCAGATGGTAAAGAATCTGCTTGCAATGCAGGAGACCTGGGTTCGATCCCTGGTTGGGAAGATCCCCTGGAGAAAGGAATGGCTACCCACCCCAGTATTCTTGCCTGGAGAATTCCATGGACAGAGGAGCCTGGCAAGCCACAGTCCATGGGGTCGCAAAGAGTCGGACATGTAGATGGTAGTAAATTTTTTCAGCATAAAAAGAAATGCCCCCCAAAAAGAGGAATACAATGATAAATAAGTCTCAAGCCCCCACCCTCAGTTCTCTCTCCAAGCCAGCCCTTATTGCCAGTTTTCTGAACCTCTTTCCAGAAATCCATATACATAGATATGTGTGTATTTATGGCCCGTTTTTTTCTTTATATAAATAGGAGTATTTTATTACTTTTCACTGACTGTCTTGGAGATCATTCTTTACTGATACATATAGATCAATTTTACTTTTTTAAACAGTTGCATATATTCCATTGAACAGACATAGCATCATTTATTTAACTAGTTCCCCATTATGTACTTTTAGCCAACTTTCTTTCATTTTACAGATGGGGAAAGAAGCTCAGAGAGAACTTGTGAATAATATTGAATATTGGTCCAGCTCTTCTAGATCTTCAAATTTTATTACTTGAGTATCCCCTAAAAGGATTTAAAAAAATTATAGTGTCCCTTGCATGTTTTTAATCCTATGAATTTAAACAGTGGCATACCATTCCTTTTTCTCCTCCAACTCATATTTCCATTCTACTACCTGCCGGGGTCCAGCCCCGGTGGATCCAGGGAAGTCAAAGGTGGGGACAGCGTTGGCGACCTTGGAAAAATACATAATTAATTACAGGTAGAGAGATTAGAAATGGATAGTGTAGTAGGAAATATTAGTGGAGAGGCATCACTGACTCGATGGACGTGAGTCTGAGTGAACTCCGGGAGTTGGTGATGGATAGGGAGGACTGGCGTGCTGCGATTCATGGGGTCACAAAGAGTCGGACACAACTGAGCAACTGAAGTGAACTGAACTGAACTGATACTGTTCTCTGTAAGTGGCTACATCAATTTACTTTCTCACCAACAGTATAGGAGAGTCAAAAGGCCCAGATTTAACAGTCATGTGGAGTCCAAGTCCTTAGAGCCCACCCCATATGTGGGCTACAGAGACCACTTGACAGGTGAGTCAAACACAACTGAGCAACTGAGCACATCACCTCCAATGTCATATTTGGTTAATGGGCTTTTTTCTAACACTAGAATTTGAGCTTCTGGATGATGGAGACCCTGTTCAGTCTTTCTTTTCTTTCTGACCTCAAGACCCAATAGTGTAACTAAGGCTTTTGGAGGACCTGGACAATAGTTCTCAGTAAACAAAAGAAGGAGGCAATACTACTTAAAGATGATGTTATGACTGCAGTTCCTTGGTATAATGCAATTAAAATGATCTGGTTAGGGTAAAGTTCTGGAAAATAGTTTCTTTTACTTTGATATTATTTCTCACTTTAATGATATTACCTTTACTTTAAGATTAAAAGGACATTTTTGGATAGTTTATATTAAAGAGGTACATTTGTCTGGCTTATTTTTTCATAACTTTTTCTTTTTTACATTTACATTTTTGGGAAATGCTTGGCTAGAGTTATGCCTGGCTAAATTTATTATTCAGTCTCTAAAGCCTGCAGTAGACATTTATGCATGTATTAAAGTTAAAAGTTAGCATTTAACATATAATTTTATTATTACTAATACACTTTATAAGTCCCACATTTCTAATTCATTTTAAAGGCTAGCTGTCCAGAAAAGACATATTCATAAACCAAAAATTGGGGAAGAGACTGAAAAAAGTATCTTTTAAAACAAGATGCTGTTTCTGACTTAGGTTTTTCTAAACTCACTGTTATTTTCTTTCACATGTTACCCTTTAAAGCACAAATGAGGAATTAGATACTTCCAGGTGGAATATAAAAATAAGAGTCAAAAGATACCACAGCCCAAATTTCACAGAAAAACATGTACATTTTATGATCTGATAATGTGAAAATTACACATATATTTTATAGGAAATAATGCAATCTTTTATTTTTAATTTGTAAAAATATTTCCAAAATGGTATAAGCACAAAATAATTGTTTCAAGCTCTAACAGCTTTAACTATTTAAAGTATGATTATTTTTCACAGTGATAGATGTTTGTATCTATTTGCATTTTTGGTATCCTATGGAGAATGATATGACCTCAATCCAGTCTTAAAGTACAGCTGACCCCATTGGAAAAGTACCTAAACCAGGTGACTTTTTTTTTAATAAGCAAAGAGCTAAACAAAAAAAGAAAGCCATCTCTACAATATCATAGATGTAATTTGATTGCCTTGGAGGCAGGTGGTAGGGTGCATCATTATTTAAGGTTTGGGTTTCAATTTAACTTGTTGTAAAAGATGTGTGTGTGTGTGTGTGTGTGTGTGTGTGTGTGTCTGTGTCTGTGTCTGTGTGTCTGTGTGTGAAAGAGAGAGCAAGAGCAAGAGCGAGAGAAAGAGGAAAGGAGAGAAATAGAGAATAAATCGATTTTCTTGGGATGGATACAAGTCCACATCAATCAGGACATCTTTGCAGTAACAGCTCATCCAGTGGGGTGAGAGGAGCAGCCCCCTGTATATGCTGAGTGCTTCGTGCACACCCACTAGGTGGGCTGCATGCAAGGCTCGGACCACCCTCACCAGAGCCATTCCCTGGGTGTAGGCCCTTAAGGACAAAGACCAGGTGTTGGATTCCCCAGGCTGTGTTTGTCCACTACGGTGCAAACCGTCACTGGGCTCAGTGAATCACTGGGATGCAGCGGGGTCGAGCGGAATCGCCTGAACTTTACACCCAGGCTGCTGACTCTGCTGGTTCTGTGGCTTTCTTGTCTCCAAGCCAGGGCATGTGTGTCCTCTGCCAGCATCCTCGAAACTAGGCTAATTTTAATAGTTTATGAGTATGGCAAACCTCTAGGAATCTCAGAAATCACATGGGAAATTGTAGGTAGCAAAAGACCACCAATGGGTATAGAATATGTTTGTGTGTCAAGAATACCATTCCCGATTATCTACAGCACAGCCAAGAGACCCCTATTTCTTTTCAAGCCACCATTTTTTTTGGTATAGGAACCTCCAACGCAGACAAAATTAGTTACAAACCACATATTCGATATAATTAGATGGGACAAAAACAAATCTTTTGGGGCTGAGGTGACTTCTGAAATGTTAGTCTCAGTTCAGAAAAAAATATTTTCAACCTACTAAACAGCAGTTTAGGGAAAAGAATATGCTTGAAAAGTCTTTGAAATGAAGGGAATGGTAGCATATTTTGAGTTGCCTAACAGCAAATTGTTGAAAATAATATTTATGATTTGGAGGTTCTGAGCAGAATTTATTTGGAATTCAGGCTGTCTTGTCATTGAATATGGTGAAGAATAATGAAGCACCTGTAATGTAATTTTAACAGTTCAATTTTTATTTTTTGAACACTTTTGGAACAATTTTGGAGATGGCAACCTTATCTTGAAAGCATTGGGTTGCAGGTACTCAGTATGGGACTTGGGGTATCTCTAAGAACTGCAATTAAAATGTGTTTATACTTGGAGATAGGAGATTCTGATTCTTTACTGAGGTGCAAAATAAGATGTTCATATTTGAACTTTTAAAAGTTGTCAGAGCTGCTTAACATCTGGTAAAATAGTCTTTTTGTTTAGAACAGAGATCACTGTACATTGTAGATCTCAAGATTATGTCACCACAAATGCACGCTACTGAATGGAAAGGAAGAGAGATTAGTTTGTTTTTTTTTTTTTTTAAGTAGAGTTCCTATATGTTAAATAATACTTCAATTAAAAAAACAAGAACAGAGATTTCTCTTGTGGTCCAATGGTTAAGAATCCACCTGCCAATGAAGGGGACACAGGTTGCATGCCTCGCAGAAAGATTCCACATGCTGTTTGGCAACTAAGCGTTCGCACAGCTACTGAGTCTGAATGCAGGAACGGCTGAAGCCGGCAAGCCCTCCAGGCCTACCCCTCTGCAGCAAGAGAAGCCACGACAGTGAGAAGCCTGTCTGCACCACAGCTAGAGAGTAGTCCCCACTTGCTGCAACTAGAGAAAAACCCACACGGAGCAAGGAGGACTCAACACAGCCAAGAATAAATAAAATTAAAGAATGAGAAGAATCTCTGGGTCCCTCAATGTAACATTGAGAAACTCTTCCTCTTTGAAGTTTTATGGCTTAGAACTCATGAAAAAGTACTTATGTGGGGTCATTTCATCCAATAATGGTGAGTCACTGGCTTTGCTTTCCAGATGGCATTTTCTGTTTATTCCTTTCTCTTTTATCATGTAGTTTAATGCATAACATTGTTAAATTTACTTCTTTTCCTTTTTAAGCTAATTTTCTCTCGCTTCCAAAAATAGCCTATGTATTTATCAGAAATAGGTTTGGGAGGTGGCCTTTTTATTTTATTTTTTCGTAGGTGGGGAGGAATGACGAGTAAGGAAGAGAAGTCAATGCCTCTTTGTTAAAATGTACTGATGACCAACAATGTGGGGACAGAACAACTTGTCTGTTTATGAGGAAGAGATCTGTGGATTGTGTACTCTCTTATGGAAAGTTCCTTAACATTTTGCTTATTAAAGGGCCACCGCTGCCAAGACTGGCCTGCAGGACTTTATTGGCATCAAGTCTGTTTTCATGTTTGTAGCTTTAATCAGTTGAATATTATTTACTTTCATTAAACTGGGTTTCAGAGTTTGCAGACATGGTTCTTTTCAGAAAGTGAACATCACTCTAAAGTGAAATACACCAGTTTGCCTTGAGTTCTTCTGAGGAGACTATTGAGGTCAAAGGAGAAAATATGAGAATGGCCATCTCTGTGCCCATTTTCTGGTGAAGCAGTAGCTTCTCTTACTAGCTCCTTCCACTAAAAGTGTTGCCATCTTAGCCAAGGCTGTAAATAGAAAACAAAGTTTCTTCAATCCTTTAAATAAAAATGTGATTTTCTAAATATTAAATAAAAGAACACAAATCTATCAGTCACCATCCACATCAACACTGGCCTTCATAGTGGTCTAGAAATGAGCAAAGCAGTTTCCCTGCTGACTCCACTGCTGCCTTCCCCAGAGTCCCTCCCTGACCCCACCTCTCCTGGAAAATTGCAACTGTCACACTACCCAGCACCTCTCACCAGTCCTTTCTGATTTATCTTTAGCAGTCATCACGGTCTAACATAATGTTCATCTTTTGTCTCCCTGCTTAGGAAATAGCCTGATGGTCCACGTCTCCAGGGATGCCCAAAACCCTGAAAGGAAGGATGCAAAAAATCTTATTTGAATGAAAGATTCAACATTGCTCTGAGGTTCTATCAATCATTTGAGGTGCAATGAGCATCTATGTGATTTTTTTTTTTAAGAGTGAAAATGACAGTTTTTTTCATTATTGTTCTGTCATGTTGTGTTTTCAGGTTAAAGTATGGTATTGCCTGGTGGGTTTTATTTTTGCATTTTGCTCTTTGGGAACTTAGGGTGCTGCTCTTTAAAGGATTATGTAGGAGAAGGCGTTATTACAGATCCTGATGGCTGCCAAGAGCCTGAGGAAAATATAAACGTGAAGGGCATTCAGACAAGCTACCTGTGCCCTTGAATCCTGCCAAAGAGGCTGCACTTCAGACAGGACCTGCTTCTTAGACTCAATCATCGCCTTAGGAAAAGTAATTTAATGGATGTTCTATCTGCTTCAGAGTAGGTTTCTTTGCACAAGGAGACTGTTTTTTTGAAATGGAATAATGGCTTCTGCCTTTTCTCACCAAGTGTTGCTAAAAATAAACACGTATTTCTTCTTATCTTCCATTACACATATCTTCCTATGCAAAAATTCTATTAACTTAAACGCAGATCATAATCTTTTTCTCACTAAATTAAAGAATTGTCGAAAAGCAAGACAGTAAAACCAATCATATAATTCACACAATAAAATGACACAGGGATTTATCATTTGGAATCCACAGCCCAATAACTGTTCCTCCAGGTGCCCACTCAGCCATGCCTTTAAAGGGTCATGGGATCAAGGGATTACCTCCATCCATTTTGCAGAGGGCTACCCTGCAGTTGATGAGGAAGCACTTTCATAGATTGTGAAGGCCTTTCTATTTCCTTACAAATATGTAAACTTGACAAACACATATTAAAGCTTATCACCTCACACACATTCAGGCATAAAACTGAGCATATCAGAGCTATGACCACAGATTACAGGATTAAAATATATATATATATATATTTCTCAAAATCTGTCATGACAATTTTCCTGATGATTGTGGAAAAAGATCTTAAGGAGAAACACTAAAATGAAAACATGCTTGTCAAGATTTCTGTGGTATGGTTAGAAAGAGCAAACCATCTTCCCCACCCACTTTCCATTAAATTCACCAGCTGAGGAATCTCTGTTAAAAATGCATCAAATTCCTTGTTATATTTGTGTGCTTCTTACATTTTATAGGCACTAATACCCAGTTGCCCAATGATTGGAACTAAATTTAGTGTCCTTTTTGTTTCCTCAAGAGATTTTTGCATTTGATATCTTGTTCACCAACTTCACACTTGCTACTGTGTCTTCACATGCACTTAGCTTAGCATCCATGTGGCCAGCTACAGTATACACACACAACCTTTATTCCATGGGGAAATAGTGACTGTAGGTCAGTATTTCCACTTTCTGATGTTAAAATGTGAAATCAGTGCAAGCCAAAATATTTCATATCTTTTGGTTTTGCAGTCAAAAGCCTTCCAGTCAAATTTATTGCCTGAGT
Organism: Oreotragus oreotragus; assembly: GCA_006410675.1. NCBI lineage: Eukaryota > Metazoa > Chordata > Mammalia > Artiodactyla > Bovidae > Oreotragus > Oreotragus oreotragus. Next base: position 81,581 of record SJYX01014944.1, on the reverse strand, counting down.
ATGGTAATCCACTCAATTCAGGTATGTCAAAGCAGTTATTCAAATTTCCTTCAGTTAACTTTGTTATGTTTATCCTTCAGTAGTCTGTATCATATTGTGCTTTAGTTTGCAATATGCTTCAAATTATTTCAGGATGTCAAACAACCAAATGTCAACAATGAAAGTAAGTTTGTACTTCTGTTTTGAATACACATATATCTACCTTTCATTCCAACTGTGAATAAAATTTGGATTTCATTGGTTAGAACAGTAGACAGGACATCCTGAATATATTTTCATTAAACTTACTTCCTTTGGTGACTAAGGATTCAGAATGTTTTTTCACCTTTGAGCTCTTCATTGGGGAGTTTTTGATCTTAAGATTTAGTTGTCTTAATGTTTTATAGCATGTGGATGACTGTAGGCTTTCATTGAACCCCTGTTTTTTGGTAAGTTCACTTATTTAAAAAGATAGCAGTGACATTTATGGGGAATAAACTGCTTTGTGGAAGACGAGCATAAGCTTGTATCTTTCATGAGTTTAATAATATTCTTGTTTTACCTAATCAACTTGCAGCTCCAGTTCTTGATGTTATGAAATCATCAGCATGAGTCCTTCACTTTCCTTTCCAGCCAAAATGGATTTCTTTGTAAAGTCTATGATTTCCCATGAATCCATGAATTTTGAAACTCCTGCGCATTGTAAGCAGTGCCCTACTCTGAGGCTTAATGGGAAAATATTTAGGATTTTCTAGCTCTGACTGAAGGCTGGGTGAAATCAATTATTTAAGCACTCTAAAGTAAGGGTTTGGGTCTCAGACAACGATTACAAAGCAGACACACTTTAACACCCAGAACAATCATGTGGAGCTTGTTGACTCTTATCCATGGCCAATGGGTGAATGAAATATCATTCCTATCTGCTGATGCCATGGAAAGTCCTTCAATCTATGAGCAGCTGGCGCTCCCATCTACACACACACACACACAGACACACACACACACACACACACACATTTCTTACTAGTTGTACAGATGTGAAATGTAAAGAATTCCGACAGCTTTTACTAAAGCCGTCAGAAGAGCCACTGACTTTTTTTCTCGACTGTATCTGCAGTGGTGTTCTGGGTCTCAGAACACTCAATTTGTACAAAGTAAAAAAGGTCATGCTTTAAAAAGAGAAGATATTGTGCTTCTCACTGTGCTCTGCTGCTGCTGCTGCTAAGTCACTTCAGTCGTGTCCGACTCTGTGTGACCCCATAGACGGCAACCCACCAGGCTCCCCAATCCCTGGGATTCTCCAGGCAAGAATACTGGAGTGGGTTGCCATTTCCTTCTCCAATGCATGAAAGTGAAAAGTGAAAGGGAAATCGCTCAGTTGTGTCCGACTCTTCGCGACCCCATGGACTGCAGCCCACCAGGCTCCTCCGTCCATGGGAATATCCAGGCAAGAGTACTGGAGTGGGGTGCCATCGCCTTCTCCGCACTGTGCTCTAGAAATACTCAAATGGTATGGAAATATTTACTGAAGACTTGATGTGACTTTTATAGACATTGATTTTTAAATGTTTAGAAGAGATGAGTTTTTATTATGCCTGAGTGCTTAGCAGTTGTTACTACCCCCAAATTTCCCAGTGTGGTTGGAGGAATTATTTCAAATGAAGGGCTTTCAAGGTGCTAAAACTTCTGATTCAAAGAAAATCAGGGTGTATTTGTGATGGTATTGGAGAAAATGGGAAGGGGAAACCTTAGAGGACTAAGGGAGTTTTCACAAACAGTCATGTTTAGGACTCTTATGTAGGAGATTATCACGGGCTTTAGTGGCTTTGAAATCTAATCATCACATAAAGCTCCCCTCCAAAGCATCGCAGCTTTTGGTGCCAGATTTTCCTGTAGAGATCAACCTGGAGTGATATATCAAGATCAAGGTACATTTCAAAGGGAAAGTCTTTAAAAACAAATTATGGTCACTGTCAACGAATCATTCAAAATCATAAATCTTGTGTGGTGAGTTAACAGTGACCAGACGTGGTCACTGAACTGAAAAAGAAATAACAAAAATGGAAAAAAAACCCACTACTTTTTCTTCTTGTCTGTAGAGACCACTGTGAGGTTTTAGAAACATCAGTCTCAATCAAGCCTCTTGTGAGTCTATGATTTAAACTAGAGCCCTGCGCTTCAGACTTTTATTCTTCTATTTCTAAAGGAATTTTGTAAACTGCAGACAACTTCAGATGTTTAACTGACCATTTAAAAAGTTTCATCATAAATATAAAGATTGCAATTGAAAGTCTCCCAACATATTGTAAATGATCACAACTAAGTTAGAAGTAGTGTTTCATCTTTTGAAATGCATCTTACTGATTTTAAACCCTGCAGCAACTTGAGGTAAACCATCATATATTTTTAAAAATATATGAGGTACATTTACATTTGAATGCCTTCTACTGATCTTCCTTTCATACTTCTACCCAACAAGAAAACAAACACATACTCATGTATAACTGAAATCTATGAGTCCTGTAGTTGCAAATCTCAGATGAAAGAGTTTTTCTGAATTGAGTTTTCATTATAGTGCTAATAATATAATACAAACAACATATATACTAAAATTCTGAGAAATAATTATTAAATATAACAGTAAGAATTTTGTTGGCACATTATTCTTAATAGATCTCTGAAAGGAGGTACTTAAAAATTAATTTATGTAGTGATATCTAGTTGTTGCTAGATGTAGATAGTGTTAAAACATGATTCTAATCATATTCTTTCTTGTCTGCTTATCTGTACATGTTCATAAACATATTACAAGATAAACAAGTAGGAATAGATGCTTTATCATTAGAATTTGACATAATTATTTGAAGTCTTTCTTTGTTATCATTCCAAATCACACAGATTGTTAAAAACAAACTTGATAATAGATTACTACCAGTTAGGTCTTTCTTCCATTTTGTTAAAAAAAAAAATAAAAAAGGATTGTAAACGACCTGACTTACAGGAAGATTTATCAATCATCCATCATTTCCTTTCTCAACACCAACATAGAGTATGTTTATACCTTTTTGTGGCTTTCCTGAAAGTTTTATGCCCTGGAGTTATGGTCCGTAATAACTGAGATGGGCATAGGGTGTCTTCAGAAAGAGATTGGAAAGGAGATCTTGAACTTCAATCTAAAGTGTATTTGAGAGGGATCAGTTTAAGAGAGTGTATCCTTGGGAGTTTAAAAACATGGAAGTTGTACCTATGGTCAATTAATCTTTAACAAAGGAGGCAAGAATATAAAATGGGAAAAAGACAGTCTCTTCAGCAAGTGGTGCTGGAAAAGTTGGACATCTGAATGTAAATCAATGAAGCTAGAACACACCCTCATACCGCATACAAAAATAAACCCAAAATAACTTAAAGACTAAGACAAGACACCATAAAATTCTTAAAAGAAAAGAAAGGCAAAACATTATCTGACATAAATCTTACCAAAGTTTGCTTATTTCCCAAGGCCATAGATATAAAAGCAAAACTAAACAAATGGGACCTAATCCCACTCCTGGGCACATATCTAATAAAGATGAAAACTGTAATTCAAAAAGATACACTCACCCCAATATTCACTGCCACACTATTCACAATAGACAGGACATGAAAGCATTCTAAATGTCCCTCAGTAGGTGAATAACAGATGAATGAATAAAGAAGATGTGGTATATATACATATATATATATAGATTAGCCATAAGAAGAGTGAAATAATTATTTGCAGCAGCATGGATGGACCTAGAGATTATCATACTATGTGAAATAAAGACAAATATCATATGACATCATTTATATGTGGAATCTAAAAGGGATACAAATGAACTTATTTACAAAACAGAAACAGACTCACAGACATAGAAAACAAACTTACTGTTACCAAACATAAAAGAGGGGAAGGGATAAATTAGGAGTTTGGAATTAACAAATATACACTATTAATTATATATAAAAGATTTATTTTATATGTAATATATATAGTATATATAAAATAAATATACCAACAAGTACCTACTGTATAAAACAATGAATTATATTCAGTATCTCAGAATAAACTATACTGGACAATAATTTTTAAAAGAATGTATATATATATATATATATATGTATATGTATAACAGTCAATTTGCTGTACATCTGAAAGTAAAACAACATTGTAAATTATTCTTTAATAAAAAATTAAAAAAATAAAACCATAGAAGTTGAAAATCAGAAATTTCACTCCTTTAACAGATTTTACCTATGCCTGCTGCTAAGACTTCAGTCGTGTCCGACTCTATGCGACCCCACAGACGGCAGGCCACCAGGCTCTCCCGTCCCTGGGATTCTCCAGGCAAGAACACTGGAGTGGGTTGCCATTTTCTTCTCCAATGCATGAAAGTGAAAAGTGAAAGTGAAGTCGCTCAGTCGTGTCCCACTATTAGCGACCCCATGGACTGCAGTCTACCAGGCTCCTCCATCATGGGATTTTCTAGGAAAGAGTACTGGAGTGGGGAGCCATTGCCTTCTCCTATACCTAGGTGTTTGTAAAACAAAGTTTGAAAACAACTGATTTATAGCATTTTAACTTACCACAAAGAATTTCTCTTCTTCAGTTCGGATTAGGTTAATTATCTACCAGGCTCCTCCATCATGGGATTTTCTAGGAAAGAGTACTGGAGTGGGGAGCCATTGCCTTCTCCTATACCTAGGTGTTTGTAAAACAAAGTTTGAAAACAACTGATTTATAGCATTTTAACTTACCACAAAGAATTTCTCTTCTTCAGTTCGGATTAGGTTAATTATGCGGTCATAATGAGAGTTTGGGTGTTTTTTTATTTCTGCTCTCCAAGAGCTAAGAGGAACTTGACAACATCAGATACTCTAGTCAGGACTTTGTGGTGTAATAAAAATGTTTTAAGTAGCCTCACAACGTATGTCTAAATTCTTTGACTTTCAGAACAGCATTACATAGTGAAGTTACCTGATAGGTAACTGGAATATTGTCTTGTTCCCTTGTTCCCATGTTTTTAAATTCATAATTAATGAATAGTCAAATCTCTCTAAGATTATGAACATCCATTTTATTTCTCCTTCAAGATTTAAGTCCCACTCTGAGTTTTCAAAAGTCTTTCCTACATCAACATGTTGATGTATGGCAAAACCAATACAGTATTGTAAAGTAAAATAAAGTAAAATTAAAAAAATAATAAATATAAAAAAATAAATTAAAAAAGTTTTTCCTAACAGTTTTTGGATGTTAGTTATTAAAAATAAAACTTTCATTTGTCCAGATAATGTCTACTCCTGTGTGCTCATTGCTGTATTTCATTTACCATCAGGACATCTAACTCTTNATGTATGGCAAAACCAATACAGTATTGTAAAGTAAAATAAAGTAAAATTAAAAAAATAATAAATATAAAAAAATAAATTAAAAAAGTTTTTCCTAACAGTTTTTGGATGTTAGTTATTAAAAATAAAACTTTCATTTGTCCAGATAATGTCTACTCCTGTGTGCTCATTGCTGTATTTCATTTACCATCAGGACATCTAACTCTTCCTTACTGTTTATTTCCAATCTCTCCCTGTATATTTCTGGAAATATAAGTCGACATGTCCAGCTTCCTGTTGGCATTCTTGTTAGATTTTTCCTGCTTCTGAGGACTTGCTTTGCCTAATCATCATATCTTAAGTCTATCTGTTGTAGTTGGATGTGTAATGTGGCAGAATTTTTGAAAAGACTAGGGAGTAAAATAAATGCACAAAGTTTTCAATACTAAAATGGTAGAATATATACATAGGTATCCTGAAAGAGGCACATAAAGAGAACTGATGAGATTCAGAGAGATGACATCTGGTTGGTTATTTCAATATCTGTAACTTTATTTTAAAAATTTCAGCATTGGTATGTAGTATTACATGTTTCTTATTTAGATTAAGCTAAAACTTAATTGCTGAATTTTGAATTCTAACGGAGAATGTAAGCTACAAGTGTCATCAGCTAATATTCTAAGGAGAAAGCCTAAGTTCTGGTGACTATTCATGCTTTGTCATGGTCAACACATGAGGCTTTTACCATCTATGAACATTAGAAATGGCTTTAGTTTGTGAGTTGTTGTTGTTCAATCACTCAGTTATGTCCAACTCCTTGTGCCCCTATGGACTGCAGCATGCCAGGCTTCCCTGTTCTTCACCATCTCCTGGAGCTTGCTCAAACCCATGTCCATTGAGTCAATGATGCCATCCAACCATGTCATCCTCTGTCATCCCCTTCTCCTCCTACCTTAATTCTCTCCCAGAATCAGGGTCTTTTCTAATGAGTCTGCTCTTTGCATCAGTTGGCCAAAGTATTGGAGCTTCAGCTTCAACATTAGTTTTTCCAAAGAATATTCAGGATTTGTTTCCTTTAGAATTGACTAGTTTGATCTTCTTGGAGTACTAGGGACTCTCAAGAGTCTTCTCCAGCACCACTTTTGAAAGTATCAATTTTTTCAGCACTCAGCCGTCTTAATGGTCCAACTCTCACATCCACACATGACAACTAGAAAAACCATAACTATATGGACTTTGTTAGAAAAATAATGTCTCTGCTTTTTAATATGCAGTCTAGGTTTGTCATAGGTTTTCTTCCAAGGAGCAAGCATCTGTTTACCATATTAAGTGTTAAAATGGTGTCTTTTGGTGAAATAAAGATATTCAAGATACATGGATCAACTTAGATGTTTCCCAGATATCTTCACCCTTTTGAGAACAGTGCATGAAAATCTAGGAAGGCTCATTGTTTTATTCTTAAAGATGAAGATCTAGCTCAGTTTTACATAAACTTCTTGGTCTCAAAATCCTTCTATACTCTTACAATTGATTGAAAATTCCATAGGAACATATGTTAAGAAATTAAAAAAAGGAATTAAATATTTATTAATTTAAAAGTAGTAATACATGAGTTAAACATAAATATTTGTGAAAAATAACCTTACTCTTAAAAACAAAAATGGTCTTGTTTTACATTTTTGAAAATTTCTTTACTGTCTGGATTATTAGAAGATATTTGATTCTCATATGTTCCAATTTGTTGAGATACATAGTTTGGGTTGAAGTACATGAAAAAAATGATCTTAAACCCCATCTGACTCATGTAACTGGAAAAAAAGTAGCTAAGTATCCTTTGCAGATAATTTTGGATTTTAAAATATTATATGACAACATAACAAGTATTAGTTTATTGAAGATTATGAAGAAATATGAAACTATTTCCATGAACATTTTGTATCCTGTTCCAATAAGGTCCATTGGTCTATCATGCACTTTGAAAGGATCATCTCTCCCTGCATGAGTTTGAAACATCATGTGGTAGTCATTATGAAATATGAATACATCAACTTATCCAGATCTTCCAAATATTTAATATACTTTGTTTTAATAAACACACAGAGAGTCATTAATATAACCATCAATCTTATAAGAAAAATTTATAAATATTAGGAAACTGCCAATATGATAAAGAAGACAAAATTCTAAGTTTGGCATGAAACCTCCAATTTTATCACTGTGCCACATATTGTATGTTGATCGCTTTCTTTTTTGTGGCAGGTTCATTTCATTCCTTTATGAGAAGATGCCTGCCAAATACCCAAGTTTGAGTGACCATAACTTGTCTTTAAGTTCCTAATTCAAGTAAAAGTAAGATTCATGATAAAAACTTCTGATTCAGCTGTAGCCCAACCACACAAGTGCTCACCTTGAGTCAACCATCGTACTTTAGTATGGACATCATATAAATGTTCCATTTTGCACCTAGCACATTAAAGAGGCATGTTCTCAAGAGTCTAGGTGTAACAAAATCAATAAATTTGGTTGCTTTCTTAGGGTCATTTTTAAGTAGAGCTTTTTTTTTTTTTTTTTTTTTTTACCCCTGTGAATGCACTGGCATCAAGAACGCAAAACTCTCCAGGAAAGTTTAGTGCCACTGCCTTGGGTTTGTGCAAACGCTTCAGCAGTTTTACTAGTCAGTGCTCTTGCACCATCATTTTAGATGCTGAAACACCGATGAAAGGGAAATAATATCTAAATATTATCACAGAGTTGTTTTGACCTTGCAGACTCCCTGAAAGATCCTTAGTGATCATTCTAAGAACTGCTATTCTAGTTAAATTGAAAAGAAAAAAATTTCATTGTATTCAACCAGGAACCCAGCAGATTTGAGTGGCCCTTTGCTGGCATGAAGGTAAACATACTCTTGCTCCTGGAATCTGGCTCTGGAGAAAGTGGAATTTTCCTGCTTGGTGGTAGACAGATCTCTAAGGAGACAGAGTGCTGGGCCTTCCTGAGCTTCCAAAGCAGGGGGATGAATGGCTTTTGACTTATCAGCTAAAAATTGTTGGTGACCATAACTTCCACCAAAAATAGCCTAAAAGTTCTACCTGACATATCTGGATAAAGTTGGGTTATAACATCTGAGAAGTCAGAAAACTTTCCTGAGGACAAAAGGCATTTGCCATGTGAGCTTTTCTGCATTTAAGGTATGAGACTTTGGATGGATTATTACTGTATCTGTTTCTCATGAACAGCAGAACCTACCACACAAGGATGTCCAGAGGAAGAAAGAACCTACTGCAAGGTGTGAAGCTACTGCAAGAACCTACTGCAAGGTGTCAATGATTAGCCCATGATGAGCCCCTACCAATGTTGGCTGCTACTCGTCACTGTTGCCCTCATCTCTACTATTAGATGTGATTGGAATGGAATTTGAATGGCATTAGAGTCACACTGGAGAACGTGATGGCACCCCACTCCAGTACTCTTGCCTGGAAAATTCCATGGATGGAGGAGCCTGGTGGGCTGCAGTCCATGGGGTTGCGAAGAGTTGGACATGACTGAACAACTTCACTTTCACTTTTCACTTTCATGCATTGGAGAAGGAAATGGAAACCCACTCCAGTGTTCTGGCCTGGAGAATCCCAGGGATGGGGGAGCCTAGTAGGCTGCCATCTATGAGGTTGCAAAGCGTCAGACATGACTGAAGCGACTTAGCAGCAGCAGGAGCAGCAGCAGCAGCAGCAGAGTCGCATAGAGAAAAGCAGGAGAAAAATTTGAAGAAGCAGAAAATAATTCTCCTTTCTAAGACTTTGTCCATTTTTTTCTAGGCTGTCCATTTGAAAAAGGAACCCTCCTACACTGTTGTGGGAATGTAAATTGGTGCAGCCAGTATGGAGGTTCCTTAAAAAATTAAAGATAGAGTTTCCATTATAGTTTTTTTTGAAACTATAATTCAAAAAAATATTTGCAGCCTAATGTTCATTGCAGCAGTATTTATGATAACCAGGAAATGAAAGCAATTTAAATGTCTATTGACAGATAAATGGATAGAGAAGATGTGGTGCATACAAAGAAATATTATTCAGCCATAAAAAGAATAAAATAATGCCATTTGCAACCACTTGACTGTACCTAGAAATTATCATATTAAGTGAAGTAAGTCAAAGACAGATATCATATGATATCTCTTATATGTGGAATCTAAAATAAAAGAATACAGATGAACCTATATGCAAAACAGAAATAGACCTACAGACCAAATGGGAAAGGTATGGGTAAGTGATAAACCAGGAATTTGGGATTAAAATATGCATGCTGCTACATATAAAATAAACAAGGACCTACTGTGTAGTACAGGGAACTATATTAAATATCCTGTAAAACCTATAAGGGAAAAGAACCTTTGCTGCACACCTGAAGGTAACATACCATTATAAATCAACTTGATTTCAATAAATATACATGTATGTATTAAAAAGTATGAATCAGAAATAATTCAGTGAGGTTGGAATTTAGGAATGGCCAAAAGAAAATAATACAAGTAAAGATGAAGATGCTGGAGGAAGAGGACTCTGCATGTGTGGACAAGATTTTAGAATTTAATTTTGTAGGTAGCAGAGGGAGCCACGCAAGGTTTTTTAGAGATATGGTTCCAACCAGCTTTGTTAGATTCATCAGGTAGCAGGCTGCATATTGGATTTCACAGAGATCCCTGGAGAGGCACGATGCTTGGGCTCATTGACTTTCCCCTGCCATTTTTACACAATCATCTATCAGATTTCAATTTTAAAAACATAGTACGAGTAAAAGTTTTAAAAGAGCAAACCTCAAATTCAGGAATGCTGCCATTGTAAATGAAGAATGCTTTTGGAATTTCAGAGTGAGTTTCGAGCCAAAAACAAATGGGATGCAAATAATGCCAAATATTAATTATGCTTTGCTGCTGCACAAGTTTTGCTGAGTTTCATTTTATTATATTAGAAGAGGTTTCATAGTTGGTCACAAAATTATTTCTTGTGTCTGACAGATAAAATTTGGGAAGAAAGTCCTCTTGTGCCATGGTATCTAGATAGTTATCTGATCTCTAAAACAAAACAGTTGAACTTCATAAAAGTAGGAGATAAACTCGCTTTTCTTTGCTCCCATCTACTAATAGGAATTTAGTGAAAGATTTTTAATCCTTTATTATCTAGACACTGAGAATACGGTCATAATGAAATTCCAATGCACAGCTACTGAGATTTAGTAAAATCAAAACCAGCCCTGTGGTGTTGGTCACCGCTGCTGGGTGAAACACAAAAGGAAAGAAAGTCTCAAAGATTTGCGTGTGTGCATGTGTGTTTTAAATTATGCACATGATAAAACATGCCCCGTTTCATAATTTTAATACGACATTAAAATAATAGTGATATGTATATTAATATAGATTAATGTATACAATATATATATTTGACAGGATCTAATCCTTTCTGAAGGTTTTGGATTCCTTGATACATCTTCTTTCCCTCTATTTCCATTGTTAAGACATTTTTCACGCCATCCACTCACACGGAGTGTTAGTGGACTTCACATGCAGCCCGTGGAGGACTCTGGTGAAGTGCGTCAGTCTGACCTGGGTCCACAGAGACACCTGCAGATGTCTCCACCTGTTTCTCCCTATTCTCCCGAGGATTTTGCTTTCATCCAGCAAATTCTTCCAACAGCTGGGTGGTGCCAACGCATGGAGGCCCCCCGAGGAGGACATTTTTGTTCCACAGGAGAAATCCAAACCTAATCGCTCTGTCGCATTTGGGGAATTTTTTTTTCTCCTGCATGAATACACTCATCATGTTGGCCATATGTGAATTAAGAAATAGCAGGGTTTTCAGCAGTGAAAGATGAACACAAATTTACTTAAATATGAATGTGTCGCCATTATAATACGGCTTGTTCTCCTGTGACTAGAAAACAAATGATCGTGCCATGTGATCCTTTCCAACTGCTCTCTTCCTGAGAGACTTGATCTAAAAAGGGCCGCGAGGGGCACTGCAGTGGTGAATGAAGAGTTTCAGATCAATGCTTTACCTTTTATTGTGGTCTCACACCAAACCAGTAGGGTGTGCTCATGACTCAACGTTCTGCTGGTGTCTGACCACTCACCCTGGCCTTGCAGCGTCTGCACCCCAGGTAAATAAAAACAACATACATTTGAGAGGTAAAAATGCCCTGCTTACACGTTGCTTTTGCAGTCACTGCCATGCCTCATTAAAATGACGTTCTAAGAGAACCCTCACTCGCTTTGGTTTCTCTGCTAAAATGTGGATCAATCTCTTCCCAAATTCTTTTCTTCCCTTCTTCTAGGGAATAATCCCTCAGTCCAGGTCCGAGTTATTAAGGATTTCTGTCTGAAGCCCTAAGCATCTCTTTGGGACAGCTGGCATTCATCACCATCAATCCAGGGATCTCTCTGGTACATAAACACTTTTGCGAAATGAGATAAGCTTGAGTATGTTGCTAAATCATGCTATCTGTCACCTCGTGGTACCTAAAAAAGATGTAGAAACGACCAAATCATCTACTCTACCACTTTCCACTTTTTAGGAGAAAACTTCATTTCTGTTGCTGCAAAGTGATAAAGCACAGCTTGGCAACATGGATTCAAAGGAGAACTGAGAGATGAAAATCAAGATTCAATACAAACAGTTCTTTCCAGGTTAAAAATAGCCAGCAGAACATTGCATTGGCTCTCTTTGAGGCTTACTTTATATTTTGTAGAGAAGGAATACACTTAGTAGCCTTCCCTGGCTGTGCATATGAAAACTTGGCTGAAGCATCCTGACAAAATGGATAGTGTGAGCTCATCTGCCTCCAAACTGTTGGTTGATGTCTGAGTGGACCATTCTTGTTTAATCTGACCTGGCGCAGCCAAAGAGAACTGGGCCCAGGCATTTGAAAACATGTGCAAATTTAGATTGACCAATTGTCTATTTATTAACATTGCTATGCTAGGTCCAAGTTTATTCTTCTCTACTTAAAATAGGATATACCCGGTGTTCTAAGAAACCCTAGAGCTCTCATCTGAGTATCTTTATTTGAAGTACGAATATGCTTTTTTAAATTTTTATGACTTAAAAAATTAATTTAATTTTTATTTTATGTTAGAGCATAGTTGATTTAGAATGTTTTGTTAGTTTCAAGTGTTCAGCAAAGTGAGCCGGTGAATACATGTATTCATCCTTTTTCAGATCCTTTTCCCACATAGATTATTAGATAATATCAAGTAGAGTTCTCTGTGCTATACAGTAATTCCTTGTTGTTTATCTACTTTATTTATAGTAGTGTGTATCTGCTGATCCCAAACTCCAGCTTTGTGCCTCTGGATGTGCTCTTAACTAAGCTTGAGATAAAGTTGGTGAATAACATTTATTAGTTTCAGGTGTTGCTGTTGTTCAGTCTCCCAGTTGTGTTCAACTCTCAGCCCCACGGACCGCAGCATGCCAGGCTCCCTGTCCTTCACTATCTCCCGGACTTTGCCCAAATTCATGTCCATTGCATCGGTGATGCCATCCAGCCATCTCATCCTCCGATGCCCTCTTCTCCTTCTGCCTTTGATCTTTCCCAGCATCAGGGACTTTTCCAACGAGTCATCTGTTTCCTGGTGTACACGTCACAATTCAATGTTTGTATAGTCTGCAAAATGGTCACCATCATGAGTCTATAAATGCCACCTGTCACCATGCAATTGACCCTCTTTACTGATTTTGCCCACTCCAACCCTCTGCTCTAGTAACCACCAACCCGTTCTCTGTATCTGTGAGTTTTGTTTTCATTTGCTCAGTTTTTAGATTTGTTATTCTCTGTCTGCCTTACTCAGTTAGTATGATAATCTCCAGGTCCACTCATGTTGCTGCAAATGGCAGAATTTCATTCTCTCTCTCTTTTTTTTTTCCATGGCTGAATAACGTTCCATTGTGTACATGAACACTTAAGGTGACTTTCCTGTCTTGGCTATTGTGAATAGTGCTGCAAGGAACATAGGCATACATATATCTTTACATGTTAGTGTTTTCATATTCTTTGGATAAATACCTGGGTTATATGGTAGGTGTTACCATTTTTTAAGAAAATGCCATACTGTTTTCCACAGTGGCTACACCAATTTACATTCCCACCAATAGTGTAAAGGGGCTCCTTTTTCTCCATATTTGTTATTTGTAGACTTCTTGATGATACCCATTCTGATAGGTGTGAGGTGATATCTCCTGGTGGTTTTGATTTGCCTTTCCCTGATGATTAGTAATTTGGAGCATCTTTCCAGGTGCCTGTTGGCCATCTGCATGTCTTCCTTGGAAAACTGTTTATTGAGATCCTCATTTTTCATTAATATGATTTTTTTTTTAACATGATAGTACCAAAAGCACATAAAACTGAGGTTACATAAAATACGAGGCTTTATAATTAATAAGACTCTTATTTAGAAGCTAACTAAGGAGTGGCTAGCACAGTGGTGAGCATTAGGAACTCCATGCAGGTTCTGGGCCCCCTGACTGGCTCTGGCTTATGTATTGTTGGTGGAAATGTGTCAGTCCTGGGCTTTTTATGCCTCTCTTCCATTGCAACCAGTCTTGAAGGCCATTCACGGCAGATGTCATGGATACTGGATCTATCAGAGCCATCCAACACATACCAGGCTCTACTGAGCAAGAAACAAATCTTTCATGTGTTAAACTTTGAGACTCTGAGGAATTTTCTGTGTGTGGAAAGCATCAACAACCCTGATTAAAATGTGAGGATATCACTTTTTTATAAGTTAAAAAGTTTAATTCAACTTTTATATATTTATTTTTGAATAAATGATACATTCCCAGAATTCATAATTTAAAGATTCAGGGGCTACAGAATGAAAAAAATCTCCCTTCCATTTCCTAATCCTGACCATTCTTCACCCTCACACTCCTTACCTTGGACAACACATAATGAATAATGAATAATTTCTCATATATTTACAGAGACATTTCAATTATATTCAAACAAATTGTTTGTTAAATTCCCATTTTGTACAGAAGCGAAAGTATAGTATGTTCTGCATTTTCCATATGGGAACCTTTTATATATTAAGAAATTTACCTTTTGTCTGTGATATGTATTGAAAATGCTTTTTCTTACTTTGTTGCCATCTTTTGATAAATGCCCTCAGGAAAAAAAAAAAAAGATCTTGCTTTAGTTCATTTTATGCATCAAGATTGGAAAGATCTCTTAGAATTTTTTTTTTAATTCTCACCTATTTTCTTCTCTTTTAGTATTTCTTTTCATACATTTAAATCATTGATATACCTGAAGTCAGTTTTGAGGTATAGGTCCAACTTTAATCTCTTCCAGATAGCTACCTGGTTGTCTCAGTTTTATTAAACACTTTGCTCACTGATTTGAAATGCAACCTTTATCATCATAGTTTTCCAGATGTTCTTGGATCCATTTCTAGACGCACTATTTATTCCATTGATCTGTCTCCCTGTTTGTGAGCCAGTATCATTTATCCTTCAGTTCAATGCCAGGATGGCTTCTGTACATATGACTTCAGGGAAATTCTTCTGGTCCAAATGTACTCAGTGTAGCTGATGTTTAATACACTGTGAGGGTCTAGCCATAGATGGCAGATGAAGAGGATGGGGACAGGTCTGGAATGGAAGAAGACAGTGGTACCAGGAAGAGGGGAGCTCTTAGAGTCACTGTGCCTTCCATAAATATGGCCTGTGTTACTCATTTCTTCTTTTTTTATACCCTGGACTAGGGAAGCCAGTTATACAGAGCCCTGAATAGGTAGCACATTGGTGATTATTGACATTTTCTTAGATGTTTCCCTTCCTGATACTCATCTTGAATAATCTGCTGAAAACTCAAATTTTCTTATGTTAGGAATGGGAAGTTGCTGGTTACCTTTTTTTTTTTTTTTTTCTGCTAGCATGAGCCATATTTTCCCCAAAAAATTATATGATCAAGAGAGATTTCAGAGAGATTGCAATAATTATTTTTTTTAGTTATCCGAAATTCTTGGGGACTGGTTGAACAGGATAAAAATCTAGCCTAAGACTTTCCTGATTTAAATCCTTCATCATTATTCTCTGATAGATGTCTGAGAAAGTCTTTTGAGAGTAATGAGTAATTCTTAATAAGAGCATATACAAGCTAAAAAATATTTTCAAAATTTGACCTAACTTCTAAAAATGAAACTCTGAGTACATTTTTGCTTCTTAATGATTATCTGCTAAGTTTAGAGACTTTTCATGAAATTGTAATGAAAAGACTTCAGTTCAGTTCAGTCGCTCAGTCGTGTCTGACTATTTGCGACCCCATGAATCACAGCACGCCAGGTCTCTTGTTCATCACCAACTCTGGATTAACTATAATATTTAAAATTTTTCAAAATGAAGTTCTTCTGAATCAATTCTTAGTTGATAATCTTTTCTTGTAAACAGGCCACTAATCATCTGTGTCTTGACATTTGAGCTTGTTTTTGTCTGTGTGCTTTAACTGAAATATGACAGAGGATATTATTAATGAATAAAGGTTCACAGACTGTTGTTTCTTCAACACACCAAAGAGAATATTATAATTTCCAGCCCTGTCTTTCTTCTGTTCAGAAGCATATCAGTTACCTATTGCCATAATCATGATTAACAAGTCACCGCAAGTCTCAGGAACTGAATATAATAATAAGGATTTATTTACCCATCAATCTATTCTCAGAGAGTTCAGCTGGGCTTGGTGGGTCTATTTATCTGCTCTCAGATGGACCAATACACAGGTCCAGCTGGGTTGACAGTGCTGTTGGGACCAAGCCTCTCTTCTCCTGCAGCAAGCCAGCCTGGCCATGCTTTCATGGTGTCAGGGCAGGATAAGAGCAAATCCAGGTCAGAAAATGCTTTCTCAAGTTTCTTCTTGTGTCTTATGGCCCCAAATTTCTGTGACCAGAGCAAGTCACAAGGTTGAGACTTGTGCTAATATAGCCAGGAGATACGGTTTCCAGTCAAAGAGCCTGAAAGCAGAGGAGTGACAAGCTGGGGCCAGTAGAGCTGACAGTCTGTCATAAAGAAGAATTACAATTAATAAATTTAATTAATTGCAATTAATTAATTATAATTAATGAATTAATAGTTATTATCATGTCTGACTCTGTATACCCATGGACCGCAGCATGCCAGGCTTCTCTGTTCTTCCCCATCTCCCAGAGTTTGCTCAAACTCACGTCCATTGAGTGAGTGATGCTATCTAACCATCTCATCCTCTGTTGCCCCCTTCTCCTCCTGCACTCAGTCTTTCCCAGAATCAGGGTCTTTTCCAATCTGTTGGCTTTTAGCACCAGGTGGCCAAAAGTTTGGAGCTTCAGCATCAGTCCTTAGAATAACTATTGAGGATTGATTTCTTTTAATTGACTAGTTTGATCTCCAGTTTAATTCTCCTTTTGAATTAATAGTTAATTCATTGTAATTAATGCGAAAATCATACAACAGTGGAAAAGAGGAGGAAAGAAAGCCTGGTGGACTAGGATTAGGGAGATAGTTTCCTTTTGTATGTGGAAGAAGCAGAGGAGAGAAAGAAACCTCTGATGAGATTGGATGGAGACAAAGAACATTTCAATGGATGTTCCTGAAGAATTCTTATTTCCGTCACTTTAATGTGATCCAGGTGGTGCAAGTGGTAAAGAATCCATCTGCCAATGCAGGAGAAATGGGTTCAGTCCCTGAGTCGGGAGGATCCCCTGGAGAAGGAAATAGCAATCCATTCCAGTATTCTTGTCTGGAAAACCCCATGGACAGAGGAGCCTGATAGACTGTAGTCCATGGGGCTGCAGAGAGTCGGACATGACTGAGCACACACATGTCAATGCAATTCAAGAGGTAGAGCGAAATTCTTCTGTAGTCACTTTTGGTTCCTGGGCTGTAATCTGCATGTGTCCCAGCTCCAGGGCTGTGTCTGCAGATTCATGGTGTGAATCAGGACCCTCTAGCTTGAGTGCCCAGAGCCAGGCTCCCCTTGACTTGTGTAATGGATCTGTTGTTTGGGACTCCAGCTGCTGCATCCTCTGGAATGTCGAAAGCTTCCTTAAGTGTGCTGGCTGTCAGGACTGTCTTGCAGCTCCCAACCTACTCCCATACACTTCGCTTTGAGGCCATGAAGCTGGGCTTCTAGAAGACATAGCTGACATCACCACCTGAATCCCTTTGTGCTCATGCTCTGCCTGACCCTTTGTGACTACGTGGACTGGAATCCACCAGGCTCCTCTGTCCATGGAATTTTCCAAGCAAGAATACTGAATGGGTTGCCATTTCCTACTTCAGGGGATCTTCCCAGCCAGAGATGGAGCCCACCTCTCTTCCTTCTTCTGCATTGGCAAGTGAAGTCTTTACCATTGTGCCACCTCAGAAGCCTCAAAAACCCCTGTTAGGTTCTGCCAGGAGATGGAGCTGAAGAGGGTCTGGAGGAGGAGGGATGAGCTCTGTCCTGAGACTCCTCAGCCCAGCCAGTGGCTGCAGTAACTGTGGTTGGTCCTTCTCCAGTGTTTTTCTGTGTTCCAAGGCCCATGACCTGACCCAGCTGACAGATATCCCTCCAGTGGAGGCTGGGCCCAGCTCTGAGAACAACGCTCCTCTGGGCTCTTTTATAATTTTATGTACTTAAAATTTTTATTTTATGTGGAATGTAGTAGATTAGGTTCTTCCCTGCCACATTGTGTTAGTTTTGGGTGTACAGCAAAGTGATTCAGTTTTACATATATGTGTATTTACTCTTTTCAAATTCTTTCCCTAGAGTTCCCTGTGTCATACAAATGGTCCTTGTTATTGTTTTATAGATAGCAGTGTTTACCTGACAATCCAAAACTCCCACTCTAGCCTCCACCACCCTTTCCCTTGAGCACCAGCACATGTTGGAAACTTCTGTTTGAGGCTTGAACTTGATGAGTGACCGAAAGCAATGGAACTAACCTCCAGTGACCCTAATTAAAGAGATTTTAAGGTTACTATTGCTTCTAATTGTCCTAATATAGGTTTGTCTACAGCGTAATCCCTTTCTGCAGACACAAAACTTATTGAAAAAAATAAAACAATTTCAAGTGTTTAATTTAGAAGCCATTTCTTTAGTGCAAATTATTCTAGAAAAGTGATTTAATAGATTCACTGAATCAGCAAGTGGCCAGTAAGAGGAACTACTTAATAGAAGGAAAATATAAAAGTGAGGTAATAAAAAGCATTGTTTGGAGTGAACAGAGTTTGCCTATGTGAGAGTGTGTTGGAAATTAAAAAGGAAATTAGAATTCTTAAAATCAAAGGGGAATTTGATATACATTAAAATCATTGACTCCTTAAATTTGCAAATAAGACTTCTGATTCAAGGAGTTTCTAACAGTTTTAACTTTTAAGATTGAATTTCCCTAGGTAACTGTGAATCTCCTTCTTCTTTTCTTTGTCTGTGCTGCTTGCCTTTCAGGATCTTAGTTCTCCATCCAGAGACTGAATCTTACTTTTTGCAGTGAAGGCACAGAATCCTAAGCACTGGACCATCAGGGAATCTCCCAGCCTGAAGTTCTTCTTATTGGTTATCTTCCATTTGTACACCCCTCTGAAGAATGTGTTTATAATGGCAGGTGTTTTCAGTGATGTATCCTGGTAGTATAGAATCCTGGTTTAAATGGTTACTGATGAATGTTGGCATTTAAATGAAAACAGGAGTTGTTTTCCTAGTGCTTGGAAGCCCTCTCCCTTAGCTATTGACATAAATTTCCAGTGAAGAAAGGAGTTTATGGAAACAGAATAGGCAGAAGGCAGATTTGCTGGCCTTTCTGCTTTGCTGTGGGGATGTGGAGGGAAAGGAATGAGGCTTTGCCTTTTCTTTGACTTTTTAGTGATTCTGTGTTGCCTGTGTGCCTAGAGACTCTAACAGTAGACACATTTTCGTAAGTGAAATATCATGCTTCATCCTGGCAATGCTGTCATACATCTCCATAGCTCTTTGCAGATTTTCATTAGAGAGTTGCCATAAAGAGTTCATTAAAAAGAAAAAAAATCAGATATAGGCAACACTTCTATTTTTCAAACAATGTGAAAAATACTTGCAAAGGACCCTCCAACATAATAATATAAACAAAAGTTTTTAAGGCTCTTTCAGACCCTCACTTACTCTATTATTTCTATTATCAGGAAAAATAATTTTCAAAATTAAAAGTAAATTCTCAGTCATAAATCAAACCATGCTATTGTTTGCTTAAGTAATCTAAGTACTCCATGACTATGGGTTCTATGTCTGTTTTGTATATAGGTTCAGTTTCATAGTTTTTTAAATTCCGTATATGTGCTATTGTATGGTCTTTGTCTTTATCTGACTTACTTCACATAATTTGGTAATCTCTAGATCCACTCACGCTGCTGTAAATGGCATTATTTCATTCTCTTTTTATGATTAGGTAATATTCTATTAATGCTTTCTATGTCATCATGATTTAGTCTTGGTAGGCTGCAAACTTTTAAGCATTTATATTTCTCCTAGGTGACCCGGTTTGTGATACATAATCCTTTTTATTTATGTGGTATATGTTATTGTCTGTTCTTTCATTTCTCATCTTGTTTGAGTCTTCTTTCCCTTTCTTCCCCCCTTATAGTCTAGCTAGATGGTGATCTTTTAAAAACACTAACTCAATTTTGTTGATTTTTTTTTATTCTTGATTTTATTCATTTCTACTCTAATATTTACTATTTTCCTTATTCTGCTAAATTTTTCCTTATTTGCTCTTCTTTAAAATTAAGTTGTTCTATTTTGAGAGTTCTTTTTAATGTACATGCTTCTATAAACTTTCCTCTTAGTAATTTTTTGTCATATCCCATAAACTTTGGTATTTTCTTTTTTGATTGTCTCAACCTTTTTCCTCATATACTGGATGATTTATTCTTTGATCCATTTATTGTTCAACGTTGTGTTATTCAATTTCCATTTGTTAATTTTCCACTTTTGTTCTTCTATTGATTTCTACTTTTATTCTATAGGGATCAGAAAAGTTACTTGGTATGATTTAAATATTCCTAAATTTGTGACTTTCCTGGTGATCCAGTGAGTGGTTAAGAATCACCTTGCAGTGCGTGGATGTAGGTTCAATCCCTGGTTGAGAACTAACATTCCACATGCTACAGAGCAACTAAGCCTGTAAGGCTCAACTAAGACCTGATACAGGCAAATAAAATAAATATTTAAAAAAATTAAAACATTCTTAAATATATTTAAGACTTGCTCTGTGACTGATATGTTTTCTATCCTAGAGATATTTCTGTGTGTGGTTGAGAAGAAAGTGTATTCTGCTGGTGTTGGGAATGTTTTGTATATGTCTATTAAATGGAATAATCTATAGTGTCATTCAAGTTCTTGTTCCCTTCTTGATCATCTGTCTGGATTTTCTATCCACTATTGAAAATGAAGCATTGGAATTTCCTTCTCTTTTTGCTTTATCATCTCCCTTTTCAGTTGCATAGATGTTTGCCTCATGTATTGGTACCCTGATGTTGACTGAATATATGTTTATAAATGATACATCTTCTTGGTGAACTTACCATTTTATAATTATATAATGATCATCTTTATTTCTTGTGGCAGTGTTTGGCTGAAACATATTTCATTGATATGATTATAGCCATCCATACTCTCGTTTGGTTACCACATAGCCTTTTCATAGACTTTTCCCATACTTTGACTTTCAGCCTATGTTTGCCTTTCAGTCTAAATACAACATACAATTCTATCTTATTACTGTTTCTACTCCACTCACCACTCTATGTCTTTTAATTGGGGAGTTCACCCATTTAGATTTAAAATAATTCTTTGTTAGTGAATGACTATTGCTATTTTGTTTCCTAAGCTGTACTGGCTTCTGTCTGTTATATTGTGGGTTCCCTGGAGGAGGAGCATGACACTCACCTCTCCTACTTCTCAGACCCATCCCTGCATCCAGAACATGCCTGGTCCCACAAGAATGCCAGAACAGGAAAGGCAGAAACCAGTCCCTTAGACAGACCTCCTGAATGTTGGACATATGTTTTAACTTTCTGTTTCTCTCCCCAGAAGAACCTGGGGGCTGGGGGTTCTCCCAGTCATGCCACACTGAGCTGGGGGTGGGGGTGGGGATGGGACTGCAGCAGGTTAGTGCTATGAGCCTTTCAACCAGCTTTGATGTGGGTACAGAGCTCTTAACTAGTTCCTGAATCTCTCATGAAAGGAATTGTTCTGTGTTTTGTCTTTGAGTCAGTATCTCTCTGGGGGAAGGAAGGTCTAGGACTTGCCCTTCTACCAATCTTGCTGATTTCATCCCAGTTTTATCCATTTTTAACCTTAAATGTTACTGTTGTGAGATTCCTGAATCAGAGACACTGGGTTTTGTTACTCACATTACAGCAAGCTGCACACACATCAGCATATTTTGTGCCAGGTCCCTAAGTTGCAATTCATACAGGATGATGTAAAGGTCAGATAATGTCTGCACTTTCAGTGGGTTGTGTTAAAGGAGAAGCTGAAGGGGCTTAGAAACTTGAACTTTTTACACTGTATAGTAAACTTGCCTGCCTACTGTTCCAGAGAGACACAGTCTTCCCAGCATGGAAGAAAACTTGTCTTATGTTCTAAAGGGAGATGCTATCTCTATCTTCCAATGTTGATTTCTGCACAGACATTTTTCAAAATACAGCTGAGAGCAAGGAGAGTCAGAATCTCTGGTCCGAGGACTTGCAGAAACACATCAAAATATATATGTTAGATTTGCATTCTTTGAATGCATGCTTATTTCACGTTAAAGTTAAAACAACTACAAAAACTATAGAGAGAAAATGGATTCATTTGAGGTTAATAGCTGAGACTGCCAAATTTCAAATTATTCTGTCCTCCTTTCTTTGGACTTTTTACATGACCACTGCATTAGTCTTTTGAGGAAGATTGTAAGAAGGATAATCATTATTAAGCTCTAAGTATGGGATTGGAGTATACCAGTAAAAAATTAAAAGCCAAGTTTATTTTTAGCAGTTAGGCCATCTAAAATCACAAGTTAGTTTCAAGGCAGAAAAAAAAATCTCCAGAGTTTATGAGGAATCTCAGTGGGGAGTGTTTATATTAGATACTTAGCACTGCAGGATGCTGTGAGTTGGAAAACATAGGCAGATCCAATTAACAGATTCTGCACTATGGAAACTGAACCATATTCAGCTTTGGGAGAGCTTTATGTGTGAATGTGAGAACATATTTATAAAAAATGTTATTATTTTATCCCATATAACTTCGTGAGAATTTTTATACAGGCTAGGGATTTGTGATAAAATAGAGATAGGCTGGCTCCTCATTTGTGGAATTCTCTAATAACGTTCCTTGAGAATCATTATATTAGGGAATAATACTGCTTTTGAGGGATGGGTACAATTTCTACCTGTAGTGAGACTAGAAAAGAGAACACTGCCTTAATGATCTGGCCCGTTATTACCTGATGAACTTACTCTTACATATATATCAAATTAACAAGATTTTCACATGTGACCAGTTGCTTCTGACAAAGCTTCCAGCTACCATCTTACTTTTTTCAATAATGCATTGTTTGAAAAGACTCGTTCATTTATTCACAATCTCACCTACAGATTACTGCAGGGGTGTACATTTTCAAAAAGAAATAAAATCTACTCATAAATGCCAGAGTTAAAATTTAACCAATGATCTCTGTGGAGATTAGAAGAGTTTTACTTGGAAACCTTGCTTCTAGAAATCTATCCTGATATTTCTGACTTTATTGGCTGTGTGGGATGTTTAGGAACAATGATTCTTAAATTGATATTTGTAGATCTCTAGAGAATCAAAGCAAATCCTCCAAAGGTTGCAAATATGAGAGCTATAGAAACCTCAATAACTCTTGGAAAGCAGAAGCGTCAGTCGTACTCTACCAGGCTCCTCTGTCCATGGGATTTTCCAGGCAAGAATACGGTTGCCATTTGCTTCTCCAGAGGATCTTCCTGACCCAGATATCGAACCCAGGTCTTCCACATTGTAGGCAGATGCTTTACTGTGTGAGCCACCAGGGAAGTCTGGATACCTGCTAGCCAAAGGCAAAAATAGCAAATACAGTGTTATGAGGCCTGGTTAGTGGATCTGAGTGGCACCAAAGAGTTATTGAATCTGGTAAAGAATCTTTCTGCAGTGCAGGAGACCCAGGTATAATCCCTGGGTCAGGAAGATGCCCTGAAGAAGGAAATGACAACCCATTCCAGTATTCTTGCCTGGAGAATTCCATGGACAAAGGGGCCTGGCAGGCTACAGTCCGTGGGATCAAAAGTTGGACACAACTGAATGACTGACGCTTCTGCTTTCAAAGAGTTATTGAGGTTTCTATAGCTCTCATATTTGCAACCTTTTGGGGATAGCATGTATCCAGCCATTCTTGCTAAGACCAAAACACATCAATCTCTCATTTTTTGTCTTATATATCACTACTTTCTCCAAAATTGTCAGTCAGGAAATCAAGGTAGGATGTGTGTGTGTGTGTGTGTGTGTGTGTGTGTGTGTACATATGCATCCTTATATTTCTTCCAAGTTCTCCTTTATATTGGGGTGAGGAGAAACAAGTCAGGAAAAGATTAAAGAGTAATTGGAAAAGTTGCTGGAGTATGTGGTATAAATTTTTTTTGAGAATAGGCATGCTTAGTAAATATATATTATTGAAATTCAAAATGTCAGAGTTTATACAAATAAATAAAACCTTCACTATTTCTGGATCAAACATGCAATTCAGAGGAAAGTGTTTCAGTGGAAATTTAGTGTGTGTTGAGATAGTCACTTTTTTTTTTTACTATCATATGATTCCACAGAACTGAATTGTAGTCATATTACTAATAAAAATGAAATAAAAATTAAGGCAGGCATTTAATTAATAACTATTTTAAAATAAAGGAGTTGCTAGAGGGTATTCTCTGAAGGTATATGGAAGGATCAGGATTCTAGAATATTTGCTTTGATGAGAGAGGCTAATGTTTCCAGCAGAGAGTTGTTTAAATTTTATTCCTCTTAATCATTCGTGCTTTCAGGAGGAGGCAAAGTAGGGGGTAAGTGATTAAACGAAAACAAGAAATGTACAGTAGACCCATGAAATTTTTTCTTCTGGAAATGTAATTATATAGTTCTCAACATTTTTCAAGGTTCAACTGAAACAAATGTCCATTTTCAAAATAAAGCTCTTAGACTCTGTGACTTGTTTGATTTCAGAATTCAAAGAAGTATCTTATGTTACTTAAGGATTCCTCCTCCTCCCCAAAGAAAGATATTTTTTAAAAGGGTCAGTAAGTCTTTCTCAAGTTTTTTTGTTTATTTCAAGACAGGATTGTGAACAAATTAAAAGTTTAAATAACACCAAGAGAAAATAATTTTTTGGAAATAAAATAATGGGGAAAATGTTCCAGACACTACTGTGTGTGTGTGTGTTTTTTTGGTTTAACATGTAGATTTCCATAGAACACGTTTTGGAACACACAGAGGGTCATTTTTTATTTTTTATTTTTTTTTTCATTTTTGAAAGCAGGAGGGCTTTGTTTGCCAGGTGACTATCTCAGCGCTCTCAGAGTCCTGATAGAAAACAGCTTTAGTTTTGGAAAGGAGAAATATGTGTGAAAAGTCAGGATAAAATCAGAGCCAGGTTTCTGTGACAGCATTGATTTATACATAACACTAGAGATGATTATATAACCTGTTGTCAACAATTGATTCTGTGATTGTGAACTCAGTCATTTTTAGGGAGGCCTGATGACGTATCTAGAGACTTCTGATTTTGAAAGAAAAAAAAGATATATGTTGCCGAGAATATGGACAAGTGACTTTTTATTTTAATGCATGCTATTTACAAAGAGAAAAATAGTAGAATTTTAATAATTCTTAAACTCAGAAACTCAACAAATCAAATCTTATTTTAGGTTTCCCTGATCACCTTACAATCAGCCCTGCCACCAAATCTTGGCCATCCTTACTCTATTACTTTTACTTTTTTCTCTTTTGTTCTAGTCATCTTCTGAATCTCCATAGTTTTGTTACTTTATTATGCTCATTGTATATTGTCAGTTTCTTCTTACTAGAAAGTGCAGGGTTGCAGGCTTGTTCTGACATCCAGCAAGCAGTGATAATAATTACTTGTTGAAATCAAGGTTATTTTACATTTGAGTTGGAAGAGATAAAAATGCTAGAAAACATTTCTTGAGTCATTCCTATGTGCCAGTTACTGCTAAGTTCTTTCTTTAGTCTCATTTTCTCATTTAATCCTCACAAATAATCTTATGAAGTAGGCGTTGAGCTTGAGACTAGCACGGCCCATTTTTAGAGATGAAGAAAACAAGGCTCAGGGTGGTCACCTGAGGGTCAAATGGCCAGTGATGGCCAATGAGAAGCAGAATCAGAGCTTCTGTTTGTCACGTGAGGTGTCCTTCTTTAGGTAATAGTTCATTCTTTCCCGTGCTTGAATTTAAGCAGATGAATGTGAATTATAATTGGTCTTAAAGGACCTCCAGATCATAATGAACAATTCTATCAGTCATTACCAAATTTGTATATGGAAATTAGCATTTCATGGGAATAGAATAATCCTGGCTCTTGTTTGCTCTTTTTCAGAACATGCAAAGTTGGACACTGTGCTTGGTGACATAAAGAGAGCCAGAAGGTTATCATTGACTGTACAGACTTGGCCAGGACTGACCCGTACAGAGACTGAGGTCAAGAAGAATGAGGACTGGTGATGGTGTTTGACTGTGTGAAGCCACATCACGGTCCTGTCCCCATGGAACAGCCTGAGTCTGCTGGTGTAGATGAAAGAATATTCTCTCCAGTTACAACCTGAGTGGTATTTTTACACCTTCAATGTTTATGTGGCTAGTTAGTAAACAGCCAAACTTACTTGGCATCTGAGGAAAGATCTGAGGGCCAGTGCTTGCTTATTTGATGTTATGAGCAGCATAGCTCCTAGGGTAAGTAAAGATGAGTGAAAAGAATTATTCATTTTAATTTTGATTACCCATTGAAGAAAGTTGGCTCTCAGTTCAGTTCAGTTCAGTTCAGTCACTCCGTCGTGTCCGACTCTTTGCGACCTCGTGAATTGCACCATGTCAGGCCTCTCTGTCCATCACAACTCTCCGAGTTCACTCAGATTCATATCCATCGAGTCAGTGATGCCATCCAGCCATCTCATCCTCTGTCGGCCCCTTCTCCTTCTGCCCCCAATCCTTCCCAGCATCAAAGTCTTTTCCAATGAGTCAACTCTTCACATGAGGTGGCCAAAGTACTGGAGTTTCAGCTTTAGCATCATTCCTTCCAAAGAACACCCAGGGCTTATCTCCTTCAGAATGGACTGGTTGGATCTCCTTGCAGTCCAAGGGACTCTCAAGGCTGTATATTGTCTCCCTGCTTATTTAATTTATATGCAGAGTACATCATGAGAAATGCTGGAATGGAAGAAACACAAGCTGGAATCAAGATTGCCGGGAGAAATACCAATAATCTCAGATATGCTGATGACACCACCCTTATGGCAGAAAGTGAGGAGGAGCTAAAAAGCCTCTTGATGACAGTGAAGGAGGAGAGCGAAAAAGTTGGCTTAAAGCTCAACATTCAGAAAACGAGGACCATGGCATCCGGTCCCATCACTTTATGGGAAATAGATGGGGAAACAGTGGAAACAGTGTCAGACTTTATTTTTTTGGGCTCCAAAATCACTGCAGATGGTGACTGCAGCCATGAAATTAAAAGACGCTTACTCCTTGGAAGAAAAGTTATGACCAACCTGGATAGTATATTCAAAAGCAGAGACATTACTTTGCCGACTAAGGTCCGCCTAGTCAAGGCTATGGTTTTTCCTGTGGTCATGTATGGATGTGAAAGTTGGACTGTGAAGAAAGCTGAGCGCCGAAGAATCGATGCTTTTGAACTGTGGTGTTGGAGAAGACTCTTGAGAGTCCCTTGGACTGCAAGGAGATCCAACCAGTCCATTCTGAAGGAGATCAACCCTGGGATTTCTTTGGAAGGAATGATGCTAAAGCTGAAACTCCAGTACTTTGGCCACCTCATGCGAAGAGTTGACTCATTGGAAAAGACTCTGATGCTGGGAGGGATTGGGGGCAGGAGGAGAAGGGGACGACCGAGGATGAGATGGCTGGATGGCATCATGGACTCGATGAATGTGAGTCTGAGTGAACTCCGGGAGATGGTGATGGACAGGGAGGCCTGGCGTGCTGCGATTCACGGGGTCGCAGAGTCGGACACGACTGAGTGACTGAACTGAACTGAACTGACTGAAGGCTGTATATTGTCACCCTGCTTATTTAACTTATATGCAGAGTACATCATAAGAAATGCTGGACTGGAAGAAACACAAGATGGAATCAAGATTGCCGGGAGAAATGTCAATAACCTCAGATATGCAGATGACACCACCTTTATGGCAGAAAATGAAGAGGAACTAAAAAGCCTCTTGATGAAACTGAAAGAGGAGAGTGAAAAAGTTGTCTTAAAGCTCAACATTCAGAAAACGAAGATGATGGCATCCGGTCCCATCCCTTCATGGGAAATAGATGGGGAAACATTGTCAGACTTTATTTTTTTGGGCTCCAAAATCACTGCAGATGATGACTGCAGCCATGAAATTAAAAGACGCTTCCTCCTTGGAAGAAACGTTATGACCAACCTAGATAGCATATTCAAAAGCAGAGACATTACTTTGCCGACTAAGGTGCATCTAGTCAAGGCTATGGTTTTTCCAGTAGCCATGTATGGATGTGAGAGTTGGACTGTAAGGAAAACTGAGCGCCAAAGAATTGATGCTTTTGAACTGTGGTGTTGGAGAAGACTCTTGAGTCCCTTGGAATGCAAGAAGATCCAAACAGTCCGTTTTGAAGGAGATCAGCCCTGGGTGTTCTTTGGAAGGAGTGATGCTAAACCTGAAACTCATGTGAAGAGTTGACCACCTCATGCGAAGAGTTGACTCACTGGAAAAGACTTTGATGCTGGGAGGGATTGGGAGCAGGAGAAGGGACCGACAGATGATGAGATGGATGGATGGCATCACTGACTCGATGGACATGAATCTGAGTGAACTCTGGAAGTTGTGATGGACAGGGAAGCCTGGTGTGCTGGGATTCATGGGGTCTCAAAGAGTCGGACACGAGTGAGCGACTGAACTGAACTGAACTGATGGCTATTATCACGGCTGGCAATTAGTTGGAAAAATAATTTTTAAAAATTATTATGATCAGATTTACTTATAGGGCTTATTGAGATGCCAAATGATATGAAACCCTACAGAGAAATTTCAGAGGAAGACTGAGAGGTAGATGTTTTGGAAGAAAAGCACACAGATGCTCATTTTGGCTATATTTCATAAAATAATATAAAAAGAATCCACAAAACCCAAATATGAATATGAGGGAAACCTAGCTGTTGGAACCAACCCAAGGAGTTCCAGAAGAAAAGACCATGGATGACTTCTTGTTACTTGGGAAAAGATTTTAAGAAACAGGAAGAGAAGAAAGTATTCAAAGGCAAGCCAATGAATGAATGAAATATTGAACTAAATGCTTTGGCTTGTATGTTTCCCCTAAGCGCCACTGTTCCAAATAATAGAAATCAATACCTGGTGAAGGGATGGTGAGCCAGAGGTTTGATCCACAGTGTAATATGATGCTTTGAGATTTTGCTTACTTTTTTGTTTTGCTATCCTTCCATACACTCTTGCTTCTGTGTAGATTAGCATGTAGGAGAATCAGAGAATTCTGATGCTGAAAGAGACCTCAGTGATGACCACTCTCCAAGTTTTCAATCAATGGAGAAAGAGTGGACAATGACTGAACTGACTTTCCAAGGTCACCACGCAGAAAGTCATCTCTCAGGATGGCAGCTTTTTTGCTATGTCCCCTTGTGTTCTGTCTGTAAAACAAGTTTACTTCTTATTTGTCCTGAGGTTCAGCTGCTGGAAAATGTAAACATTTGGTAATTTATTTTTTCTTAGAAAAACATACATTTCTTGAAGAATTTCAAGTGAATAAGCACAGAATTACACATAATATTATCTCTTAAAGGTTTAACTACATCTAATTTTTCATTATTTTAGTCAGAATTTTGTGTGTACTTATCATTTGATTTGTTTGGGCCTTATTTTTCATGGATTTTTAAAAATTGTCTTTTAAAATCTATTCTAATATCCTCAATTTCATTTTTTCCTTATTTTCAGAACCTTATGTAGTCCACTTTTGTTTTCTTTCTTATGTTGAATTTTTATTTTCACCTGTAATTTATTTTCATCCTTTTGTTAGTATTATGAAAGCCTCTAAAGGTATACATTTGCCACTGTCTACAAATTTTGTCACATCCCATATGTTTAATAACCACATTTACATTGTTACTTTCTAAGTAACCTCCATTTGAATTTTCGGTAGCTTTTTTGACTCAGTTGCCCCGTGTTAATAGTAGGAAATGTGCGCTGTAAAATTTGTGCTTTAGAAAATGTCTTCATATGCTCTTTATGGACTAATATTTACTCAAATGCTTATATTTATATAGACATTTTTCAAAAGTTATGGTTACTTACAAAATTTGAATCTTTATTAAAACGGTTTTATTCATAGTTATATTTTGCAACATTATTTTATTCTGCTCACTAAATAATATTTCAAAATAAATAAATAAATAAATAAACTACTTGGATTTATATATTGCATTTTATCTTGCCATTCTACTTAGCTTCTTTCTTTTTAAAAAAATTTTCATTTATTTGTTTATTTAATTATTTTTGGCTGTGTTGGGTCTTTGTTGCTGCATGCAGGCTTTGACTAGAGAGAGGAGTCTACTCTCTAGTTGCAACACATGGGCTTCTCTTGCTGAAGAACACAGGCTCTAGAGTGAGCCGGCTTCAGGAGTTGCGATTCTTTTTAAAAAAATTTTCATTTATTTGTTTATTTAATTATTTTTGGCTGTGTTGGGTCTTTGTTGCTGCATGCAGGCTTTGACTAGAGAGAGGAGTCTACTCTCTAGTTGCAACACATGGGCTTCTCTTGCTGAAGAACACAGGCTCTAGAGTGAGCCGGCTTCAGGAGTTGCGGCTTGAGGGCTGTTCAGTAGCTGTGGCAAGGGGCTTAGTTGCTCTGCGGCATGTGGAATCCTCTCAGACCCCAGGATCAAACCCGTGTCGCTTACATTGGTAGGCAAACTCTCAACACTGGGATCAACAGGGAAATCTTCTACTTAGTTTCTGAATATCATTATCCTCTCTATTCTTCTTTTCAGCACTATTTGTATTAAAAAGCAGTAACAACGAACTCATAGTAACCACTATTTAATACAAATAGTGCTGAAAAGAAGAATAGAGAGGATAATGATATTCAGAAACTAAGTAGAAGATCGTGGCAGATTCATGTCAATGTATGCCAAAACCAGTAGAGTACTGTAAAGTAAAATTGAAAAAAAAAAAAAAACTTAAAAAAAAAAAAGCAGTAACCACTGTTTTATATTTAAACTTTACTGTCTTTTTGAATTCTCAAACAGCCCAGTTGGACACTGCTATCTAGCCATGGTTTGTTCGCTTTATCCCATTCTGTTACTGAAAAGTTACAAATTTTGTCAGTATATTTTTATCCCCAAACATGTGGACTATATTCCTACTATTCTAATCAAATACTCATTTTGGATCCCCCTTTATCCCGGGAAGGCAAGACATTTCTACACTCCAAACCTCCCACCTACCATCCCTGGTCTTTATTTATCTTTGAAATTCTAAAACATTCTAATTTTTTGAATGTTTAAGTTAAGACCTGGTTAGCCGTGGCTCAAATCTCAGACACATGTTTTGCTTGGCACCTCCAATGTTAGTTTTTTCAATACTGGAATTGTCTTTGTAGATTAAAAAATTGCAGTGTTACATATAAATCTCTGGATTCTCTTGAAATGTTCTCAGGCCCTTTTATGGGGTAATGCTCTGAGGGGTCTTGATGGCTTCTGTGTCTTTGAGTAGCAGACACACCCCCAGCTCAGCAGCCTTCCACACTCTCTGTCCAAAGGTGGGATCTCATTCCTAACTTGTCTTCTGTCCCAGGTTCCATGGTCACGTGAAATTGTGATCATCAATCTAAAGATGTCTACCTAGATTATCATCAAAATATTATTTATGTCATACATCTTGTTTTAGAAAACTGTTTAAATATTTCAAATTTAAACATATACCATTGAAACATATTTAATATTTAGAGTCAGCCTTTTAATGTGATAATCTATTTTAAAATTGATTATCCCTAGCTGTTAAGGTACAGTTTTAAATTATTTCTATTATTTTTTCAAGCCATACATGTTAGTGCTATATCTTCTGAGTTTTTGCATACTTGCAAATATCGTTTCCTTGTGGCCTGCACCCACAGAGGATGGTTTGACAGGAAATTCAGTTTTTAATGAGTAATTTTTTGTCTCAAATGCTAGAAATTTACTTTAATTTTTATGCATTTACTATTTTGAAGAAGTAAGGGCTAACCTGATTTTTATTAAATTAAAACAAAAGGTTTGGGTGTATTTAGTATTTTTTTTATCATCCTAATACCATTTTTTCTAAGCATATTTTAAGTCTCTATGGTTCTGACACTCAGTTACTAAGCTTTGCTAATCTATATACTGGCCATTTATTAACACATAGATGTTTTATTTCATTAAATCTTTCAGCATTGCCCTGCTTTACATGCTGTACTTTCTTCCACAGTTATTTCTATTAATTTCTGGTGGCAATTTTCTGTCTTTCAGTTATAAATTTTTACTTTCTGTTTTGCCTGCCTTGGGCCATTTTTCCTCTGTGGTATTCAGGAATGTGTCTAGCTTTGCTTTTCACATTAGGATTTGATTTTTAGTCTTTGTCAATGTCACTGTTTATTACCTTCAATGTGCATTTTGTTACTGCTACTGTGATCTTTTCTCAGTATTAAAACCTATTTCACTTTTAATAGGCTGAGGATCTTTCAGAATAGAAGATCTTTTTAAAACAATAGCATTTCTGAAGATTTTTGAAACTGTTTCGTATGTGGCTTGCATTTGTCTTTTTTTTTTTTTTTTTTTTTAATCTTCTGAGAATGTCGCTCTTTTCCTAGAAATTTTCCTGGCTTCTCAGCTGCTTAGCCTTCTCAGCTGCTTTTCCTTGCTTGGCAGTGTTTTTAAGACCACATGGTCTTCTTTTCTTCAGTCTTATTTGAATGGGGTGCTCTCTAGAACTCGTGTTTTCCAGGGACAAGCTGTGTCGACTGGCCTGTCTTTGTTTCTCTGATGTCACACGGATTTATGCCAGTGCTGTCCTGTCACCGCGCACAGGTTTTAGCCCGGTTCTCAAAGCACTAAAATCAAATGTCGTAAAGTCATTAGATTGCAAAGCAATGGAATGCATAAAGATTATAATCCCCATGCTTTGAGGTTTTTTCAGTCTTCTGCCATCTGTAATCTTTAACTGAGGAGTTACATTTTCCAAACAGGTGCCAAGCACCCAATCCCTCTTCCTCCAAATCATTTTACTCTCTCCTTGCCTGGCTGTTTCCTTGAAGCTTTAATCTCTGAAAGAATGAAGATAGTATTTATGAGTGTGTGTGCATGTGTATGTGTTGAGGTATTGAGGCAGAGGGAAGGATTAAGTTGAGCAAGGAAAGGATTCTGAAATGAGTAAGCTGTGACATCTATCATCTATTCAACTGAAGAGTAACTGCTCTGTTTCCCTGCTGGCATGTATCTTGCATGGCTGGTCCAGTGGGCAGAGCCGAAAAGGTAGCTGAAGGGCCTTCTCACCTTCCTTTAGGTGTGTGTTCAGCTCCATCCAGTCTGTCTTGAGGTACATGGAATCTCTTTCTGGGTTTTATATGTTTTTGGAGTTTTCATAGGCAATGTGTAGGGAAGTTGAGAACAGTTGTTGTAGGGATTACTAGCCTGTTGTTTGTTTGTTTGTTTGTTTGTTTTGTATTTTGATTTGAAAGTCTCCTTAAGTGACACTTTGAAATAGCTGGATGACATTATCATTCCACGAAACTACTAGGAAGGCTGAAAGTAAAGAGGTGGGGAGTGTGGCCAGAAGTAGGCACAAGGACAATAGTGAAAATGTTGATGCTACAGAAAGATAATTCATTATGAGTGCAGAGCATGCATGCCCAGTCCTTTGTGTATCTGACTGCTTCAGACACCACCAACTGTAGCCTACCAGGCTCCTCTGTCCACAGAATTTTCCAGACAAGATTACTGGAGTGGGTTGCCATTTCCTATTCCATATGAGTGCAGTAGACAACATAAGATTACATTCAAAAATATTGCTAGACATCTAAATAGATTTTAACACCAATTTGTCATTAAGAAAAATCTAATTTATAATAAAAATTCATTTGAATGTGGTGACATACATAATAATTTGCTTATGAAAAGGAGAAATATCACAAATTCCTCATACCTAAAAGAGCCTCAAGTTTATTATCTAAAATATTCACTTAAACAGACTAACCCAATCCTCAGTCTTTTCTGCTGAATTAGATATTATCAGGCATACAGGTATTATCTACATATACAGATGTACATTTGCCTTAGACTATTTGTTGTTACACTTTATTTCTGAAGGAAATGTGATGGGTAATAAAGATCTATAAGTGTAGTTAAATGCATGACACTGTAACCTCATAATAAAATGGGAGACAATATAATATTCTCTTTACTTAGCAAACTCATACTTTCCTTTTTAGGAGTGCCACAACCTGAAGCCTTTGCTCAAAATGATGAAGCTTCCTTGAAGGTTGATGAAGCTTCCTTGAAGTTTAATGAAGAGTCTCACAGTTGCTATAATTTCCAACTACTCACTTCTAAACCTCATTGTTTGAAGCTGTGTCCCAGTGATTCTTTTAAAATTATGATCTGCCTCATTTCAACAGGCTTTATATTCCAGAGCTTCTTGCTTTCATCTGCACTACACATATGGTCAAATATTTTTATGGACAATCCAGGACTGAATGCTGCCATGGCATTCTTTCCCTGGGCTCTTTGACAACTATGCAGAGAATGGAATACTAAAGAGCAACACAGCCTGGGGAAGCTTCACACAGAGTGTTGAACCTGTGTGACACCAAGATCCAGGTCTAAGGCAAAGCCATTCAATGGATTGTGCCTGAAGTCCTACATGGTATGAGGAGGTTTCTTACTAAGTATAATGGAAATCCATCTTTTCATATACAAGATCCATGTGTGCATATGTGTGTATGTGTGTGTGTACAGACAATTAAAACAGAAGGAGAAAAAGAGAGGTGAGGCATGACGGGAATACAGCAAAGTTGGCAGGGAACATGTCTGTCTAAGAACTAGGGATGTTTTAATGCTGCTCTGACGTTTCAGAAAGTAGTTTTAAAAACATAAACATAGAGTTTACCAGTACATAGAATTTGCTGAGTACTGAAACGCTTTAGTATTCTATATTAATGAAAATTATGAATATAATAATCTTTTTAAATGTTTTGACTATATTATATAACTAATTCCTAATACTACTTATTATGTTATTGTACTACATCATTCCCAGCATCTTTCTAAGATACTCCGGCTGCGAACTATTTTTTTTTTATTGAAGTGTAGTTGACATATAACATTATATTAGTTTCTGAGGTACAACATAGTGGTTTGATATTTATATAAATTGCAAATTGATAATCATGATAAATCTAGTAACTGTCTGTCATTATACAATGTTATGATATTGATGATATTCCCTATGTTGTATGTTACATCCCTTGGCTTATTTATTTTATAGCTGCAAGCTTGTATCTCCTAACCCCCTTCACTTATTTCTCCCAACCCACTAGTCTTCTCCCTTCTGGTAACGACCAGCTTGTTCTCTGCATCTGTAAATCTGATTCTGTTTTATATATATATAATTTTTTTTTTAGATTCCTCAATTATGTTCCAAATCATATGGTATTTACTTATTCTGTCTGACATTTCACTTAGCATAATACCCTGTAGTTCCATCCATATTGTCCCAAATGGCATTATTTCATTTTTTCAATGACTGAGTAGAATTCCTACAAACACGTACATATATACATATACCACATCTTTATCCATGAACATCTTTTCATGTGTCTGTTAGCCATCTCTATGTCTTCCTTAGAAGAATGTCTATTCTGTTTTTTCCCCCCAATTTAAATTAGATTGTTCAGTACTATTTATTTTTTGGATATAGAATTACATATTTTTAAAAATGTATTCTGGATATTAACACATTATTGCTCATTTACAGATATCTTTTCCCATTTAGTAGGTTACATTTTGATTTTGTTGATGGCCTCCTTCACTATGCAAATTCTTTCTTATTGTTATCCATTGTTAAATTTTTGCTTTTGTTGCCATAAGCTGAGGAGACAGATACCAAAAAAAAAAAAAATGTTTTTAGGAGTGATGTCAAACTGCATTGCTTATGATCTCTTCCAGGACTCTTAATGGTTTTATGTTTTATATCTAATCTTGAATCCATTTTGAGATTTGAATATGGTACAAGAAAGTGATCTCCTTTCATTCATATGTAGATGTCCAGTTTTCCCGACATTATTTATTGAAGAGACTGCTTTTACCCCATTATATATTTTTGACTCCTCTATGGTAAATTAATTGACCATGTGAATATGGATTTATGTCTAAACTCTATTCTGTTCCAATGATCTATGTGTCTGTTTTCACACCAGTACCACACAGTTTTGATCACTATATCTATTTAGTGTAGTTTGAAATCAGGGAGCATGGTACCTCCAAATTTGTTTATCTTTCTTAAGATTGCTTTTGGCTATTTTGTGGTTCCACTTAACTTTAAGATTATTAGTTTCAATTATTTGAAAAATTTCAATATTTTGATAGAGATTGCATTGCATCTGTAATTTCTTTGGGTAATATGAATCTTTTAACTATATTAATGGATCTTCCAACCCAAGAGCATGGTGGAAATTTCCATTTATTTCTGTCATAGTCAATTTATTTCACCACCAATGTCTGATAGATTTCAGAGTACAGAGCTTTCACCTTCTTGGTTAAATTTATTCCTAGGTATTTTACTCTTTTGGACTATTGTAAATCAGATTGTTTTCTTCTTTCAGTAGTTTTTTACTAGTGTATAAAAATGCAAAAATTTCTATAAATTGGTTTTATATCTTACAACTATATTGAACTCTTTATTACTACTAATAAAGCTAGAAGTTCTGTTATTACTCCTAACAGAAGCAGAAGATACTAAGTAAAGTGGCAAAAATACACAGAAGAACTATAAAAAAATAAACTTAACTACCCAGATAACCACGCTGAAGTGATCATTCACCTAGAGCCAGATATCCTGGAATGTGAAGCCAAGGGGGCCATAGGAAGCATCACTATGAACAAAGTTAGTGGAGGTGATGGAATTCCAGTTGAGCTGGTTCAAATTCTAAAAATGATGCTGGTAAAGTGCTGCACTCAACATGCCAGCAAATTTGGAAAACTCAGCAGTGGCCATAGGACTGTTTTCATTTCAATCCCAAAGAAAGGCAATACCAAAGAATGTTCAAACTACTGCACAGTTTCACTCATCTCACAAGCTAACAAAGTAATGCTCAAAATTTTCCAAGCAAGTCTTCACAGTACGTGAACTGAGAAATTCCAGATGTTCAAGCTGGATTTAGAAAAGGCAGAGGAACCAGAGATCAAATTGACAACATATGCTGGATCATCGAAAAAGCAAGAGTTCCAGAAAAACCTCTACTTCTGCTTTGTTGACTACACCAAAGCCTTTGACTGTGTGGATCACAAACTGTGGGAAATTATTAAAGAGATGTGAATACCAGACCACTTACCTGCCTCCTGAGAACTCTGTACACAGGTCAATAAGCAACAGTTAGAAGCAGACATGGAACAATGGACTGGTTCCAAATTGGGAAAGGAGTATATCAAGGCTGTATATTGTCACCCTGCTTATTTAATTTATATACAGAGTACATCATGTGATGTGCCAGGCTGGATGAAACACAAACTGCACTCAAGATTTCCAGGAGAAATATAAAAAACTTCAGATACGCAGATGATACCACCCTTATGGCAGAAAGTGAAGAGGACCTGAAGAGCATCTTGATGAAAGAGAAAGAGGAGAGTAAAAATGTTGACTTAAAACTCAACATTCAAAAAACTAAGATCATGGCATCCAGTCCCATCATTTCATGCAAGCATAAGGGGAAACAATGGAAACAATGAGAGGCTTTATTTTCTTGGTCTCCAAAATCACTGCAGATGGTAACTGCACCCATAAAATTAAAAGACTCTAGTGCCTTGGAAGAAAAGCTATGACCAGTCTAGACAGCATGTTAAAAATCAGAGACATTACTTTTCCAACAAATGTCCATCTAGTCAAAGCTATGGTATTTCCAGTAGTCATGTATGGATGTGAGAGTTGGATTATAAAGAAAGCTGAGTGCTGAAGAATTAATGCCTCTGAAATAGAACAGTTTTTTGGACTCTGTGGGAGAGGGAGAGGGTGGGATGATTTGGGAGAATGGCTTTGAAACATGTATAATATCATATATGAAACGAACCGCCAGTCCAGGTTCGATGCGTGATACTAGATGCTTGGAGCTGGTGCACTGGGATGACCCAGAGGGATGGTACGGGGAGGGAGGAGGAAGGGGGGGTTCAGGATGGGGAACATGTGTATATCCGTGGCAGATTCATGTTGATGTATGGCAAAACCAATACAATATTGTAAAGTAATTAACATCTAATTAAAGTAAATAAATTTATTTTTAAAAAAAGAAAGAAATGCGGTGTTGGAGAACACTCTTGAGAATCCCTTGGACTACAAGGAGATCAAACCAGTTAATCTTAAAGGAAATTAGTCCTGAATATTCATTGGAAGGACTGATGTTGAAGCTGAAGTTCCAGTACTTTGGCTAGGTGATGGGAAGAACCATCATTGGTCAAAACCCTGATGCTGGGAAAGATTGAAGGCAGGAGGAGAAGAGGACAACAGAGGGCGAGATGGTTGGATGGCATCACCGACGCAATGGACATGAATTTGAGCAAGCTCTGGGAGTTGGTGGTGGACAGTGAAGCCTGGTGTGCTGCAGTCTATGGTGTCACAAAGAGTCTGACATGACTGAGCGACTGAACTGAATTGATTAGATATTTTTTGGTCTTGTCTTTAGGATTTTCTATATTTAGATCATGTAATCAATAAATAGTGACACTTTTACTCTTCCTTTCCAATTTGGATGCTTTATTTCCTTTTTCCTGTCTGATTTCTGAGGCTACAACTTTAAAAACTATGACGAGTAAAAGTGGTATGAGTGAGCATTCTTATCTTGTTCACATTTTAGAGTAAGTTTTCAGCTTTACCCTCTTGAGAATGATGTTGGCTGTGGGTTTATCATTTATGGCCCTTATTATGTTGCAACATGTTCCTTCCTTATCCACTTTGTTGAGAATTTTTAATGATATTAATGAATGTTAATGATAATGATATTAATGACACAATTTTTAATGATTCAAATGAATCATTTTAATTTTTTCAAAAGCTCTTTCTGCATCTATTGAGATGGTTATATGATTTGTACCTTTGGTTTTCTTAATGTGGTATGTCACCTTGATTGGTTTGCAGATCTTTCCTTCTTTTATTTTGCCCATCCCACACAGCTTGCAAGATTTTGTTTCCCTGATCAGGGACGTAACCTGGGCCTATGGCAGTGAAAAAAACCAAATCCTAACCATTGCAACATCAGNTTGTACCTTTGGTTTTCTTAATGTGGTATGTCACCTTGATTGGTTTGCAGATCTTTCCTTCTTTTATTTTCCCCATCCCACACAGCTTGCAAGATTTTGTTTCCCTGATCAGGGACGTAACCTGGGCCTATGGCAGTGAATAAAACCAAATCCTAACCATTGCAACATCAGGGAATTCACTGATTATCAAATATTAAAACATACACTCCTCCCTGGAAAAAATTTCCCTCTTGATTGCAGTGTATGATCTTTTCAATGTTTTTTTAAATTAATTAATTTATTTTAATTGGAGGTTAATTACTTTACAATATTGTAGTGGTTTTTGCCACACATTGACATGAATCAGCAATGTGTGCACATGTGTCCCCCATCCTGAACCTCCCTCCCACTTCCCTCCCCATCCCATTCCCTCAGTGTTGTCCCAGTGAACCGGCTTTGATTTAAATTAATTAATTTATTTTAATTGGAGGTTAATTACTTTACAATATTGTAGTGGTTTTTGCCACACATTGACATGAATCAGCAATGTGTGCACATGTGTCCCCCATCCTGAACCTCCCTCCCACTTCCCTCCCCATCCCATTCCCTCAGTGTTGTCCCAGTGAACCGGCTTTGAGTGCCTTATTTCAAGCATCAAACTTGGACAGGTGCTCTATTTCACATGTGGCAATATACACGTTCCGGCGCTATTCTCTCAAATCATCCCACCCTCGCCTTCTCCCACAGAGTCCCCAAATCTGTTCTTTATATCTATGTCTTTTTTAGGACCTCGCATATAGGGTCATTGTTACCATCTTTCTAAATTCCATATGCATGTGTTAATATAATGTATAATGTATTTTTTAAATCCATTTACTCATATTTTGTGAG
Organism: Oreotragus oreotragus; assembly: GCA_006410675.1. Taxonomy (NCBI): domain Eukaryota; kingdom Metazoa; phylum Chordata; class Mammalia; order Artiodactyla; family Bovidae; genus Oreotragus; species Oreotragus oreotragus. The sequence goes on along the minus strand of SJYX01014944.1, from coordinate 41,615 downwards.
GATTTTTGCTTATCATGAATCAGTTCAGTTCAGCTCAGTTGTGTCTGACTGCAGCATGCCAGGCTTCCCTGTCCATCACCAGCTCCAGAAGCCTGCTCAAACTCATGTCCATCAAGTCGGTGATACCATCCAACCATCTCATCCTCTGTCTTCCCTTTCCCTCCCACCTTCAATATTTCCCAGCATCAGGGTCTTTTCCAGTGAGTCAGTTGTTTGCATCAGGTGGCCAAAGTATTGGAGTTTCAGCTTCAGCATCAGTCCTTCTGATGAATATTCAGGACTGATTTCCTTTAGGATTGACTGTTTGATCTTGCAGTCCAAGGAACTCTCAAGACTCCTCTCCAACACCACAACTCAAAAGGACCAGTTCTTCAGTGCTCAGCTTTCTTTATGGTCCAACTCTCCCATCCATACACGACTACGGGAAAAACCATAGCTTTGACAAGATGGACATTTGTTGGCAAAGTAATGTCTCTGCTTTTTAGTATGCTGTTTAGATTGGTTATTGCTTTTCTTCCAGGGAGCAAGTGTGTTTTGATTTCATGGATGCAGTCACCATCCACAGTGATTTTGGTGCCTCCTCTGTCACTGTTTCCATTGTTTCCCCATCTATTTGTCATGAAGTGATGGGAATGGATGCCATGATCTTAGTTTTTTGAATGTTGAGTTTTAAGCCAGCTTTTTCACTCTCCTCTTTCTCTTTCATCAAGAGGCTCTTCAGTTCCTCTTCACTTTCTGCCATAAAGGTTGTGTCATCTGCATATCTGAGGTTACTGGTATTTATCCTGGCAATCTTGATTTCAACTTTATCCTATTTCAGCTAATTTATCATAAATTTTGCTCTGTAAATTTTTTGTAGTGTATTTATATGGTTTTGATATCAGGGTGATGCACAGCTTGTAGGATGAAGATGGAAACATTCCTTCATCTTCAATTTTTTGAAATTACTTGAGTATAGGTATTAACCCTTCTTTAAATGTTTGGTAGAATTCACCTGTGAAGCTTTTGCTTACTGTTGTTGTTTTTATTATTACTGATTCAATTTAATTACTAGTATTTGTTTGTTTAGATTTTCTGTTTTATTGACTCAGTATTGAAAGATTGTATGTTTCTAGGTTTTTGTCTGTTTCTTCTAGGTTGTCCAACATGTTGACATATTACTGTTCATGATAATCTCTTCTCATCTTTTGGATTTCAATTTTGTGGTGGTGGTGTAACATCTCCTCTTTAATTTCTGATTTTATTTACTTGAACCTTGTCTTTTTTTTTTTCTGATGAGTCTGGATAAAGGTTTATTTTTCAAAGAATCAACTCAGTTTCATTGATCTTTTTTATTTTTTATTCTTTATTTCATTTACTTCCATTCCAATCTTTATTATGTTCTTCTTTCTACTAATTTTTTATTTCATTTCTTTTTCTAGTTTCTTTAGATGTAAGTTTAGATTATTTATCCACATCTTTTCACATGTGTGTGTGTGTGTTTTAGAGCTGTGTCACTATAAACTTCCTTCTTAGAACTACTTTTGCTGTGTCCCATAGATTTAGGGTCATTGTAATTATATTTTAATTTGTTGCAATATACATTTTGATTTCCTTTTTAATTTCTTTGTTGATCTATTGGTTGGTTAGTATCATGCTGCTTAGCCTCCACTTTTCTGTGTTTATCCCCCCAGTTTTATTCTTTTAATTAATTTCTAACTCATTACTCTGTGTTTGGAAAATATGCTACTTAAATTTATTGAGAACTGTCATGGTTTAACATGTGATTTATCCTGGAGAATGTTGCATGTGCATTTAAAAAGAATGTGTGTTCTGCTGTTTTAGCTTGGAATGTTTTATATATAATATATGTACATATAAATTAATTTGGCTATGGCATCATTTAACAACAGTGTTTCTGTTTACTTTCTGTTTGGATGATCTATTCATTCTTATAAATGAGCTGTTAAAGTTCCATACACTACTGTACTATCAACATCTACCTTTATATCTGCTAATATTTGCTTTATGTATTTAGGTAGTTTTTTGTTTGGTTCATAGATATGTATGTTTGTATCCTCTTTTTGGATTGATCTCTTTATCGTTATGTAATACCCTTCTTTAGCTCTTGCAATTGTCTTTGTTTTAAAGTCTATTTTGTCTGATAGAAATATTGCTACCCAAGCTTTATTTTTGTTTCCATTTGTGTGGAGTATTATTTTCCATCACTTTACTGTAAATCTGTGTGTCTTTGGATTTTAAGTGAGTCTTTTGTAGTTAGCATATATGTCGGTATTGTCATTTTTATCTATTCATACATCCTATTTCTTTTACTTGAAACATTTATTTCATTTACATTTGAAGTAATTATTGATAGGTGTGTATTTAACGCCATTTTGTTCACTGCTTTCTGGTTGTTTTTGTAGTTATTTTCAGTTCCATTCTTTTTTTGTTCTCTTTCCTTGTGATTTGATGACTTTAATGCTCTGTTTATATTCATTTCTCTTTATTTTTTTGTGTATCTGTTATAGGTTTCTGATTTGCATTTACCATTAGATTTATATATAATGATCTATGTGTATCACAGTATACTTTCTGTTTTTATGTTGATGATCACATACTAGTGCATTCTAAAAGCACAATATTTTTACTCTCACTGCTGTCTTTTTCCACTAGTTTTTATAATTTTGATGCCATATTTTATACCTTTTCATTTTATGTATTGCTTAGCTAATTATTTTAGTTACAGATGATTTTGGTATATTTAATTTTTAACCTTCATTCTGACTTTATAGATGGTTAATCCACTACCTTTAATATGTATTTTCCTTTACCAGTTAGATTTTTTTCTTTCGTAACTTTTTGTTTCTAGTTGTGACCTTTCATTTCTATTAAAAGAAGTCCCTTCAACATTTCTTGTAAGGCTGGTTTAGTAGTGATGAACTTTAACTTTTGCTTGTGTGGGAAACTGTAAATCTTCTGAAATTCTGAATAAAATTTTGAAGGGTAGAGCATTCCTGGTTGTAAGATTTTTGTTTCCCCCTCCTTTTAGTACTTTGGATTTATTATGCCAGTGCCTCTGGCCTGTAAAGTTTCTGCTGAAAAATCAGCTAGTAGTCTTAATGGGGGTTAATACTAATTATTTTTCTTTTGCTAACTGTGACTAATTATTTTTCTTTTACTGCTGTTAAGATTTTCCCTACCTTTAAATTTTGACATTTTAATTATAATGTGTCTTGGTGTGGGTCTCTTTGGATTTGTCTTATTCGGAAATCTCTGTGCTTTCTGGACCTAGTTGTCTATTTCCTTTGCTGGGTTAGGAAATTTTTTGGCTATTAATTCTTTAAATATGTTCTTAGCCCAATATTCTCTCTCTTCTCCTTCTGGGACCCCTACAGTGTGAATGTTTGTAAGCCTGAGCTTGCCCCAGAGGTTCCTTAAACTGTCTTCAATTTTAGTTGTTGAGTCCCTCCAGGGTATTTTCATTTCAGTTTTTGCATTCTTCAACCTAATTGGTTTGTATTTTTTT
>SJYX01014944.1:0-35605 GCA_006410675.1 Oreotragus oreotragus | reverse complement strand
GGGTGGTTGTCCTGATTTGTTGGGGTTCCTTGTCCCGCAGCAGGTCAGTTTTACCACCTAAAAGCCTCCAGGACTCATTGTCCTCGAGAGATTCACAGGTGATAAATGTGAAGAACAATGGGGCCTTTTTTCTCCTAGCTGTGGTCTGAGAGTGTGGTTCCAGCAAGCCCTCATCCTAATCCGTTCTGGGTCCCAGGATTCGGGAAGGGGGTGAAATAGTTTCTTGGTACCTAGGACTTGATCCTTTCATTGGGCTTGGTGTAAATACATCATTTTATAATCTTAAATTTAGATGTAGATGTATTGTGTTAAAATAAGAAAAGGCAAGCATATGCAAGTAACCTTAGACAACTGGAAATGCACGCACTGCATTCACTCATGAGCAAGGCAACAGGGAGCACAGACTGAGAAATAAAAGATAAAGTGCTCCGTCTTCCCATGAGGAAGGAGAGACAGAACTGGCTTCAGGGAGATTACGGAAAATGCAGGCTTGGAGACAACTATTCGTTTTGTGAATCCCAGATATTTTTTGACAGTTGAGAGGAAGGAATTTGGAAGATGGGAGTAGTTAAGGAAAGAATAGATTTAGCATGGAAAGGCAGTGATTGCGAGATACTGATCCTTAGATATTAGTCATTTAAAAGGAGGGCCGTAGTTTAAAGATAAAATAATAGCATCAGTGTTCAGTGGTTATCTCTGTGTTAGTTGGTTGATTAATTTAAAAGTTACCTGTTTGATGAAATTAGAACTTATAAAGGAGAATGAGAACTGAAGCATACAGGGCTTGGATTGGTCTATAAATGAAAACTTAAGTAGAGAAATTAGTTTCTGGCAGTGGTGCAGATGCTTTCTGGCCTGAGGCTAGAGGGTAGGAAGAAGGAGCTATGTAGCAGAGAATGAGGACAGGCATCACTTTAGATAACTTTGATTTCTCAATAAATATGTTGGACTAATATCAGTGAATATGAAGCTGAGAAAAAATGGAAAAGTTTTGGAACAGATTTGGGGAAGTACAACCAAAAATGAATGGATAATGATGTGAAAGTCACTCAGTCATGTCTGACTCTTTGCAACCCCATGGATTATACTGTCCATGGGATTCCTCAGGACAGAATACTGGAGTGGGTAGCCGTTCCCTTCTCCCAACCCAGGTATCGAACCCAGGTCTCCCACATTGTAGGCAAATTCTNAAAAATGAATGGATAATGATGTGAAAGTCACTCAGTCATGTCTGACTCTTTGCAACCCCATGGATTATACTGTCCATGGGATTCCTCAGGACAGAATACTGGAGTGGGTAGCCGTTCCCTTCTCCCAACCCAGGTATCGAACCCAGGTCTCCCACATTGTAGGCAAATTCTTTACCAACTGAATCACAAGGGAAGCCCAAAAGGTGAATGGAAGTATTGTAAAAATATATGGGGGCTGAATAGATCTTAGTACCATTCCCATAGTAAGAATTCAAAATGTTGCTATAGTATATAATTATCATGAGATAAGAATTCTGCATAAATAAAAGAAAACTAGCCTAGATAATGAATAATCCATAATTAAAGAAAGTTATCTTAGAGGAAAACAGATTTTTATCTTTCCTCTCCCTCTTGATTTCAAATGGATGATTTTTAAAACATGAGTACATAAAATCTTATCAATATCATAACTTATTATCCTAAGTGATTTTAAAAATAATTACATTTGAGCATAGTTCCTGAAGAATATGTTTTCCTTACTTTTCCTATAATTTCCTTTATCTTTTCTTTATTGATTATTAGCTTATTATTAATGTCCAAATGGGCTTTCCTAATGACTCAGACAGTGAAAAATCTGCCTGTAGGGAGGGAGACTTGGGTTCAACTCCTGGGTCAAGAAGATCCCCTGGAAAAGGTAATGGCTACCCATTCCAGTATTCCTGTCTGAAGAATCCCATGGACAGAGGATCCTAGTGGGCTATAGTCCATGGGGTTACAAAGAGTTGGACAAGACTGAGTGACTGTTCACTTTCACATATAATATATGAGATAAACAAAGTTTAAAGAAATAACCATTCAGGTAAAGCATTCTTTTAAATTCTAACATTCATGAGTAGATAGTAGTGATATATAATAGCATGCATTCTAGTAATGATGGACAATGCATTTAAGTAAAAAACTTTGTACCAACAATCTATTTGTACAATTGAAATATTGTATAAATTCAATTCTGCAGAATTTCTTCAAATAAAAGTGTTAAAAGCATTCAGTTGTGACAGGAACATCATCTTTTGTACCAGACCACACAGAGATTTTCCAGAATGAGGCCAACTTAAGTGTATACATGTTCTTTTGTAGTCCTTTGAATGTGTAGAGCTGGTTCTATGCAAAATGTTTCTTTTCTACTTAAGAGGACATGCCTTTTTGTGTGTGGTAATAGGACACATGGATGAGCACGGCACAACCACAGATGGTTGTAATTTACCCTCCATTTCTTGAGAAAAGTCCCAAGAATTGAATTTTTAAGGATGATTTAAATGGAAATCTTCAGAAGAAAAAAAAAACTCAGCTAATGTTATAGTCAAAATTATTTACATTAGTTACTGGAATTATTAGCTGAGAACTTCAAATTAGTTCAACTGAACAACCAGGTAAGTTACATATTTATCCTGATATTATAAAGCAAAAAAAATGAAAATTATATTTCTCTAGTTATTGATATTTTATTACCTTTCCTATAGGATTTCCTTGAATTTTCTGTCAGATTCTCTATTTCAAAAAACAAACAAAAAAAATCTTCTATAACATATATTAATATTTTTTTCCTGAGTTTCCTCTTTGGTTTCTTTTTTCTTTTTCCTTCCTCCTACCTTTCTTTTTTTGTCTCCTTTCTTTTTCTCTTTCTTCCTTAGAGGAACAGGTTTTTCCCCTTTACATATATTTTCTTTGTATATTTTTCTCAATTACAAACATTATCTCTGTTTAGCATATTGACATGTCACTGTACTTTCCTATTACATGCTTATCTCAAATGTTAGGTGCTCCTTGGCAATTTATATTTACCACTGAGGCATGAAGAATCAACTTAGAACATCCTTCACTACGCACTGGCTCCACTGCCACAGTACTGACTAGTTGGGTCAGCACTAAACAATAAACAGAATTTTCTGGTCATATTTGCTTTCTAGAAAATATTAACATCATCAACTTATTTCTCTCATAAGTTTGATTGTTATCTTTCTAAATATTGAACTAGAGAATGGGTTATAGGGATCAAACTACCCAGATCAAATCATCTTAGCTTCTTGCTTTTCTTTTTAATGGATAGGCAATAAAGGTAATAAAAAGGTGAACTTTTCTATTACATCTAGTCTATTACCTATTATGTTCAGTCAAAGCTCTGATTTTTCCAGTAGTCACATATGGATGTGAGAGTTGGACCATAAAGAAAGCTGAGCACTGAGGAACTGATGCTTTGGAACTGTGGTGTTGGAGAAGACTCTTGAGAGTCCCTTGGACTGCAAGGAGATCCAACCAGTTCATCCTAAAGACATCAGTTCTGGGTGTTCATTGGAAGGACTGATGTTGAAGCCGAAACTCCAAAACTTTGGCCACTTGGTGTAAAGAACTGACTCACTGGAAAAGACCCTGGTGCTGGGAAAGATTGAGGGCAGGAGAAGGGGACAGCGGAGGATAAGATGGTTGGATGACCTCACGAACTCAATGGACACGAGTCTGAGCAAGCTCGAGGAGTTGGCGATGGACAGGGAAGCATGGCGTGCTATAGTCCATGGGGTTGCAAAGAGATGGACACGACTGAGTGACTGAACTGAACTGAATCTATTACATATTTTTTTTTTATTATTGGTCAAAAAATGTTTTTTAGGTTTTCTCTACTTTATAAACCTTTAGGTAGTAGTAAGTCAGTTAGTTCAGCATAAATTGTCACATGGAATAAAATATATAATGCACTTCAGGGCTAAAAAGTTAGAAATAACATGAATGAATAAACATGTAAATAAAGGGAGATGAAATATCTTAGTATAACAATAAGAGGTCTAATTTTTTTCCTCTTTGTAAATTTGTATTTTGGGTAGTAGAGTTAAGCTGTCTCACTTGTTTCTTTTGATATGCATTCATTTATATTAAGCTGAAGGACTTTGAGACTCAAAAATGGATTTCTCCAAAAAGACTCCTCCGATATACATCATGCACTCATGGTTCAGTTCAGGATCAATGCCTTCATTAGTGGAGAAGCTCTATCATTTTCTGGAAGTAAAAGTTACTGGAACGGTAAAATATTTCACATTCGATATTGGTGGTAAACTAGAATTTATGACCTATCCTAGTCGGCACTGAGAGTCCCATTTTCCCTTTCCAGCCTATCCATTGTCCTGATCAGAAAGAATACGTTTTCACTGTTTAGCCAAGTTACGTCTGAGATGGTTGCCAGGTTTTGGAAAGCACTTATGTAGCCTTCTTCATTTTCACACACAAAGAATGAGCGGGTAACATTTACTATGAATAAATCAATAAGACTGATGTACTAGAAATGCAGTTTGAAAAGGGCAGCAGCCTTCTAAAAGCTTTGGAAGCTAACTTTTAACTTTAGAAAGAGAGGTGAAAGTTGAAACTCACATAGAGGACTTGTAACCATTATCTTTTTTTATGTGTATAAGAGAACTATAACTCACTGGGGCTTACAGCTACAGTAAGAACTTTTCCAAGAGATGAAGAAACATGATAATTGTTCATTTGTACTGCAAGACACTTTGTTCAGTCTGTTTTTTAAAAAGCTGTTGATTTTACGCAATATCCATGTATTGGTCTGGAATTAGAATAAACCTTATTATATGACAATGTTTGTAACAGAGTTATTAGAGCAGAAACCAATCTTTATATTTTGAAATGTGATTCTGTATGAAATAGACTTTCTTTAATAAAGTCAGAAAATAAATCATAGAGTTCCCATCCAATAACATATTATTTTCTGATTAAATAATAATCACAAGNAGAGACAGGAGTTATTAGAGCAGAAACCAATCTTTATATTTTGAAATGTGATTCTGTATGAAATAGACTTTCTTTAATAAAGTCAGAAAATAAATCATAGAGTTCCCATCCAATAACATATTATTTTCTGATTAAATAATAATCACAAGGTACATTTGTTTAAGAATATTTATAAAGCAATAATTTGTGATAGTGACACTTTTTGGTTGACAACCCTTAACAAGGTACTGAAACTCTGACTTCAAAAACATTTTGGAGAATGCAATGTTTGTAGCTATAAATAATAGTAAGAAATTGCAGGATAGAAAACAACACCTGTGGAACATCTTAAAGTCTTTTGTAGGCAAATGATCTATATCTAGAAGCAATGAAATAGTGGGGCTGCAGGTAGCAGAGCTAATCCACTTTTATTTTAAGGTTATGTTTAGAAGATAAAGGAGTGTAGAGATAATCTTTCCGAAGGCTTACCATAGCTCCTAGAAAAGTTTATTCTTCTACATCAAACTTGGCAAGAATTCCTCAAAAACTAGGCAAATAGCATTTGATTTCAGGCTGCTTTATTCCTTAAGCAGATAAGAGGTATATTTTAAAGTCTCTCTGTTTCTTTAGTAGATTGATTTTAACCATAAGTTAATTCTAAAGGCTTGAAAATGTCTCTTTTGTTTTCTGGTTTATTCCATAAAAAATGGGTAATAGGAACAGAGTTATTAGAGAAAACGGTTTAAAAATTAAGATACTTGGTATTTTGTCGCATTTAAAAATACTGTTTTAAAAGTTGCTGATGTGCTGTGTCTAAGCATTATTTTAGATTCTGAAGAAATGAAACAAGTGGGAGTTTGTGGAGAGAGTGATAGATGATGAATGTATGGCCTCTGTCCTGTAAGAATAATACTGTATAAGGAAAGAATCAGACAATCACAGACATCAGGTGAGAGTGATTTAAATAGAGGACCAGAGTATGGGTTGAGAGGAGAGAAAGCTAGGTTTTATGTTGCCATTTTGTTTCTCTTATACCTCAAGAACACATAGAGCTAACTGATATAATAACATCAAGTGAGGAAAGACTAAAGTTTGTGTTATGTCAATAGTTCTTTGGAAGAAGAGTGACTAGGAGGAAAGATTCATATTATACCTATATCAGGGAAACTCTCGTGACATTTCTAATTTGGAATCTCTGTTCTAGCAGCAAATGTAATTTATCTCTGCAATGTAATTTATCACTTCCATCTTTCATAATTTGAAGACCTGCTAACTTTTTTTTTTCTGAATTCCCCTAAACAATTCATTTTTCTCTTTAAACTGGCATGCTTAGCTTAGCACAGAAACCTGGTGATTAGTAGAACAACACACATTTTCGAATGCATATTTTCTGGGGACCTTATGACCTTCAAGAACATATTCCAAGGATCTTATTACTATATTTATTCCAGCAAATAAGGACCTCCCTAGAATACATATTTGCTGCTTTAATTTGAAGATCTTCTCAGTGTGGATATACAGATGTGAAAAATCTGTCATTCAAATATCTTTGTGGAAATGGAGATTTTACTAATTAGAAACTCATTTTCTAAAAGCACATTTTTCCCCCAAATGTAAATTTTTTTCATATACTTGCTGATAACCTACAGTCTTAGAAATGAAACTATTGTATTGTTATAGCAGAAGGCTTGGAGAAGGAAATGGCACCCCACTCCAGTATTCTTGCCTGGAAAATCCCGTGGACAGAGGAGCTTGGTAGGCTATATTCCATGGGGTCGCGAAGAGTCAGACACAACTGAATGAGTTCACTTTCACTTTTCAATTTCATGCATTGGAGAAGGAAATGGCAACCCACTCTAATGTTCTTGCCTGGAAAATCCCAGGGACAGGGGAGCCTGGTGGGCTGCCATCTATTGGGTCACAGAGAGTCGGACATGACTGAAGCGACTTAGCAGCAGCAGCAGCAGCAGCAGCAGCCTTTCTCTCCATACCCCTCTCTTCTGTATCAAGTTTTCCTTCTGTCTCTCTAAAACCTAAAATTATTGTAGTTGTTAAAGAAGGTTAGTGAGAATCCAGATTCAAAACAGTGGTCCCACTAAGAAGTCTTCAGAGAAAAGATGAGAAATTGAAGGAAGATACAACAGAGAAGTTGAAAGAGTGAAGAATGAGTAGCACCCATTTAAAATCCACAGGACTGTGTAATTTGACACGGGCCCTGAGAAGAGAGAGTTCCTGGTTTGGTTAGTTGGGACAATAGTTGAGGTGGTTTCTGTTCATTGAATTGCAGATTACCCAGAGGAAAATAATTCCGGAAAGACAGAAAATCATTTGAAAATCACGAAAAAAAGAAAGTCTCTGAGGTATTGGGATGATCCACAGGCCCTTGTTAAGCAAAGGGTTCAGTATATTGGGTCTCAGGTTAGAAGACCAGACTTCAGGCTATATATTGACATTTGAGTTTCCCTGAGTTTGGCAATAAATGAAAGAAAACACATGGGTATGGCCCCATGAAATGGACTGGTAGATACAAGGAAAAAATCTTTATGGAGATCTTGGAAACAAAATTTAATGATTATGTGTAAGAGGAAGTGAGTGTAACATGAATTATCACAATAATATGGAATCAGGAATGTTCTTTTCAAGAAATTCATCAGAAAGTCTTTTCAAGAGGTGGCTTATGTCTAATAGAAGGAGATACTACCAAGAAATTAAGGAAAATCAAGACTAAAGGATTGTCTTTGCAGTTAGGGAAATTCCAGAGATTTAGTGAGACTAGTTTCAATAGACTCTTGAAAAGATAAAACCAGATTGTAATGAGTTATACTGATGGATAATGAGGAAATGATGACAGGAGGTAGAGTACTTTTCTAATGAATTTGTCTATGAAAAAAGGGAGGGATTAAAACAGTAATAGAGGAGAGGATGAAGAAAAAATATTGTGTCTGGGCCAGTGATGGGTGAAATGGGACTCAAAGTTTTAAGAAGAGTAAACTGAAATGCAAAGAGTCAGACACGACTGAGCGACTGAACTGAACTGAAACTGAAATAATGATTTAGGTTTATAAGTTTGCATTACAATTTTATAGTATGTACAACCGTGGAAAATAAGATGTCATTAAACACTATTTACTTGGCTGATTAAATATATATTTCTCATTTCAGTGACTAAGATCACAGAAGTCTATGAAAACCAGAGTCAGTACTTCCATTGCTAATTTGAAATTCCTAACAATGCTAGTGGAGAATTTCTGTTTAATCATGAGATTTAAATTCTGAGAGCTGCATCATCACTGAGATGATGAGATGAGGACTCATAGTCTGAGTGTTCATAATCACTGAGAACAACTGATGTTCTCCGATAACATTTTCTAGTATGGGGTGTCTGTGCCTGTGCCTGTATGTGTCCTTGATACATTTATAAACTGTTTTGCCTTTTGAATAGAAGGATTTTTATCCGATGATCTGCTGTGGTCCACCACACACTGATTTTGTACATATACAGCCACAGCACATAAGCACATGTAGAACCACCGTTGATTCCTGTCTAAAGTCAGGAAATGTGAGGTTTACGTATCAACTGAATCAGGCAAGCATGCAGACATTCTATTCATTTCATGTCTATGCTCTCATGATATGAGATATCACAGTCCAATGACTGTGATATTCTAGAAGACCATTCTAAGAGTCCTAATGAAATGTAAAATTAGTTGAAAATATTCAGTTTTCATGTTTAGGAAACAAAATACTGATAACAAATACACTTAAGTTTATATAAGAAGATTTCAATACATCAAACATTTAACTTTTTATACTCTGGGAACAACTAAAACAATTCATTAATGTATTTTAATCTGTTTAGCTAGCATTCCTCCACTTTGTCAGGATATATTTTTAAAATGTTTCCCCAATATTCACAGCATCTTCCAAATTCCCTCAAGAATGATCTACTCACTTCAAATCTGTTGATTTGAAATTTCATCTGGAGTGCAGAAGTGTTATCTACTTTTTCAAAAATTAAATAAATATAATAACTGCCATATCTCCATGCTCCACAGAACAGTAAGAAAGATTCCAAGTAGTTATGCCCTTTGTGAAAGAATCACTCTCACATGCTAAAAAATGTTTTAAAGATGACTGGAAATTGTGGATTTCTTTCACTCAGCACCAAGCCATTATTTTTTCCCTCTTTTTTTTTTTTTTAACTTTTTATACTCTGGGAACAACTAAAACAATTCATTAATGTATTTTAATCTGTTTAGCTAGCATTCCTCCACTTTGTCAGGATATATTTTTAAAATGTTTCCCCAATATTCACAGCATCTTCCAAATTCCCTCAAGAATGATCTACTCACTTCAAATCTGTTGATTTGAAATTTCATCTGGAGTGCAGAAGTGTTATCTACTTTTTCAAAAATTAAATAAATATAATAACTGCCATATCTCCATGCTCCACAGAACAGTAAGAAAGATTCCAAGTAGTTATGCCCTTTGTGAAAGAATCACTCTCACATGCTAAAAAATGTTTTAAAGATGACTGGAAATTGTGGATTTCTTTCACTCAGCACCAAGCCATTATTTTTTCCCTCTTTTTTTTTTTTTTATGTCACTGTAATAGCAATGTTCATTCTCCTTGCTCTATATGAATCTATCCAGAACAATAAAAGTAAATATTTAAAATTACTAACACAGCTATGTTTTTTTACTGGTGTCAGAAATCTGTCAAAACCAAAGATGGGTCTTTTATCCCTAACATTTGGTCTCATTGTGTCTGATTTCCTTCATCATGTTAAGAAAGAAATTTGCACTCACTGTTCCAAGGCTGAGTTATAGCAGTGCTGGACCAAACACCCGGGGCACAGATGTGCACATTTGAAGTAAGGCTAATCTGAATTTATATGCACTTACCATGTAACTGGGCAATTTTCGTATCTTCTCCACTACCATGTCCTCTTTTTTTTCCCCCCCGAATATTGCAACAGGTGTTTCCAGGATATCTGCTACCACCTTTGCCTCTCTATGAATGTTCTTTGCATAGTAACAACCTGTGAAGTGGTAACTGTCTGAAAAAGACATCAGGAAAAATGTCACATTAGAAAGAAATGCCATGAGCAGAACAAAATTCCAAAATTGTGGAATCAAAGATAATCAAAAGCATTTCAAGACAGCTCTCTCTTTCTCCCACAACCACACATACTGTCAGCATCAGTAAGACAGTCTTATACATCTAGGAGGGCAATACTTTTTTGGAAAGCTACTATCTTTCCTTTAAAAGCATCTTATGGAATACCAATGAATATTTTTTAGGATGCAGTTATCTTAATATTTATTGGTCTGTCCGTTATTAAATTCCTGAATGCTTTCTCTTTGATTATACCTCTCTTTGATGTATCTTGCTACTTCACAAAAATATACATCTAGTGTAAGAGAAAGTATAGTTAAATTGTAATAGAAATAATCTTGTCTTTTTAGTTACTATTTAGGCTATTTAAACATTTAATCACTTAATCCAAAGAGATTAATTTGACTTTAATTTTAGTGTAGAAGATCTAATAATGACATGAATTTAAGTTTTCATTTGGTTAATTACTTGAGTAAGGGTCATCTATATCTATCATCAGAAGCAGATAGATGAAGCTGTTAAGTTACAAAAGTAAGTATATTCTCTAGAACTAGAGTAGGTAGGTAGATATTGGGATGCATCAAAATGGAATGAATGCCACATGAAACATGCTAGGAGAGTAGCTCATTTTCATACTCAGAATAGAATTTCTATATTTGATCCTTTAATTGTTTTTATTTGTCAGTGTTTCACTACTTCTGGGTTTTCTCTGACACTGAAAGGTAATTTTCTTCTGTTACTCCCCTTAACGAATATGAATTTTTTTCTACTATATTCCTTCCATTCATGATTATTCTTCTTAACAATTTTTGTGACATTTAAAACCTTTTAAGTTTGCTTTAACTCAACTAAAAAAAAATGTAGCCATTAATTATAGTATAAGTCCAAATATTTTACACAGATTTTCTTTAGCTATAATTTCCCCTTGCTTTTTGTGTAAGATTTGAATGGTTAATGAGAATTTATATTCACAAATAATTTTAAACTGGAATAAACTATGGAAAATTTGAATCTTAGTGACTCCCAGACTAGTTTTTGTAATGAGGCCATTTAAAAAATTTGTCTTAGTAAATGTTCTATAATTTAAAAAAAATACACTTTAATATAGATTTTATACACATATACACATGAAACAAAAATAAACATACTGTGCATTTTCATATTTGCCATGNTAAAAAAAATGTAGCCATTAATTATAGTATAAGTCCAAATATTTTACACAGATTTTCTTTAGCTATAATTTCCCCTTGCTTTTTGTGTAAGATTTGAATGGTTAATGAGAATTTATATTCACAAATAATTTTAAACTGGAATAAACTATGGAAAATTTGAATCTTAGTGACTCCCAGACTAGTTTTTGTAATGAGGCCATTTAAAAAATTTGTCTTAGTAAATGTTCTATAATTTAAAAAAAATACACTTTAATATAGATTTTATACACATATACACATGAAACAAAAATAAACATACTGTGCATTTTCATATTTGCCATGTAATTTTGGGAAAATATGTAAAGATAAACAAAAAACACTGATCTTTCAAAATGGTAGAGATGGAAGACTTCAACCCTCATTTTTGTCACAAGTACGCCAGTTCAACAATAATTCACAACATATTCCTTTTGTGAGAAATCCCGGACTTGGGTAGCAGTGTGAAACCAGCACCTGGGTGAATGTAAAACCAGCTACATCAAAACCAAGGAGTTCATTCAGAAAACATAGGGACATTCCAGACACCCTCTTGCCATTATTCTTATTCCCACAAAGTGCTATACGATCTGTGTGAAACCACAGATGTAGCTTCTCCTTGGGGAAAAAAGAGTTGCATTGTGTGTCCAACGCCCCCATTTTTCCAGTGGCTACTGTGAGGACTCACCTGCCCCAGACTATTGAGAGGAAACGGCATACTCTAGCCACCCTAGATCAGTGAGAAGAGAGATGGTGGTTCAGACTCACAGTCCGATGACCACTCCCTCCAGCCCAGCACAGAGCTAGCAGTTGAAAAACTCCAGCTCTCAGCATATCCCAGGAGAGGGAAAGAGGTACAATGAGCACACAATAATCCAACTTACTGGGGACTGCCTGAGGAAGAGGTTTCAGTCTCTCTTTTCTCACAGATGGTATGGGGCCAAGATACTTTCGATGCCTGGGAGCATCTAAAATGCATTTTATGGGAGCAGAGAAAGTGAGTTGGACTACCACGAAGGTTTGAGAATCTCTGAGCAGGCTACACGATGATGCTCTTCTCTCGTACAAGACTAAGCCATGAAGACTAGGAGAGGTGGCTATTTTGTGTAATATATGGGCAACAATATAGAGAGTTAAAAAAGTGAATAAACAGGAAAATATTTTTCAAACAATGGACTCTTCAGACACTAACTCCAATAAAATTAAAATATATCATTTCTTACCAAAGGATTCAAAAGAGCTGTATTGAAAGTGCTTACCAAGGTCACTATTATAATTTTGTGACAAGTTGACAGAACTTTAGCTAGACTAACTACAAAGAGAAAAGACCCAAATAAATAAAATCATAATTGAAACATGAGGCATATGGATAATTATTTGCCAACAAACTGGATAACCTAGAAGAAATGAATAAATTCCTAGAAACACATTGTTGTTGTTCAGTCACCAAGCTGTGTCCAACTCTTTGTGAACCCATGGACAGCAGCACACCAGGCTTCTCTGTTCCTCACCATCTCCTGGAGTTTGCCCAAGTTCATGTCCATTGAATAGGTGATGCAATTTAACCATCTCATCCTCTGTCACCCTCTTCTCCTTCTGCTTTCGATCTTTCCCAGCATCAGGGTCTTTTCCAATGAGCCAGCTGTTCCCATCAAGTGGCCAAAATATTGGAGCTTCGGCTTCAACATCAGTGCTTCCAAAGAGCATTCAGGGTTGATTTCCTTTAAGATTGACTGGCTTGATCTCCTTGCTTTTCAAGGGACTCTCAAAAGTCTTCATCAGCACCACAGTTTGAAAGCATCAATTTCTGGGTGCTCTGCCTTCTTTATTGTCCAGCTTTCACATCTGTACATGACTACAGGAAAGACCATAGCCTTACTATATGGACCTTTGTCAGTAAAGAGAGGTCTTTGCTTTTTAACGCACTGTCTAGGCTTGACATAGCTTTCCTGTCAGGAAGCAATTGTCTTCTAATTTCATGGCTGCAATCACCATCTGCAGTGACAAAACATATAACCTACCAAAAGTGAATCATAGAGAAATAAAAGTCTGAACAGATATATAAGTAGTATGCTTATCAAATCAATAACCAAGAAACTCCAAATAAAGAAAAGTTTAGGACAAGATGGTTTTACTGCTGAATTCTACCAAACATTTATTCATAAATTAAAAGTTGTATTATAGAAATGTATTATATTTAATACATTTACTTATTATATATAAATAATTAAATATATATTATATATACATATATTTATTATAATGTATTATATTTAATACATTAATTTATAATATAGAAATAAATATATATTATATTTATGATAAATGTATGTATTATAGAAATGTCCATTCTAACTTATCTATTGATTCAATGCAATCACTACCAAAATCTCAATGAAGTTTTTACAGAAATAGAAAAAAAATTTTAAATTCATATGAAAACCTAAAGATCCAAAATACCCAAAGCAAACTTGAGAAATTTTAAAGCTGGAGGCATCACAATCCTAATTTAAAATATGTGTTGCAAAGGAACAGTACTGAATACAGTATGGTACTACCATAAAGACACACATACAGACCAATGGATTAAAACAGAGGCCCAGAAATAAATCAGTCAATCATTCTTCAACAAAAGTTTGAAAAATGCACAACTGAGAAAAGATAATCTCTTCAACAAGTGATGTTGGAAAAATTATCTATCCACATACAAGATAAGGAATTTGGAAACTTTTTTTTTTTGAGTTTTATTTTTATTTATTTTTTATTTTTTTACTTTATTTTACTTTACAGTACTCTATTGGTTTTGGCATACATTGACATGAATCTGCCACGGGTGTACACGAACTCCCAAACATGAACCCCCCTCCCACCTCCCACCCCACATCATCCCTCCGGATCATCCCCATACACCAGCCCCAAGCATCCTGCATCCTGCATTGAACATAGACACAAAAATCAACACAAAAGGGTTGGAATAATTAAACATAAGACCTGCAACTATTAAATTCTTAGAAAAAAGACATAGGGGAAAAGCTTCGTAACATTGGTTTTGGCAATGTTCATGGATATGACCCAAAAGGCATATGCAATAAAAGCAAAAATGGACAAGTAAGAACACATTAAATTAAGAAGCTTTTGCATGTTAAAGGAAACAGTCAACAGAGTGAAAAGTCAACCTAGAAAATCAGAGAAAATATTTGCAAACCATGTATCAGATAATCTCCAAAATATTTAGGAAATTTCTACAGTTCAATAGCAAGCAAACAAAAACCAATAATCTAATTTTCAAGTGGGCTAGAGATGAAAAAAGACATAGAAGACTCTTAAGTGCACATCACTAAGTGAAAAAAAAGCCAATCTAAAAAGGTTAAATACTGTATAGTTCCAACTATATGACATCCTGGAAAAGGTAAAAATATGGGGATATTAAGAACATTAGTGGTTGCTGGGGGTTGGGGGCAGGTATATAAAAGGAACACAGAGGATTTTTCAGTTCAGTACAGTTCACTCGCTCAGTCATGTCTGACTCTTTGTGACCCCATGAACTATAACACACCAGGCCTCCCTATCCATCACCAACTCCTGAAGTTTACCCAAACTCATGTCCACAGAGTCACTGATGCCATCTAGCCATCTCATTCTCTGTCATCCCCTTCTCCTCCCTCCTTCAATCTTTCCCAGCATCAGGGTCTTTTCCAATGAGTCGGTTCTTCGCATCAGGTGGCCAAAGTATTGGAGTTTCAGCTTCAACATCAGTCCTTCCAATGAATATTCAGGACTGGTCTCCTTTAGGATGGACAGGTTGGATCTCCTTGAAGTCCAAGGGATTTTCAGAAGTCTTCTCCAACACCACAGTTCAAAAACATAAAATCTTTGGTGCTCAGTTTTCTTTATAGTCCAACTCTCATGTCCATACATGACCACTGGAAAAACCATTGCCTTGACTAGACAGATCTTTGTTGGCAATATCCTGCTTTTTAATATGCTGCCTACATTGGTCATAAATTTTCTTCCAAGGAGCAAACGTCTTTTAATTTCATGGCTGCAATCACTGTCTGCAGCGATTTTGGAGCCCCCCCAAAAATAAAGTCTGTCACTGTTTCCACTGTTTCCCCGTCAATTTGTCATGAAGTAATGGGACCAGATGCCATGATCTTAGTTTTCTGAATGTTGAGCTTTAAGTCAACATTTCCACTTTCCTCTTTCACTTTCTTTCTTTCTTTCTTTTTTTTTTAATATATAGAGAGCCTCTTGAAAAGGAGAAAAAGGATCTGTGGTGGATACTCTTTCATTTTCATCAAGAGGCTCTTTAGTTCTTCTTCACCTTTTTGCCATAAGGGTGGTCTCATCTGCATATCTGAGGTTATTGGTATTTCTCCTGGCAATCTTGATTCCAGCTTGTGCTTCATCAAGCCCAGTATTTCTCATGATGTACTCTGTATATAAGTTAAATAAGCAGGGTGACAATATACAGCCTTGACATACTCCTTTCCCTACTTGGAACCAGTCTGTTGTTCCATGTCCAGTTCTAACCATTGCTTCCTGATCTGCATACAGATTTCTCAAGAGGGCTTTTAAGGCAGTGAAAATATTGACTAGGATATTTATAATGATGGATATATGTCATTTTACATTTGTCTAAATTAATAGAACGCATGACCTCAAGAGTGAATCCTAAGATAAGCTAGAGACTTTTAGGTGATTTTTGATGTATCACTGTAGATTCATTCTTAGAAAGAACTGTACTATTCTTGTAAGTAATGCTGATAAGGGGAGGAGGTTTAGCATGAGTGGGGTAAGGAACATATGAGAAAACCGTACTTTCTTCTCAGTTTTGTTGTTAATCTAAAACTTGCCCCTAAAAGAAAAATCTTAAAATGTGGTAAAGACTCATGGATATTTTTCCAAAAAGACTTACAAGTGACCAACTGGTGTGTGAAAAGATGCTCAATATCACTAACCTGGGAAATGTTAATCAAAACCACAATGAGATACTATTTCACATCAGTTACCATGACTATTATGAAGAAATAGTCGTGTGATTGTTGCAACAATAGCAATTGTTGCTTAGAATGTGGAGAAAAGGAAACCCTTGTACACTGTTAGTGCAAATGCTCAATGGTACAACATCTATGAAAAACAGTGTAAGAGGTTCCTAAAAATTAAAAATACAGTTCTTACATGATCCATCAATCTCACATTTGGGGTTTATCTAACATAATTGAAATCAGGATCTCAAAGAGATATTAGCACCTCAGTGTTCATTGCAACATTACTGACAATAGCCAAGATGTGGAAACACCCTAAATGTCCATTGACAGATGATGGGTAAAGGAAATCTGGTCTTTGCATACAATGGGATATTATTCAGCCTTAAGAAAGAGGAACTTCTCATTATAAAATAGCAGGGATGAACTTTGAAGACCTAAGGCTAAGCGAAATATCAGGCACAGAAGGACAAACACTGCAAAATTCCACTTTTATGAGATACAGTAAATAGTTAAAATAGAATCAGAGAGTAGAATAGTAGTTTTAAGGGGTTGGGACATGGCAGGGAATGGGGAGGAAAGGGAAATTGCTAATCAATGTATATAGTTTCAATTATGCAAGATGAATATGTTCTAAAGATTTTCTCTGCCTATAGTTACACTACTGTATTGTACAGTTAAAAATTTAAGAGGATAAACCTCATGTTGTGCTCTTACTAAAATAAAACAAAAATTAAAAAAAAAAAACTTCAATCAAATATTTCAGCAAATACACCTCTCTGAAATGTTCCATAAAGGGTGTTTCTGCCTCCATTTTTCATTTTGCGAAGTCAGACTATTCAACAAATGTGCTCAGTTCAGGAGCACTTTTACTCATTTTACTGTCCTCTTCAAAATTTTACAATAGCTTTTCACTGCCTCTCAAAACATAATTGTCTTATCCTGGAATTCAAAAACATCTATAACATCTTAGAATCTGTCATAACTGTAGCAGGATCATCTGCCGCACTATTGACATTGAAGCTGAACCCATAGAGAAGGGGAGGAAGCTGACTGCAGACAGAAATGAAATCAGGAATATCACTTTTAACTAAGCACTGGTCTCTCCAGCCAAATTTTATTGTTCCTAACTCCAAGGAACAGGGTAAACTAGATCTTGATCTGTGTTGCTAGCAATAGTGAGTGGCCTCTGGTCTATAGAGTGGTGGGTAGGACATGTTAGCACCGTCATCTACCATGATGAAAGCAGAAATGTCTTTCAGAACAAAAAAAAGTGCCAGCAAGTAGAGTTAGAAGTAGAGTTTCCATCAGAGGTGAGAAGATTCTTCCAAGAACTTAATAAGGGGTTTGATCCAAGCCAAGAAGGTCTATATTGGTATCAGGGACAGGCAGTGTTATTTAGAAAAGGGGGTTGGGTAGTGCAGTAGGGTTGCCAAATTCTGTGGACTGAGCATGGAGGCATGCTTATTCCTATGCCCAACTGTTGATGACCCTTTGGCCTGTAGCCTGCCAGACTCCTCTGTCCATGTAATTTTCCAGGCAAGAATACTGGAGTGGGTTGCCATTTTCCCCTCCAGGGGATCTTCCAGACCAAAGGATCAAATTCAAGTCTCTTATGGTTTGAGCATTTCAGGTGTATTCTTTACCTGCTGAGCCATCAGGGAAGCCCCTTTGGACTGAGAATTCTCTATAATTGTAATCAATAACTTCAGCTAAGGGAACATGGGGTTACTCAGGGTTCATACAATTAATTCTGCAAACTGATATCCTTAATCACAATTTACACAAAGGTCCTATCTCTCTTTCAGGTATAACATTCTTCTGATTGGCTGAGATCCCATGGAATTAAGATTATTTATCAATTGTTGATAAAGAAAGTTATAGTAACTACAGCAAATTTCTGCTTTTGTGCTCCTGAAACCAGGCTAAATTCAGGGATCAAGATGAACAAGATTTTTTAAAATCTAGCAGTCTAAAAAAAAAAAAAATCTAGCAGTCTTTCTTTTAGCAAATGATTACTTATGGGAATAAAGTCTGTTTTCTTATATGCAGATTTTGAAACTACCTAGGGTTTGGTGGATCTATTGATAGAAATTATATATTGTAAGGTATTAGAAAAAGACAGTCACATGCTTCATATTTTCTAATGTAAACAAATTAAAGCAAGTTAATTTTTTAAAATTCCAGACAACAATTCAATAAAGTCTGTTTTTTTTAATATAGTACAAATGAACCTATTTACAAAAGAGAAATCGAGTCACACATGTAGAAAACAAACATACAGTTACCAAGGGGAAAAGAAGAGGGGGAGAGATAAATTGGAATATTGGGATTGACATATACACNTGGGAATAAAGTCTGTTTTCTTATATGCAGATTTTGAAACTACCTAGGGTTTGGTGGATCTATTGATAGAAATTATATATTGTAAGGTATTAGAAAAACACAGTCACATGCTTCATATTTTCTAATGTAAACAAATTAAAGCAAGTTAATTTTTTAAAATTCCAGACTTAATTCAATAAAGTCTGTTTTTTTTTATATAGTACAAATGAACCTATTTACAAAAGAGAAATCGAGTCACACATGTAGAAAACAAACATACAGTTATCAAGGGGGAAAGAAGAGGGGGAGAGATAAATTGGTATATTGGGATTGACATATACACACTACTATATATAAAATAGATAATCAATAAGTACCTATTGTATAACACAGGTAACTCCATCAGTATATATATACACAAATAAGTATGTATGTATAACTGCTTCTTGGAAGAAAAGCTATGACCAACCTAGAGAGCATATTAAAAAGCAGAGACATTACTTTGCCAACAAAATTTCCTCTAGTCAAAGCTATGGCCTTTTCCAGTAGCCATGTATGGATGTGAAAGTTGGACTATAAAGACAGCTGAGAGCCAAAGGATTGATGTTTTTGAACTGTGGCATTGGAGAAGACTCTTGAGAGTCCCTTGTATAGCAAGGAGATCAAATCGGTCCATCCTGAAGGAAATCAGTCCTGAATATTCATTGGAAGGACTGATGCTGAAGCTGAAACTCCAGTACTTTGGCCAACTGATGCAAAGAACTGACTCATTGGAAAAGGTCCTGATCCTGGGAAAGATTGAATGCAGGAGGAGAAGGGGACGACAGAGGATGAGATGGTAGGATGGCATCACCCACTCAATGGAGATGAGTTTGAGCAAGCTCCAGGAGTTGGTGATGGCCAGGGAATCCTGGTGTACTGCAGTCCATGGGGTTGCAAAGAGCCGGACACAACTGAGTAACTGAACTGAGCTGATAACTGACTCACTTTGCTGTAATTAAGACAACATTTTAAATCTACTATACTCCAATTAATAGAAAAGTAAAATAAAAAACAGTGAATTTTGGCAGTCTTGACCCACTGTGCTGTACTGTGCTAGTCACTCACTCGTCTCCGACTCTTTGTGATCACGTGGACTTTAGCCCAGCAGGCTTCTCTGTTCACGGGGATTCTCCAGGCAAGAATATTGGAGTGGGTTGCCATGCTCTCCCCTGGGGGATCTTTCCACTACATGTCACTACTTTTTCCTATTACTACCCCTGCCAAAAGAAGTCAAGTCTTGTACTAAGAGAGTACAGAAATACCATGATAAATATAGAACTACTCCACTGCATAGTGACTGCAGCCATGAACATAAAAGATACTTGCTCCTTGGAAAAAAAGCTTTGAGAAACCTAGACAGCATATTAAAAAGACTGCCAACATAGGTCTGTCTAGTCAAAGCTATGGTTTTGTCAGTAGTCATGTATGGATGTGACAGTTGGACTATAAAGAAAGTTGAGTGCCAAAGAATCGATGCTTTTGAACTGTGGTGTTGGAGAAGACTCTTGAGAGTCCCTTGGATTGCAAGAAGATCAAACCAGTCAATCCTAAAGGAAATCAGTCCTGAATATTCATTGAAAGGACTGATGCTGAAGCTGAAGCCCGACGTGAAGAACTGACTCATTGGAAAAGACCTTGATGCTGGGGAAAGATTGAAGGCAGGAGGAAAAGGGGATGACAGAGGATGAGATGGTTGGATGGCATTAGCGACTTGAGGGACATGAGTTTGAGCTGGCTCCAGGAGTTGGTGATGGACAGGGAGGCCTTGCATGCTGCAGTCTATGGGGTTACAGAGTCAGACATAACTGAATGACTGAACTGAACTGAACAGCATGTACCCAGGAGCCTGCAAGTCTGCAGAAATCTACCCTAAGTAAACCACCCCCCCAAAAAAAATTCTTTACAATAATCATCATGTTACAAGCCTGGTGGGCTTCCATCTATGGGGCTGCACAGAGTCAGACACGACTAAAGCAACTTAGCACAAGTGCTTTGTGTGAAACTATGGTATACCCAAAAGTCATACCCAAAAGAAGCATATGATGTCTTCTTTCTTTTTGTTGTTGTTTGTTTCAGCTTTTCATTCAATCTTGTCATGTTAAAGAGAAGAGAAAAGCAATAATAACTTTTATACATGATTGAATAATGGTTTACTTATTGCCTCCATAGAAAATGCAGATATCCTGCAAAATGTAAGACAGGAAATAATTTCCATCCTGTAAGGATTTTAACTTTTGGGTTCAGAACCTAAACTTCTACAGGCATTTGCCAAGCAGGTAATAAAAATGGCAATGGGGTTCTTGTTAATTCACAATCACTATGTCTATTTCATTAAATGAAAATATAAGCATAATATTTTACATAACTGTGCATGGTATAGGGGATTATAATTTAAATTGTAAATCTTACAAAACACTTTGAAATTAAAATAACTAATACTTTTAATTCTATAATACTTCCATTAGCAACAGAAAATCTGATTTATTTTTTATTTACACTAACTTGTTAGTCAGATCTTGTATTTTGTGCTGTACGAATTTAGTCTCAAATCTTATCTGTTGTGGTAATGCATATTTTAGTTAAGGTTTAAAATAGAAAAAATAAGATCTTTATATAGTAATGTTATTTAAGAATATGGTATAAAACCCAGCACAATATTATTTTTTATTTACACTAACTTGTTAGTCAGATCTTGTATTTTGTGCTGTACGAATTTAGTCTCAAATCTTATCTGTTGTGGTAATGCATATTTTAGTTAAGGTTTAAAATAGAAAAAATAAGATCTTTATATAGTAATGTTATTTAAGAATATGGTATAAAACCCAGCACAATATTTTAAAAGTTATTTTTAGAATCTTGGCAATTGGAAATCATCACTTGTATTTGTCAGAGTCCTTTCTTAATCTTCACAGTAAATACCATTTTTAACATTTTATTTACCTAATCAATATTTATTGAGAAAGGCAAACTGATCAATGTTATTTCATAAATGGTTCAGATTTTAGCCCCATGCTTTAAAAAATGTAGTTCAAATGATTCTTCCATTCACCAAATCAATGCTGAGCACACATTTTGTAACAAACATTTTTCTGGACATTCACTGAAGGTATCATATGAAGATGAAAGTTTCTGCTCTCCCAGAACTTAAATTGTAATGAAGAAACAAAAAATTAGAAATGTGAATGGTTAAGAAAGGCCTTTTTAAGAAAGCAATTGGTAGACTGATAAGCAAATGATGAAAACAGGTTGTTACACAAATATTTAAGAGAACAAAATTTAATTTGAAGAGATACTTGTTTCAGGATATAGTTGCTTCTGGATACTGATGTTATAATAGGAAAAATAAAAACTGCATAACGAGCTTCTCAATTTACAGTATCACTAGGAGAGAGTAAATCATGGGGGACAACTATGAAAAGTGTTTATAAAGGATGTAATTTCAAACAGTCTACTCTTTGCTGGTGAATCAAAGTGAAATTCTCCCTTGAATATTATTATTGTGGCATAAATTTAAGAAAATTCCCCAATATTGCTTAATACATCTGGCACAAGCACACAATAATTTCCCCTACAGTCTGGAACAGATGGAACAAAATACTATTGCTATTTTTCTTAAGCGAATTGTGCTAAGTTCACATCACAGTCTAGAAGATGATTCACAGGTGTATTTTCAGAAAAGCAAAGCTTAAATATTTTTGGATTAGAATTCTCTTTACTTACAGTTAATTAATATGTCTCCATAGACAGAGTGTATTTCTTTAGCCAAGTGAGGCACTACCAAATTTTAATTGGATTTCACTATTAATCCATAATATTGTTTCTTTAGAGAAAGTAATAAAATCCATCAGAATACATGGCTATTGTAGAAAGTCACTCTATATTTACTACATGTGTTTGTCAATGGACACTAAATGCCTAAGTGAGTTACTCTTATTTAATCTGCTGAAGAGTCTTACTGCTTTCAGAAGATAAAGAGTCCCATCTTTAGATAACAGGCAGAAGGTAATGTAGGTAATGTCTAGATATTGTTCAGAGTTGCACCGGCCTGTTGCCCCCTTAGAAAATTTCTGGAGAGTGATATTTTTCTGAACGTCAGTTTTCATCCCACTGATGTCCACCGAGACATGAAGATCCAGAGCTTGTAAACTGCACTAACCGAGGAAAATGTAATGTCTTTAGGAGTGACATCACTCCTCGAAAAGTAAAATGAGGAGTTTACGTGCAGTGGGTAAAATTTCCATGTAGAAAGTTTTAGTTCCCATTCAGACAAGATAAAAACCCAATGCAAGGGAACCAGTTAGAATCTTGAGGATGATCCTTAAACTAACCACTGCGATGTGATTATTGTTTTAATGTATCATATTTTAAAATGTTTATATCATAAAAATAAGCTATCACCCATTCCTGTGAGTCATCAATCAAATACAGTCTCCTCTCTATTTAAAGGATAAAATTATTTTACTAATATGTGTAGTTGAGAGGCAGTGTGACAAATGGTTAAGAGGTTGATTTTTGGATTTGACCATTTGGACTTAAATTTCTGTTCATTCACTTACTAACTGTGTACTTTAAGCAAGTTATCCAAATTTTTTTGCAGCTCAGTTTCCAAATCTTAAACTAAGAATTATAATTGCAATTACCTTTTAAGACTGTAAAAGAACAAAAATATTTTAATGCATACAGTGCTTTAAAATGCTTAGAATATAGTAAGCATTCAGTAGATATTAGTTATTATCATCATTATTATCCTTAGAATTAATGAGGATGCCAACCAGGTGCTGGTAGATATAGATGTCAGTCAATTAGCAATAAAGGAGTGAAGAAAGCAATTAGTATTCTCTGGAAAGTGTGGATAAAATGCAACAGAACCACTAGAGAGTAATTAAAATAATGCCTAAGGTCAAAGGTCCTATAATGGGGAGGCATCTGAAAGTGCTTAGGGGAAATCATCATTGAAAGAGTAAGGAGTTCAGAAAAGAAAACTACTGAACAACGAACTGTAGAAAATCAAGCAGGATGGAGAGGTCTTAGTGGAGGAGCAGGAAAGAGTTGCCCTTTGACACTGTAGGAGAGCAATTTTGAATGTTATAAATATATTTTGGGTAATGTTGACTAAAAAAGATGTACAACTTGAAAGTTTCAAGTTAAGTTTTATTGGGGGCAAAATGAGGACTGCAGCCTGGGAGGCAGCAATTCAGACAGCTCTGAGAGACTACTCCCCAGATGCAATGGGGGAAGGTCAATATATAAGGTTTTGGTGAAGGGGGAGTTCAATACTATTAAGTACTCATTTTGCAAAAGGTTTTTTGTTAGTCATGAATATCTGATGTCACCATGAAGGGATCTGGTGCTTCTCTACATATGAGGAGATGCAAGGATTGAGATCATAAAATTGTTCCTAAAAGAATCCAACCATGTAAAGACCTGTCCCACCATTTTCCGTGGAGCACAGAATGCCACACTCCACACTGAACTCCCTCAGCAGTTGTTGAAGGTCGACAGCCATGGCAGCACAGGGTACTCCAGAGAGGCAGATGGCAGATGCCTTTGCTGTTCAGTTGGCAATGGTCTTGATAAGTATCAGTTTGTAGTTGACAATAAGGAGGTGAGAATATATGAACTCTCATTTGGTGGCTACATTTTTGATTTTCAGAGAATCAGTGACAGATATTTATGAAATGAAATAATAGAGTCTCATGCTAAACTTTGAGTGAGAAAATAAGAGTTTAGAATTATATGGGACAGGAAAGAAAGAGAGATGATTAAAGACAATTAAAATAGTGACTGTACATTGAGAACACAGATATGGTTGTAGTTCGTTAGCTACAAATAAAAGCTGTCTGAAACTTGGATTATATCCTTCAACAGAATGCATTTTATTTGTCTAGAAGTGAAAAAATCAGATTGGAATAGTGACTTATGGGGCTTTAATTTTAATAGAAAAATAAGAAAGAAATATAAGCATCTTAAGGTATTGAGTGCCTTTGTAAAAGGAGTTGAATAGAAAGAAAAAAGCAACAGAACAAGAAGAATGATGAATTTAAGAAAATTTGAAGAAATTTGTCATCTGGGTTTCTGTAACATTGAATTATGGGTTAATCTCAATGGTAAAAAGGATGTCTGAGGAGGTTTTACAAATAGCTGTGAAAAGAAGACAAGTGTAAAGCAAAGCAGAAAAGGAAAGATATATCCATTTGAATGCAAAATTCCAAAGAAGAGCAAGGAGAGAAAAAAGACTTTCTCAGTGATCAGTGAAAAGAAATAGAGGAAAGCAATAGAATGGGAAAGACTATAGATCTCTTCAAGAAAACAGAGATACCAAGGGAACATTTCATACAAACATAGGCTCAATAAAGGACAAAAATGGTAGGGTTCTAACAGAAGCAGAAGATATTAAGAAGAGGTGGCAAGAATAAACAGAAGAACTATACAAAAAAGATCTTCACTACTCGGATAATCACGAAGGTGCGATCACTCACCTAGAGCCAGGCATCCTGGAATGCGAAGTGAAGTAGGCCTTAGGAAGCATCACTAGGAACAAAGCTAGTAGAGGTGACAGAATTCCAGCTGAGTTATTTAAAATCCTACAAAATGATGCTGTGAAAGTGCTGCATTCAATATGCCATCAAATTTGGAAAGCTCAGCAGTGGCCACAGGACTGGAAAAGGTCAGTTTTCATTTCAGTCCCAAAGAAAGGCAATGCCAAAGAATACTCAAACTACCACACAATTGCACTCATCTTACATGCTAGTAAAGAAATGCTCAAAATTCTCCAGGCCAGACTTCCTCCAGATGTTAAAGCTGGTTTAAGAAAAGACAGAGGAACCGGAGAACAAACTGCCAATATTTGATGGATCATCAAAAAAGCAAGAGAGTTTCAGAAACACATCTACATCTGCTTTATTGTGCAGAAGGAAATGGCACCCCACTCCAGGACTCTTGCCTGGAAAATCCCATGGATGGAGGAGCCTGGTAGGGAACAGTCCATGGAGTCTCAAAGAGTTGGACACGACTGAATGACTTCACTTCACTCACTTCATACTTTATCACTGGAGAAGGAAATGGCAACCCACAGCAGTATTCCTGCCTGGAGAATCCCATGGACAGAGGAGCCTGGTGGGCCATGGTCCATGGGGTCACAGAGTAGGACACGACTGAAGTGACTAAGCATACCTGCTGCTTTATTGACTATGCCAAAGTCTTTGACAGTGAGGATCACCGCAAAGTGCGGAAAATTTGGAAAAAGATGGGAATACCAGACCTGTGTCTTATACACATCTAGATGTGTATAAGAGACAGGNGTACTCATAGAGGTCACTATCTGGAGAGACAGTAATCAAGTAAACAACTAATTAAAATAACTGGAAATATGTGCTATGTGGTAAGAAATAAGGTGCTGTGATCAAGAATTATAGCAGGGATGGGAATTCCTTGGTCATCCAGAGTAGACTGTGCTTTCACTGCTAAGGGCCCACGTTCAATTCCTGGTTGGGAAACTAATCTCACAAGCTGATTAAAAAAAAAAAAAGAATAATAGTAGGGGTGAGGGTGGGTCTGGGAGCCTATCAGATGCCGTTTAGGTTAAACCTTTCCAAGAAGGTGACATTTAAGCTAGGAATTGAAGAGCGAGAAGGGACCAACCAAGGGGGCCCGCCTCAGCCTGAGGCCAGGTGAGAGAAGTTCTGAAGCAGGATGCTGGGAGTACCCAAGAAGCCTCCTGTTCTGTTTCTGTTCTCCCTGCCCCATTTCACACTTACTGGGCCCTTCCTCTCTCTCAGGACCTCCATCTGCCACTCCCACCCTGGCCTTTCCAGGTGCTAGGTAGGGGTGAATTTTGCCCCCAGCCTGACCTGTTCACAATTCCTCCTTGCCCATTCCTATTTTCTTCTCCCTGCAGATCTCCTGGAATGAGGGGGTTGACTTCTGGTGGCATGAACTCATGCAGAAGGCAGGGGATGAGTGTGAGCCTGAATGGTGTGATGCTGAAGACCCACTCTTCATCCTGTACACCAGTGGTTCCACAGGCAAACCCAAGGCAAGTGTGTGTGTGTGTGTGTGTGTGTGTGTGTGTGTACATACACTGTGTAAGGGTGAGAAGTGAGTTTCTGAGGAAGCATGCAATGACATGAAATTTACAACTGAGTTTCAGAAATATCACATTACCTTTTCTAAATCAAATTAACATAAATCCTCAATCACTGATGGTGAAGCCCAGGGTGAGACAATTCAAGTGGGGAGCCTCAGGGTCCCCAGAAAAGGAGGAAAGGATAAACCCATGGGGCTGACATCTGTGTTTCCTGCCCATACCCACGTGGTTTGGTTGAAGAAGTGAAGTGAAGTCGCTCAGTCGTGTCCGACTCTTAGTGACCCCATGGACTGCAGCCCACCAGGCTCCTCCACCATGGGATTTTCCAGGCAAGAATACTGGAGTGGGGTGCCAGAAGAGCTGCCTGTAAAGTCAAGGCCAAGAGTAGGCACAGGGATCCCTCTTGGCCTTCTTGACTACAGCTCTTAGAGTTCAATCCCTTCCACATGCCACACTGGTAACATTTAGTCCCTTCCAGAGCAGTGTGGGAACTGGAAACACTTAGAACTCCGACTTAAAAGATATATCACTCTACCTTCCACTTGCTGCATCCATAAATTATTCTCTCCACATGCTTTGGAATATTCCTCAATGAACCTTTAGAGACACAATTTGGGCCTCTCTTTCCTTGGAGAAGGAAATGGCAACCCACTCCAGTATTATTGCCTGGAAAATCCCATGGATGGAGGAGCCTGGTAGGGAACAGTCCAAGGAGTCTCAAAGAGTTGGACACGACTGAATGACTTCACTTCACTCACTTCATACTTTATCACTGGAGAAGGAAATGGCAACCCACAGCAGTATTCCTGCCTGGAGAATCCCATGGACAGAGGAGCCTGGTGGGCCATGGTCCATGGGGTCACAGAGTAGGACACGACTGAAGTGACTAAGCATACCTGCTGCTTTATTGACTATGCCAAAGTCTTTGACAGTGAGGATCACCGCAAAGTGCGGAAAATTTGGAAAAAGATGGGAATACCAGACCACTTGACCTGCCCCTTGAGAAATCTGCATGCATGTCAGGAAGCAACAGTTAAAACCAGACATGGAACAACAGATTGGTTCCAAAGAGGAAAAGCAGTATGTCAAGGCTGTATATTCTCACCCTGTTGAATTAACTTATATGCAGAGTACATCATGAGAAACACTGGGCTGGAGGAAGCACAAGCTGGAAACAACATTGCCAAGGAAAAAAAAAAAAATCAATAACCTCAGGTATACAGATGACACCACCCTTATGGCAGAAAGTGAAGAACTAAAGACCCACTTGATGAAAATGGAAGAGGAGAGTGAAAAAGTTGGCTTAAAGCTCAACATTCAGAAAGCTAAGATCATGGCATCTGGTCCCATCACTTCATTGCAAAGAGATGGGCAAACAGTGGAAACAGTGGATGACTTTATTTTGGGGGACTCCAAAATCACTGCAGATGGTGACTGTAGCCAAGAAATTAAGAGATGCTTACTCCTTGGAAGAAAAGTTATGACCAACGTAGATGTATATTAAAAAGCAGAGACTTTACTTTGCCAACAAAAGTACCATTAGTCAAGGCTATGGTTTTTCCAGTAGTCATGTTGGGATGTGAGAGTTGGAATATAAAGAAAGCTGAGTGCCAAAGAACTGATGTTTTTGAACTGTGATATTGGAGAAGACTCTTAAGAGTCCCTTTAACTGCAAGGAGATCCAACCAGTCCATTCTAAAGGAAGTCAGTCCTGAATATCCATTGGAAGGATTTATGTTGAAGCTGAAACTCCAGTCCTTTAGCCACCTGATGTGAAGAGCTGACTCATATGAAAAGACCCTGATGCTGGGAAAGATTGAAGGTGGGAGGAGAAGGGGATGACAGAGGATGAAATGGTTGGATTGCATCACCGACTCAATAGACATGAGTTTGATTAAACTTTGGGAGTTGGTGTTGGACGGGTGGCCTGGCGTGCTCCAGTCCATGGGGTTGCAAAGAGTCAGATATGACTGAGCGACTGAACTGAACGAACTCAGTGCCAAAATGGACAGATAGAATTGTGTCTTGGGAACAATGAAAGCAAAAGTCACTCAGTCGTGCCCAACTCTTTGCAACCCCATGCACTATACAGTCTATGGAATTATCCAGGCCAGAATACTGGAGTGCGTAGCCCTTCCCTTCTTTAGGGGATCTTCCCAACCCAGGTTAAACTCAGTCACTGGCATGGCAGGTGGATTCTTTATCAGCTAAGCCACCAGGGAAGCCCATTAGAAACAATGCACTGGTTCAAAAATGAGAGTGGAGTAGGTCGAGGCTGTGTATTGTCACCTTGCTTTTTTAACTCTAATGCAGAGTGCATCATCTGAAATGCCAGGCTGGATGAATCAAAAACTAGAATCAGATTGCTTGGAGAAGTATAAGCAACATCAGATATACAGATGCTACCACTCTAATAGCAGAAAACAGGAACTAAAGAGCCTCTGGACAAGAGTGAACTAAAAAAGAGGAACTAAAGAGCCTCTGGACAAGAGTGAAAGAGGAGAGTGAAAACTCTGCTTAAAGCCCAACATGCAAAATCTAAGATCAGGGCATCCAGTTTCATCACTTCATGGCAAACAAAAGGGGGGTAAAGTGGAAGCAGTAACAGATTTTCTTTTTTTTTGGGGGGGGGGGCTCCAAAACGTGCATGGATGGTGACTAGAGCCTTGAGATTAAAAGAAGCCTACTCCTTGGAAGAAAAGCTATGAAAAACCTAGACCGCATATTAAAAAGCAGAGACATCACTTTACCAACAAAGGTCCATATAGTCAAAGCTATGGTTTTTCCAGTAGTCATGTACGGATGTGAGAGTTGGACTATAAAGAAGGCTGAACGTAAAAGAATTGATCGTTTTGAACTGTGGTGTTGGAGAAGACTCTTGAGAGTGCCTTATACAGCAAGGAGATCAAATCAGTCAATCCTAAAGAAAATCAAGCGTGACTATATTAAAAAGCAGAGCCATTAGTTTGTCAATAAAGGTCCATCTAGTCAAGGCTATGGTTTTTCCAGTAGTCATGTATGGATGTGACATTTGGACTATCAAGAAAGCTGAACGGTGAAGAGTTGATGCTTTTGAACTGTGGTGTTGAAGAAGACTCTTGAGAGTCCCTTGGACTGCAAGGAGATCCAACCAGTCCATCCTAAAGGAGATCATTCCTGGATGTTCATTGGAAAGACTGATGTTGAAGCTGAAATTCCAGTACTTTGGCTACCTGATGCGCAGAGCTGACTCATTTGAAAAGACAATGATGTTGGGAAAGATTGAAGGCAGGAGGAGAAGGGGATGACAGAGGATGGTTAGATGGCATCACTAACTCAATGAACGTCAGTTTGGGTGAACTCCAGGAGTTGGTGTTGAACAAGGAGGCCTGGTGGGCTGTGGTTCACGAGGTCACAAAGAGTTGGAAACAACTGAGAGACTGAACTGATACTGATACTGACTCAC
This sequence comes from Oreotragus oreotragus, assembly GCA_006410675.1. Classification (NCBI taxonomy): domain Eukaryota; kingdom Metazoa; phylum Chordata; class Mammalia; order Artiodactyla; family Bovidae; genus Oreotragus; species Oreotragus oreotragus. The sequence continues at coordinate 5,452 of SJYX01014944.1, read as the reverse complement.
TGGAATGTCTGATGCTGAAGCTGAAACTCCAATACTTTGGCCACCTGATGCGAATGGAGAACTCACTGGAAAAAACTCTGCTGCTGGGAAAGTTTGAGGACAGGAGAAGGGAGCAACAGAGGATGAGATGGTTGGATAGCATCACCAACTCAACTGATATGAGTTTGAGCAAACTCCAGGAGACAGAGGACAGAGGAGACTGGTGCGCTGCAATCCATATGATCCCAAAGAGTTGGACACAATATCACAACTGAACAACAACAACAATGCTATCTTGAGGTATACATTTTCTGAAGGGTACATGAGTGTTCAATGATAAAAATACAAGTTGTAGCCTTGTACATTAGAATTTACTGTGTAGGAGAGAGCAATCATTAAGATTAAGATGTATCAGGCACTTTTTGTTTTTCTGGTCCTTTTTGTTGTTATTATTTCTGATTACAAAAATAATATATCATTAGTATTTTTATCTAAGAGATGCAAATGATGCAGAAGTAGCTAAAGAGTAAAATGGAATACCACATTCATCCCACCCACCCCTCCAAGAATCTCTCTAGAGATAACCACTGTGAACAGTTTTATAAATACTTCCTTAAATGGTACAGTACAGTATGTGTGTGTGCTCTTTAACATTTTTTCCTTAACAATTAATATTCACTGAGCTACTTCATCTTTTTTTTTAAACTACTGGAGTACCTCATGCATACCATAATTTATTTAAGTGCTTTTCTAATTACATCAATCTGTATTCAGCTAGTGAAACAGAAACACTCTGTAATCCAGATAAAGGGTTATAATAGGAAGACCTGGGGTAACAGCATGGATGTCATGGGAAGCCAGAGAAATGAGGCTGGTAAGTTACAGAAGGAGACACTGAGAATCTCAGCCTGAAGCACTGATGTGGGAACTGCCACCATAATCAAGAGGGTCTGGGAGAGGTTCCACTAAATATCGACGGTGGCAGCAGCCCACCAGGAGCTCTCCAGCACTCACAGAGAAACTGCTCTAAATCTCTCATCTCCCTAGGCATCTGGCTACAACCAACTTCTGAGAATAAAAGGATTTCTGCTTCTCCTCTGCCTCCCAAGCATTTCCAGAGTAATACTACTTGGCGAATATTGCCCTAAATCATCAGGAAAAGGAAAAATGCAGCCTTCTCCTTAGCAAAGAAAAGGTGACTTTAAAACAGAGGGAGGGTGCTGCTGCCAAGTTGCAAGAAGGAATATAACAAACTAACAATAGGAAATTAGGTTGTTTGTGATTTTTGACACTGTAAAGACAATAAGGAAATTTGTACATTCACCCTAAAAGGAAAGCAAGAGATATTTTTTTATGATATGATCATCAAAAAAGCAAGAGAGATCTCCATTTCTGCCTTATTGACTATACCGAAGCCTTTGACAGTGTGGATCATGATGAACTGTGGAAAATTCTGAAAGAGATGGGAATACCAGACCACCTGACTTACCTCTTGAGTGTATTTCAGGTCAGGAAGCAACAGTTAGAACTGGACATGGAACAACAAACTGGTTCCAAATAAGAAAAGGAGTACATCAAGGCTGTATATTGTCACCCTGCTTATTTAACTTCTATGCAGAGTACATCATGAGAAACGCTGGGCTAGAGGAAGCACAAGCTGGAATCAAGATTGCCGGGAGAAATATCAATAACCTCAGATATGCAGATGATACCACCTTTATGGCAGAAAGTGAAGAACTAAACAGCCTCTTGATGAAAGTGAAAGAGGAGAGTGAAAAAGCTGGCTTAAAGCTCAACATTCAGAAAACAAAGATCATGGCATCTGGTCCCATCACTTCATGGCAAATTCATGGGCAACAATGGAAACAGTGGCAGACTTTATTTTTCTGGGCTCCAAAATCACTGCAGATGGTGATTGCAGCCATGAAATCAAAAGATGCTTACTGCTTGGATGGAAAGTTATGACCAACGTAGACAGCATATTAAAAAGCAGATATATTACTTTGTCAACAAAGGTCCATCTAGTCAAGGCTATGGTTTTTCCAGTGGTCATGTATGGATGTGAGAGTTGGACTATAAAGAAAGCTGAGTGCTGAAGAATTGATGCTTTTGAACTGTGGTGTTGGAGAAGACTCTTGAGAGTCCTTTGGACTGCAAGGAGATCAAACCAGTCCATCCTAAAGAGATCAGTCCTGGGTGTTCATTGGAAGGACTGATGTTGAAGCTGAAACTCCAATACTTTGGCCACCTCATGCGAAGAACTGACTCCTTTGAAAAGACCCTGATGCTGGGAAAGAGTGAGGGCAGGAGGAGAAGAGAATGACAGAGGATGAGATGGTTGGATGGCATCACCAACTCAATGGACATGGGTTTGGGTGGACTCTGGGAGTTGGTGATGGACACGGAGGCCTGTCATGCTGCGATTCATGGGGTCGCAAAGAGTTGGACACGACTGAGCTACTGAACTGAACTGATTCTGCAGCCAGTGACTGCTAGAAAAACATGAGTAGGTCAACAGAGTTTGGTTGTTGCTTCCTTGCATAACATAACATTCAGGGCGTTTGTTGCTGGTGGTGTTGGGTTGTAGGAATCCTTTATATAGCCTAGATATAAATCTCATCAGATTAATGATTTACAAATATTTTCTTTCATTTTGATTGCCTTTTTACATGTTGACAGAATATTTTTATTTATAAGGTTTTTAACACTGACATCTATTTTTTTGTTGTTGTTGCCTGTGGTTTTGGTGTCATGTCCAACAAGTCATTACTAGAAAGCTACTTATTTTTTATACTCAATGTTTACTCTGTTTCCCTTATGAAATTATCTTATGCATTAATAGTTATTTGATTAATTCTCTTGGACTTTCTATGTAGATCATCATTATATATCTTCCTTTAACAACATTTATAACTCATTTCCTTTCCTTATCTTGTGGCATTGGATAAAGTCCAGTAATTTTCAAGATACATTTCTGGAAAGCTTACCTTAATGAATTCTGAAATGTCCTCTGCATTTTGGCAGTATTTGGAAAAAGTTGAAGGGTATGAATCAGATCCAAAATATTTACTGAATAATGCCAAGGTAATTTCAGAGAGCAAAGCAGAAATATGGTGAGAGAGAAGGGAGACAGATTAGTTGGATAATTCATCAGATATTAAGGAGCATATTGATATGGAATAAGAACTCAAAACACTACAATTCTGCAAATAAGGATAGAGTAATGCTTGCTTTTCCAGGGCCATCATGATTTATAAGAATGATAGATGATAAGATATTGGTGTCAAGTACCTTCACAATTCATTGTACACTTTATTGTAATACCAGGACTGCCTGAAATTTCTAGAAAGTATTTAGATTGATTACAGAAAGATGGTAGAGAAAGACAGAAACAGAAAGACAATCGCTTTATGCATTTCTATGCTAGTGATGAATGGGAGAGGGTTAGTTCTTTGCTTTCTGAGTGATAGTAGGAAATCTATCTGGTCAGGGAATTTATTTTTATAGATATATTATAATATTTTAATAGTTAAATAATATTTGAATAAGCAAAATAAATAAATATTTAATCACTGATAATTATAGTCAATAAGAAGTAAAATAACAAATTACCACTGTCATATGCCAAACTCTACTGTTCTATGTAATCTTGCTTCCCTTCAGAGCTAGTAATACCAAGTTGTGGCATATTCTTCATTTTGAAATTCATTTTAGTGATCTATAGATACATAAAAAGATATGCTGGTTTAACGTGATTCTTTTTACAGACATGAAATATCATTATGTATATTATTTAGAAAGTTCCTTAACAAATAATGTATCACACATATATCCTCATTCAAACTTTATCTCTAATTTATTCATTCCATTATACAGTTACAATTTTTTCACTTATCCATTCTCTGCTCAACTAGCATTTATATAGTCTCAAGCTTTTGTATTTTTACAAATAGGAGGGTAATGATAAAATTGGTTAATATATCTTTGGGCATATGAGTATGTCTAGAGGATAGATACATCTAGAATTGGAAATAAGAGTTAAAAGAGCATTCAGATTTATATTGATAGAAAATCTATTAAATTGTCTGACGAAATGTTTAAGTACATATTCTTTCTTAGCTTTTTGAAACTTAGCTCATTCTTTGAGACCAAAGTTAATGCAATGTCCCAATTAGACCATCTAAGATCTCATTTACTTCAAATAAATTGTGCATTCCACTTGTAATTTGATTGTACTTAAAAATATTGTTATCTTTAACTTAAAAACAGCGTTGCATGTTAACATTCACAGGCTTTTATTTATTGCTCATGAGGAAGGCAACATAAATTGAAACAAACATGAACTTTCCAGATATACAACTTTACCTACATGCCAGATTCACTGCAGCACAGCTTGTGGGGTCTTAGTTCCCAGACCTGAAAGTGATGAGACCTAACCACTGGACCACCAGGGAATTCCCTGATTAAATTTCTTAATCACACAGCATGTTAGTTTCTGACATGCTCTGTAAAAAATAATTTGTAATGCAAACCTAGAGTTCAAACCAAATTCACTCTAAAAGTAATTTCAAATTGTGGTAATTCTACTGAAAATAGGTGATTTTACACCAAAATCACACAGTTTATTTGAGGTAAATAGCATCAATTCGGAGAAGGCAATGGCGCCCTACTCCAATATTCTTGCCTGGAAACTCCCATGGACAGAGGAGCCTGGTAGGCTGCAGGCCATGGAGTCACTAAGAGTCAGACTCGACTGAGCGACTTCACTTTCACTTTTCACTTTCATGCATTGGAGAAGGAAATGGCAACCCACTCCAGTGTTCTTGCCTGGAGAATCCCAGGGACAGCGGAGCCCAATGGGCTGCCATCTGTGGGGTCGCACAGAGTCGGACACGACTGAAGTGACTTAGCAGCAGCAGCAGCATCATCAATATTAGTTTTCCATGTTTTTAATCCAGAAAATTATTTAAGACTGATGAATTCAAGGGGTTCTTGATAAAAGATCTATTACTAAAATAGAAATTTAAAATAAGGCACTCAAAGAATTCTGTACTTTAAGCAACAGATTTATTAATATGCCATATCAGATATATTCAAAGATATGTTTACATGTATTCCCATTTCAGCTGCTGTTTTGAATCATGTCTATTGAAAATATGAAATATGAAAAATGATAGAATTTTAGCTAAATAGTTATGTTTGTTTTGAATATCTAAAACTTTACTGTCTTTGTCCCATTATATAAAAATATGAAAAAAAATGGAGGACTTCTTAAAATATTTTGATCAATTCTATAAAATTCTTTTATTGAAGAACTTATATTCACTTCATATTTATAAATGAATCCATAAACACAAGTCCTTGTTCTGTGCTTTTTGTCTGGCATGAATACAGCAAATATTTGTACCACATCAGTAAAAGGGAGTAAACACAAAGATTTTTTAAAAAAGAAGGTGGAGCTACCTAATTTATA
>SJYX01014942.1:324962-357182 GCA_006410675.1 Oreotragus oreotragus | reverse complement strand
AAAAAAAAAAAAAAAACCACACACACAAACATGGGTTACATTTTTTTTTTCTCCCTTTGAGCCTTCTTTTCCCTATTTAACAGATGAGCTACCTGGATCTTTCCAACACCAGTTCTACAACACTAATCATATGTCCTACAACTCAGTCCTATTCTGACACTAACTATCCAGAGTTAGTGTCAGACTCCACAGATTTTAGACTTCAGTCCCATAAGTCTTTCCTTATTTCAGAAGCCAAGTAGCAAGTCCCAGATCCCCAGACTGTTACTGAAAGAGGGTGTGGGGTCTGGCAGCTCTCTGTTCAAAAGCCAATAAACAGGTCAGGTTGATGTAAAGGAAAGTTTGCTTTATTTCAGATGCCTGCAACTTAGAGGGGAGGGTGGTGGACATCTGACCAAAGGCTGACTAACATTCCCTCCCCCCGCCCCACTCCCCACCAAGTACTGGCAACCAGTGGGTCACGAACTTTTACAGACAGAAGCAGGGGGTACATGTGGGAACAGCACAGTCAGCTCTGACAGTCATCTTCAGATTGATCGTCGGTGTTCTGACCAGAGTCATCTTAGTTGTTTTAGGTAGTTAATCTTCAGTTCCGGTATCCATTTGTTCCCATTTCTTTGAGGTTAATTCTCAGAATTATGGCAGCTTATGTCGTGGATACAGTCTGGTAATCTGGCCATCATGTAGTTAACTTCTTCACCCTGGTGTTTTAGTATTTAAAAGACAACTCACAGGATGTGGCTTAGAATATTATCTAGAGCCTTTGAGAAAGAACTAAAGGACCTTGACTGTGCTTAATGATTACATTATCATTTGGTCTCCTTTGACTGTTTTCCTTTGTTTCTGCATTTCTCTGATTAAACTTATTCTTTGACTAAAGTTTTTCACAGACAAAAGGCAGGCAGGGGACATGGTTGGAGGAGGGGGCAAGAAACATAGAGTCCTGCTCTGTTTCAAGGCTACTGGTGAAAGTGAAAGTGAAGTCACTCAGTTGCGTCTGACTCTTTGTGACCCCATGGACTGTAGCCTACCAGGCTCCTCCATCCGTGGGATTCTCCAGGCAAGAGTACTGGAGTGGGTTGCCATTTCCTTCTCCAGGGGACCTTCCCAAGCCAGGGATAAAACATTGCTTTCCCACACTGCAGGCAGACTCTTTACCCACTGAGCTACCAGGGAAGCCTTTTGTCCAACTTGGCTATAGATTCATGGTTTCTCATATGCCCTCCTCCCAACCCCATCCTATAATTCACTGCTGCTACTGCTAAGTCGCTTCAGTCGTGTCCGACTCTGTGCGACCCCACAGACAGCAGCCCACCAGGCTCCCCCATCCCTGGGATTCTCCAGGCAAGAACACTGGAGTGGGTTGCCATTTCCTTCTCCAATACATGAAAGTGATAAGTGAAAGTGAAGTTGCTCAGTCGTGTCTGACTCTTAGCGACCCCATGGACTGCAGCCCACCAGGCTCCTCCATCCATGGGATTTTCCAGGCAAGAGTACTGGAGTGGGGTGCCATTGCCTTCTCCCTATATAATTCACTAGAACAACTTAAAGAACTCAGGAAAGTGCCATGCTTACAATTACTGTTTTATTATAAAATATATAACTCGGCTGCTGCTGCTGCTGCTGCTAAGTCACTTCAGTCGTGTCTGACTCTGTGCGACCTCATAGACGGCAGCCCACCAGGCTTCCCTGTCCCTGGGATTCTCCAGGCAAACACACTGGAGTGGGTTGCCGTTTCCTTCTCCAATGCATGAAAGTGAAAAGTGAAAGTGAAGACGCTCAGTCGTGTCCGACTCTAGTGACCCCATGGACTGCAGCCTACCAGGCTCCTCCATCCATGGGATTTTCCAGGCAAGAGTACTGGAGTGGGGTGCCATTGCCTTCTCCAAATAGTATAACTCAGGAACAGCCAAATGGAAGAGATGCCTAGGACAAGGGAATTGGTTGGGAGGGTGGTGGTGGAGAGCTTCCATGCCCTCTCAGGCTATCCACCATCCCAGCACACTGAAGAAAGTACTCATCAACCCAGAAACTCTCCAGACTTCATTGTTCAAGAGTTTCTATTCAGGTTTTACTATGTAAGTAAGGTTGATTAAATCATTGGTCATTGGTGATTGAACTCGCTCTCTAGCTCCTCTCTTCTCCCTGGATTTTGTGAGGTTGGACTGAACTTTCTAATCAAGTCTGTGGCTATTGAAACCATTTCCTATTCTTTGAAACCACCTAAGGGCCCAACCTGAATCACCTGATTTGCATGAATTCAGGTGTGATATAAAGGGACTTATAAGTTTTTTTTTTTTTTTTTTTTTACTTATAAGTTTTTTTAAGTTTGGTTGGAAATCTATGCAGCTTCACTCTGGGAAATGAATTTTTTTGTTTGTTTTTAATTTTACTGAAGTATAGTTGATTTACAATGTTGTGTTAATTTCTGCTGTACAGCAAAGTGATTCTGTTCTTTTTCATTTTCTTTTCCATTGTGATTTATCACAGGATATTGAAGATAATGCCCTGTGCACGTTAGGAGCTTGTTGTTTATCCATCCTATACACAACAGTTTGCATCTGCTAATCTCCGACTTCCGGTCTGTTCTCCCCCCAGGCCACTGGGCAGCCACAAGTTGGTTTTCTATGTCTGTGTGTCTATATCTGTTTTTGTAAACAGCTTCATTTGTGTCATATTTTAGGCTCCACATGTAAGTGAGATCACATGGTATTTGTTTTTCTGACTTATTTCACTTCCTGTGATCATCTCTAGGTACATCCACATTGCTGGAAATGGCATGATCTCATTTTTATGGCCTAGTAATATTCTATTATTCCATATATCATATATATATGGAATATATATATTATATATATACATATATATTTATTCATCATTTGTCAATAGATATTTAAGTTGTTCCATGTCTTGGTTGTTAGAGTAAATAGTGTTGCTATGAACAGAAAGGTATAGAAGTGCATTTATCTTTTCAAATTATAGTTTTGTCTGGGTATATGCCCAGGAGTGGGATTGCTGGATCATATGGCAACTCTAGTTTTAGTTTCTTGAGGGACCTCCTTACTATTCTCCATAGTGGCTGCACCAATTTACATTCCTACCAACAGCACTCCCTTGGAAATGAATGTTTTGTTATTATGTATCAAAATTTGCTCTGAGAGAGAAATAAGGTAATATTAGAAAACTCTAGGTGATGGAAGTAAGGGTAATCTGTAAACACAAAGAGTATAAATAAAACAGAAAAGAATGAATGCATGTCCATTTGGAAAACTTGTAAATCAGAAAAATAACTTTTAAATATGCAAAAATAAATGAACTAAGATGGCTAATATCTTGGTAGAACTCTAGGTATCTGATTAAGAACAGGTCATCTTTAAGTTTTTTTTTTTTAAACATATTCAGTTCAGTTCAGTTCAGTCACTCAGTCATGTCCAAATCTTTGCGACCCCATGAATCGCAGCACACCAGGCCTCCCTGTCCATCACCAACTCCCGGAGTTCACTCAGACTCACGTCCATCGAGTCCGTGATGCCATCCAGCCATCTCATCCTCTGTCGTCCCCTTCTCCTCCTGCCCCCAATCCCTTCCAGCATCAGAGTCTTTTCCAATGAGTCAACTCTTTTCATGAGGTGGCCAAAGTACTGGAGTTTACTTATTATTATTATAACATATTATTTACTTATTTATTTAACATACATTTATTAGAAATCTTCTCTGAGACAGACATTGTTTCAGGCAGTGGAGTTAGGGAAGCAAAAAGACACTTGAGGTTCCTGCCCTCACGGGGCTTCAGGTCAGATCATATTAATTATCATATTAATAATTACAACCATGCAGTGAATGTTAGCTATATTAAGGCTGCATAAATGTTTTACAGAATAATTTTTGTTATTCGAAGCACCTAATGAAATTGGTACTGTTATTAGCAAAATCTGAGACCCAGAGAGTTTCAGTTAATTGACTGATGTCACATAGCTACTAAGTGGTAGATATAGGGTTAGTCCTCAAAACTGGCTGATCCATGCTTTTAACCCCTACTTCTTCTAAAACAAGATTTTCTGCTTGAACTTCTTCTATTCTCTCTTTTTACAGAGAAGTGCTTTGAAGTTTAGGAGTGTATATGAGTAAAATCAATTTTAAAATTAATGAATAAAGTAATGATTGTTGAATTTGGACAGCTGGTTGGAAAATCCAAACAGAATATGTCTGGCACTCTATTGGCAAGGCCTCAAAGTTTGATATTAATTGGAGTTTATCTCTCAGATTCTAGGTGAGTTTATCTCTCAGATTTAAGGAGAGAGTAGCAGGAAACTTCAGGTGCAAAATTGTTGGCAGGGATGGTAAGGGAGGAAGTAGGAATATATAGGTTTAGGCAAAGTAAACCCTGAAATACTTGTTTGAAGGGAGAAAAACTCCTATGTTTGGAGTTGGATCAGGGTTTGTGCCTTCTGCCTTAGAATTCCATGGACAGAGGAACCTGGCAGCTACAGTTCATAGGGTTGCAAAGAACTGGACACGACTGAGTGACTTTCACTTCACTTCACTTTAGAGCAAAAAAAAAAAAAAAAAGAAGGGGCCAAAGAGCTCTTGGCAGTTGTCAGGCAGGGGACAAAACATAACCCACCTGTCTGGTTTTACTAAACAGACCTGCAAGGCCAAATGACCTTCCAGCACTTGGAGTGTTCCTGAAAGATGGCGTCTGAGTCTGAGACAGCCATTGCCCTTGACTGGGCTTAACTTAAAAACACCCATGAAGATTTCTTCTTTCATGTAAACTCATATTTGGTTTGAGCCATAAGACAAGATGAGAAATGATTGGGTAGGGCGGGGGAGGGAATCCGGAAGGTGGGTGGCTGTACTTTCATTCCACCCTTCTCTTTGAACTGCATGCCACACGCTTCATGAATTCCTTCCCTCAGGGCAATGGAAACAAAATTACCTGCCTGAGGAATTACAGAGTGAAAAATGAACTCACAGCCACAGTGCTAGGGTTGCTTCTGACACAACATTTAATGGGGGAAAGAGGCAACACAGGGCAGGGACCGTTAATGGAGCAGGGGAAAGGGAACACACATTTGAGAGACAAGAGACCTGGGCCCACCATCCTGAGTATGTCATTCCCCGATCATGGGGCCTCCACTTCTCCATAGTTAAAACAAAAGTATTAAATCAGGATCTGAAAATTTCCCAGTTTCTCCAGGAGGAAATTGGATGATTCCAAATCCTGGCAGGAGTCAGAAGGGCTTTCTGGTTCTAGGTGGAGGAAACATGAGCTTGAGGAATAGCCTTTGGCAAGGGGACAAAGGGAACACCTATTTCATGTTGCCTGGGTGGAGGGCTGGGCTGAGGCATACAGCAGAGCACAGGACATGAGGTCATAGGCAGCTGCAGACCCTTCTGGCACTAGGAGAAGCTGGATCATGCCCCTTGATTATGAGCGTTCTCCAAAAGGGGATCTGAGTCTTCCTTTTCTTTATTTAAAGTTAGAAATAATTGGCTTCATCTGTATTTTCCAGCCTCCTTCATCAAATAATGAACATAATAAAAAGAGAGTCAAGTGTATAATCTTGATCTTATTTCCTCTCCCCTCCTCTCCCTTCAGCACCACACCTCCCCCATACCACCAAGTGGTGATTTGATTTTTAAATATGAGGACTCCTCTGATGATCTGACCATTTACAGCAAGTTGTAACTCATCCAAGGGAGGCTTGATGTCCTGCTAAGTTCCCTTGGTTGGGTGTTGGGGGAGGGGAGCTATCAATGGCTGAGCTGACAGAAACCAGCATCCAGGTCTTCAAATTTCAAATCCATGGCATTTCCTGGAGAGCAGCATTTCTGAGCATCTCAAAACTAGGTTTTAAAATTTCAGTCTGCTGTGGACCAATACTTAAAAAAAAATGCAATAAAAATAAACACATGGAGAAATATAATGGGAAAAACCAGACACACCAATGACAAATCTGAGTTTTCATTATTAAATCCAACAGACATATGTAAAGTATTGTGTTAAATTGCTCTAAATCTTCTAAATGCTTGTTCTCAATTCAGGGGCTGGACCCCTGCCCCTGGACCATACTTTGAGTGACAGGGGTCTATGTTTCTTACTCTGCCCCTCTTCACTCCACAACCAAACACCCTTGAGAGGCATCCTGATTCAGAGAAGAGAGCTTAGGCTTTAGGGGTACACAGGCCTGGGGTCAAATCCTGATGCAGTTTGGTCTTAGATGCTTAGGTTCATCGGTCTACAGTGGGGAAATAATGCCAACTGCTCAGGATTGCTTTGAGGATCAGTTCAGTTACTCAGTCATGTCCAACTCTTTGTGACCCCATGGACTGCAGTATGCCAGGCTTCCCTGTCCATCACCAACTCCCGGAGCTTGCTCAAACTCATGTCCAAAGAGTCAGTGATGCCATCTAACCATCTCACCCTGTCATCCCCTTCTCCTCCCACTTTCAATCTTTTCCAGCATCAGGGTCTTTTCAAATGAGTCAGCTCTTTGCATCAGGTGGCCAAAGTACTGGAGCTTCAGCTTGAACATAATTCCCTCCAAAGAATATTCAGGACTAATTTCCTTTAGGATTGACTGGTTGGATCTCCTTGCAGTCCAAGGGACTCTCAAGAGTCTTCTCCAACCCCATAGTTCAAAATCATCAATTCTTCAGTGCTCAGCTTTCTTTATAGTCCAACTCTCACATCTATATGTGACTATTGGAAAAACCATAACTTTGACGAGACGGACCTTTATTGTCAAAGTAATGTCTCTGATTTTTAATATGCTGTCTAAGTTGGTCATAGCTTTTCTTTCAAGAAGCAAGCGTCTTTTAATTTCATGGCTGCAGTCTCCATCTGCAGTGATTTTGGATCGCTTTGAGGATTAAACAAGGTAAAATGTAGAAGTCTCTTAGCACACAGTGGTTGCTCCAAATGCTCTTTTTCTGCTCCACAGACAGATGAAGCCTGAAGTTTTGCTCCTACTTTGAGGGCACCACACTTTCCCCTCAGCCTGGAGAGGTTTTTGCTCCTAATTTTTGTCCCTCATCCCTTTGACTAGCAGCAATTCATTATCAACCTTACTTGCTCTGTGCCCACACTTCAGACACTGTGGCTTGCTTTCCCCCTGATAACTAGAAGCTCCAGGAGGGCAGAAACTAGATCTGTAAATCCATTTCTATTTATCCCAACTCTCTTTCTAAAGAAAAACAATTTTATTAAAATTAAAAAAAATTATTATAGTTACTTTGCAATGTTGTGTTAGTTTCTTCTGTACAACAAAGTGAATTAATTACACATATATTCCTTCTTTTTTTATATTTCCTTCCTATTTATGTCATCATAGACCACTGAGCAGAGTTCCCTGTACTATATAGTAGATTCTCATTAGGTTATCTATTTTACACATAGTAGTGTATATATATCAATCCCAAACAAAACTTCCCAGCACACATTGGGCTTTCCAGGTGGCAGAGTGGTAAAGGATACACCTGCCAATGTAGGAGATGAAGGTTAGATCCCTGGGTCGAGAAGATCCCCTGGAGAAGAAAACGGCAACCCACTCCAGTATTCTTGCCTGGAAAATTGCATGGACGGAGGAGCCTGGCGGGCTACTGTCTGTGGGGTCACAAAGAGTTGGACATGACTGAACACAGCACAGAAATAGAACAAAAATTAATGATTTGCTCAATAAAAATATAATGTCTTTATTGAAAATCTGGGTTTGAACTGAGGGTAATGAAGCCTCTACCCGAGGCCCGACCAGGTACAGAGCTCAGGAAGCTATAACTGTTACCTTCTGTTCCCAAGGCCCTCTTGGCAGAGAGAAGCCCTGAGCCTGTGTCTGTTCCCAAGGGGTGTAAATTAGCTGCCTCCTGCCAGAGCCTTGGGTTTAGGCAGAGCTGGCTGCAACAGAATCAGCTGTCTTTTCTTTTCCAGCCACAGAAAAAATCTTCACAAGCATGTACCGAGTGTTGGATGGGGCGAGGGTGTGCAAGTGGTTTGGGGAGCAGAAGACAGAATGACACGGAATGGAAAAGTAGCAATTTGCAGATGACTCAGAATCATAGACCCAAAGAAGGTACAAACCAGGAAAATCCTTAGAGATCACCCAGCTCAGTTTTTTAGGGATATTCTAATGTCAAGCTTAGGTGTGTGATCTCTGGAGCCAGTTGACTTGGGTTCAAGTGTACTCATGTGACTTTGGGCCATATTTCTTAACCTCGCTGTACCTCTGTTACCTGTGAATAGGCTTGATGACAATATATAATATTTACCTTGTAGTTGTAAGAACTTAAATGCAGAAATACATGTAAAGGGCTTAGATTAGTGCTTCATACACCATAACTATCAGAGTTATCTATGATGATTTTTTTTTTTTTTTTAACCTTCTGGGATAATTGAGGCCCAGACCTTAAACCTTATTTAAGGTTGTGGAACTACATGGTGACAGTCTGGACTAGAATCCCATTTTCTCCAACTTCAGTTTCTGTCCCTCCACCCCTCTGAACATAGATATACAGTTTTAAAGGGAAAACTTGCTTGGGTGTGATCTATTGTCTTGCACTCCTTTAACACATAAGGAAACCATCATCCAGTGAGCTGGAGCAAGAGGCTCAAAGTAAGATAGTGTGAGGGCCCAGATAGAACAGTCTCCTCCCCTCCTGGGCCACGCAGACAGGCTGTTTATGATGAAAAATGGGGTGGGTTAAGAATAAACACTCCTGCACACATTCAGTCTTTCTCTGGAAGTCTGTGTGATCAGAGAGCTATTCAGGTTTCAAGTTTTTCCTAGCAAATAGAAACTAAATTCAAATGGCATTTTGGTTTCGGAAAATTACAATCGTTTAGCTTTTGGAAATTATTAGAAATTGATGGCAGTCCTTTTCACCAAGGAGTCTGCCCTGAGGGGACAGGAGTCCAGGAGTGAACCAGGTGGTAAAGGCCTGGATTTAGTCAAAAACCTTTGTACCTGAGCTCTCTGAGGCCTGCAAGTTTCTTTTTCCCCACCACCTTTCTATTCATATATGCATTATATGAGCTATGCAAGCACAATAAAAGCATTTTGAAAAATGGAGATGTATAACCACCCCTACTCTGTCAGTATAGTTGGGAGGGTTAAATGAGTTATTTAATGTGAAATGCTTAGAACAGTGCTTCGCAACTGCTCAATGCACCTCTATAGACTCCATAGCCTTTGTTTTTTTCTTCTTTTTTCATTGGAGCATGGTTGGTTTACAATGTTGTGTTAGTTTTAGGTAAATAGCAAAGTGAATCAATTATACATATGCATACTCTTTTTTAGATTCTTTTCCTATACAAGCCATTACAGAACATTGAGTAGAGCTCACTGTGTGATACAACAGATTCTTATTAGTTACCTATTTTATATATGCCGTCTACAGGGTCGCACAGAGTCCGACACGACTGAAGCGACTTGGCAGCAGCAGCAGCAGCAGCAGTATGTATATGTCAATCCCAGTCTTCCAATTTATACCCCCCTCACCCCTGGTAATCATAAGTTTGTTTTCTACATCTGCAACTCTAAGTCTGTTTTGTAAATAAGTTCATGTGTATCCCTTTTTAGGTTTCACATATAAGGGATGCCATATATTTGTCTTTCTCTGAGTTAGTATTGTAGGCTCTAGGTCCACCCATCGGAGAAGGCAATGGCACCCCACTCCAGTACTCTTGCCTGGAAAATCCCATGGATGGAGGAGCCTGGTAGGCGCAGCCCATGGGGTCGCTAAGAGTCAGACACGACTGAGCGACTTCACTTTCACTTTTCACTTTCATGCATTGGAGAAGGAAATGGCAACCCACTCCAGTATTCTTGCCTGGAAAATCCCAGAGACAGGGGAACCTGGTGGGCTGCCGTCTATGGGGTCGCACAAAGTTGGACACGACTGAAGCGACTTAGAAGCAGCAGTAGCAGCAGGTCTGCCCATGTTGCAGCAGATGGCATTAGTTCTTTCTTTTTTAAGGCTGAGTAATATTCCATTGGATATATGTACCACAGCTTCTTTATCCATTCTTCTGTTGGACATTTAGGTTGCTTCCATGTCCTGGCTGTTGTAAATAGTGCTACATTGTAAATAGTGAACATTGGGACATGTGTATCTTTTCAAATTGTGGTTCTCTCCAGATATATGCTGAGGGTTGGGATTATTGGGTCATATGGTAACTCTATTTTTAGTTTTTAAAGAAACCTCCATACTGTTCTCTGTAGTGGCTGTGCCTTTGTTCAAATGACTCTCCAATATGCCATAAGATGAATGTCTCATAGCTATTAGAATATTTATCTACTGTGTTGATATGATTATTGAATGCTGATTATTTCCCTAGATTTGGTTCTGATATTTCACCATTTTAGACAACTTTTTTCCAAAGCAGGGGACTGCAAACTGTTACTTGAGTCATATCCAGCCCTCTCCTTGTTTTTGTAAAGACAGCTTTACTGAAACTTAGACACTCCATTGAAATATTGCCTACGGCTGCTTTTGCCTATAATGGCAGAGTTGCAACAGAGCCTGGTATTTCTACTATCTCTCCTTTTCCAAAATAGATTTACCAGTAATGATCTTAGATAAGTAACAATGTTTTGCTTCATTTTGCATAGATTATTAATATATGTATGTACATACATGCATATATCTATTCTCCATTATCTAACTTTTTTGATACATTCTTAGTGCTTCTTTTGAAGGGCAGAGTAGGAGAGGGAATAGGAAAGACAGCCGAGCACACATCCAGCTCTAGCAGGTTTGTTAGATGCTGTGGAAGCCATTTGACATAGTAGTTGTTTTCCATGACTATTTATCAGTGTGCTTCTTTAGAATTTTTGTCTTTATGATTCAAGACTTTGTTCAATGAAAATTTTTGTGTGTCATATGAGGAACTTTTTTTTTTAATACATAGCAGGAATAAGAAATAAGAGGAAGAGCACTGGGTTGGGAGTCTAAGACATGAGTTCCAAATCTGTTTTTTCTCTAATTTGTCACATGACCTTGGGCAAATGACCTATCTTAGCAATATTTCCAGTTCACTCCCAGGTCATCTGTGTGGTCCAGACCCTAATCATCTATCTTCCTCTGGACAGCTGGGATAGTTTCCTTTCTCCTGGCCTCTCTGCTTCCACTTTACCCCTCCAGTCTCCTGCCTCATCTTCTAAAGATTGTCTTTACTCGTGTCCCTTCCTTCCTCAAAAGTTATCCTTGGGTCTTCATTTTGCACATTTTAATGTCTCTGACACTCAGTTTCTCATAGAAAGAAGATTCAGAACAACAGAGTGCAATTGGATTATTGTGATGGTCTTTTGGGATTTATGATATATTGTTCTAAAGACAAGAGGTCTGGTCCCATCACTTCATGGCAAATAAATGGGGAAACAATGGAAACAGTGACAGATTTTATTTTCTTGGGCTCCAAATCACTACAGATGGTGACTGCAGCCATGAAATTAAAAGATACTTGCTTCTTGGAAGAAAAGCTATGACCAACATAGACAGCATATTAAAAAGCAGACACATTACTTTGCCAACAAAGGTCCTACTAGTCAAAACCATGGTTTTTCCNAAATGGGGAAACAATGGAAACAGTGACAGATTTTATTTTCTTGGGCTCCAAATCACTACAGATGGTGACTGCAGCCATGAAATTAAAAGATACTTGCTTCTTGGAAGAAAAGCTATGACCAACATAGACAGCATATTAAAAAGCAGACACATTACTTTGCCAACAAAGGTCCTACTAGTCAAAACCATGGTTTTTCCAGTAGTCATGCATGGATGTGAGAGTTGGGCCATAAAAAAAGCTGAGCACCAAAGAACAGATGCTTTTGACCTGTGGTGTTGGAGAAGACTCTTGAGAGTCCCTTGGACTGCAAGGAGATCCAACCAGTCCATCCTAAAGGAAATCAGTCCTGAATATTCATTGGAAGGACTTATGTTGAAGCTGAAACTCCAATACTTTGGCCACCTGATGTGAAGAATTGACTCACTAGAAAAGACCCTGATGCTGGGAAAGACTGAAGGCAGGAGGAGAAGGGGACGACAGAGGATGAGATGGTTGGATGGCATCACTGACGCTATGGACATGAGTTAGAGCAAGGTCTGGGAGTTGGTGATGGACAGGGAAGCCTGGCGTGCTGCAGTCCATGGGGTGGCAAAGAGTCGGACACGACTGAACGTCTGAACTGAACTGAAAGACAAGAGATTACTGTCATATGCCTGGGTCAGGAAGATCCCCTGGTGAAGGGCATGGCAACCCACTCCAGTATTGTTGCCTGGAGAATCTTATGGACAGAGGAGCCTGGCAGGCTACAGTCCATAGCATCGCACAGAGTCAGGTATGGCTGAAGCGAGTTAGCGTGCACTCACATTCTAAAGACAGGAGATCACTGTCATTATGACCACCACTGCAAAGAAGACCCCTAGAATTCTGCCTGCCCCTTGCCTCCTGAAACTTGGGCCAGAAATCCCACTCTATAGGAAATGCAAATGCTGGAAGCACTTTAAAAAATCTTTTCCTCCATCCAAACTTCTGCCTCCTGGCCTGGCATGGTGCAGAAGCTTTCACAGGCAACTAGGATTTTAATCTGTGCCAAGAGTCTGCTTGTCCAAGGTTATTTGGCAATACTTGGAATCTCCCACCTCCCACACACCTCTTCTTTCAATGTTCCGTTTCTCAAAGGACATTTCCAAATAGACTCCTTTATCTTCTAATAAACTTTAGAAATAGTCATGGCATTTATTACTCCTCTATGATAGGTACAGAATGGAGGCCCAGAGAGGTGAAGTGAACTTTCCAAGGTCACACCGCCATTTGGCAGCCCCATTAAGAGTAAAACTTGGACTTTTATACTCTTGATCCTGTGTTCTTTCTTTCTCTACACAAATATTTTTAAATGGCTATTGGTCTTAAAAGTTCCCACACCTGGCCTGAAGTAATACTTTTGTGTATAAAGTCAGTCATTTGAAGCTGGGAAAGAAATTGGTGGGAAAGAAATCTCATACTAATAGTCTTTGATGCTAGATAGGAAGCTTTAAACTGAGGGAGAAAACAAGTTACAGATGGTATCCATGCAGAGGAAAATAATGTTTTACTTATTCAAAACAAAGGAAACTGGGCCATGCTACCAAAGCATTCAATTCTAATATATTAGTTTCAAGAACACAAAGACTGTTGACATGAGAACTTCTGCATGGATATGAGAGAAAAATACACTTTATTAAGATTCACAAGCCTTGAGATAATTTTTTTCCTATACCTTTTCCAATTTCTTTTCCTAGGTCCATATTTATTCTTCCATAAAATGAGAGGGTGGGGATATCACTTAGTCCAGCCTAAGTTTGGCTGCAGTAACAAAGAACCCTCCAATGTTAACAGCTCATGACAATAAAGATTTATTTCTTGCTTTCTTGGACCAGCTGTGAGTCTGCTGCAGGTCTTTTTTCCTGGATCAAAGTGGAAGGAGCAGCCCTTCTCTGGCGTATGCCAGTCTTGTGAAAGAGGGAAAAAGAACAAGGCAGAAGCATTGTTTGTCTATTAAAATTTTTGCTTGGAAATAATGCTTATCATTTCTTTTACATTTGGTTGGCCAAAGCAAGTCACATGGACAAGTCCAATGTCAATGGGATGGAAACTGTGATTCTCCTCAAGGACAGGCCCAGTAGAGAAGAGTCCGAAAGGAACATGCTTTGACAATAATGCAGTCTACCAAGATGGGGTTAAGCTTAATGTTTCCAACTATTTCTTGAACATCTCTGTTTAGATGTCTCATCTCAAATTCAACATGTCCAAAGCTGAACTTATTACTTTTCCTTCCCAAATGGACCCCTCTTTCTTTATGTCTTCAATATAGAAATGGCAACACCGTCCATCTATCCCATCATACAAACCAGAATTGAGAGGTTATCCTAGAGTATTTTTCCTTGATCTTACCTCCTACATCCAATTGTCAGTGGAGTCCTACAGATTCTGCTTCTAAATTACTTCTCACATTCATCTCTTTTTCCATATTTCTTCAATCACTGTCACAATTCAAGCCAGGATGGATAAAAGTCTGATCTACTGCAATTCTTCATGACTATCCCCACCTCTAGTCTCTGGCACCTAGTGTGAGGTATGGATTTGAGTGCAGAAGACCAGAAATTATTGTAAGACTAGCAACTTTTTCCTGAATAAATGGTTGGTAAATTTGTCACTGAAATTATTATTCTTTTTTGCTTTTTTTCAAGGAGGAAGGAAGAGGAATCAAGTACACTTAAAAAGAGTAGAGATCAATCCATTAAATATCAGTAAATTCTTTAGTCCTGCATTTTAAAGATATAAACAAAAATGAGGGAAACTGCAAGTCTTTTGAAACAGCAGGACTTCCTATTGTGTGAGGCCATGCCTTTGATTGGTCTGTGCACATGGAAATCTTCCCACTTGATGTGAATATTTGGGGTCATTCTTATTCACTGTTTCTTCTTTCCACACTCATTTCTGGCCTCCCAGGTTCTAGGAAATCCAAAGGGAAAGATAGACAAGGAAAGATGGCAGAAGATGGAGCCTCAGGAATGGTAGATCTGGGAACAATTAATTCCTGCCATTTCTCTGGATGCTAGTGACATGAAATGAGAGACACACATAGCAGGAAGGAAACTCAATTACCAGGGAGTCCAGCTTCCATATTTAAAGGTGAAAACTTGAAGGTTCAGAGCAGGGAAGTGACATGCCTAATGTCAGCCAGCAAGTGAGAAGCAAGACTGGAGCCAGAACCCAGGATACCTGCATAATAGAGCAGTCTCTGAACTTAACAGTCTGTAATAGGCACTCAAGCATACTTAAGGAGAGTTATATGTCTTGTGTGTGACTCTGTTTTTGCATTTTCTTTTTCATCCATTTCATCTTCTGCCATCATTGATCTTAACAACATTTGGACTATTTCTAGACACAATAGATGTTTCTAGAACTCTTCATTGGCATATTCACATTTGACTTTAAAGGCAGGTGGGCCATGTTATTGGACATTGCCTGGCCTCTGCCCAAACCCTGGCTCCACTCCTCACTCCCTGTGTGACCTCAGGCTGCCACCTTGTCTCTTGGAGTTTTAGTTATATCACTTAGGAAATGGATGTGACAATAATGCATGCTTGTCAAGCTACTTCTTGTAAAAAAAAAAAAATAGAAAATTTATGTCCACATCAATAACTTGTACACAAGTGTTCAAGGCAGTTTTATCTGTATTAGTAAAAAACAAAAACACCCCAAACCCCCACAATAGATGAATTATTAAACTGTGGTACATCCACACCATGGAATACTACTCAGCAATATACAGGGATGAACTGTTGGTACATACAACAGCTTGGATGGGTTGCAAGGGTATTGGGCTGAGTGAAAAAAAGTCAGTCTCCTTTTGAGACATACTGAGTCACATACTGTATGATTCCATTTATATAGCATTGTTGAAATGACAAAAGTCTTGCCAAGGATTAGTGAGTGATAGTGGTGGGAGGAGGAGTGGGTACAGAGTGAGACCACAAAAGGATAGCACTAGGGAGATCTCTGTGATGATCAAAGAATTCTGTGTCTTGATCGTGGTGGTGGTTACATGAGTCTCCGTATGTGATAAACTGGCCATAGACCTACATTACAGATGTGGTCCAGTGTCAGTTGGTTTCCTTGGTGGCTCAGCGGTAAAGAATTCACCTGCCAATGCAGGAGTTGTGTTTTGATCCCTGAGGTTGGGAAGATTCCCTGGAGCAGGAAATGGCAAAGCACACCAGTATTCTTGCCTGAGAAATCCCATGGACAGAGGAGCCTGGTGGGCTCCTGGGGTTGCAAAAGAGTAGCACATGACTTAGCAACTAAACAACAACAAAGCAGTGTCAATATCTTGGTTTGGCTATTGTACTATAGATAAATAAAATGGAAAATAAATAATACATAAAACTGGGGAAAACTGAGTACAGGTCAGGAAGCAACAGTTAGAACTGGACATGGAACAACAGACTGGTTCCAAATAGGAAATTCATATTCAAAAGCAGAGACATTACTTTGCTGACTAAGGTCCATCTAGTCAAGGCTATGGTTTTTCCAGNTGAAAAAGTTGGCTTAAAGCTCAATATTCAGAAAACGAAAATCATGGCATCTGGTCCCATCACTTCCTGGGAAATAGATAGGGAAACTTTATTTTGGGGGGCTCCAAAATCACTGCAGATGGTGACTACAGCCATGAAATTAAAAGACGCTTACTCCTTGGAAGAAAAGTTATGACGAACCTAAATAGTATATTCAAAAGCAGAGACATTACTTTGCCAACTAAGGTCTGTCTAATCAAGGCTATGGTTTTCCCAATGGTCATGTATGGATGTGAGAGTTGGAATGTGAAGAAAGCTGAGTGCTGAAGAATAGATGCTTTTGAACTGTGGTGTTGGAGAAGACTCTTGGCAAGTCCCTTGGACTGCAAGGAGATCCAACCAGTCCATTTTGAAGGAGATCAGTCCCAGTCCTAGGTGTTCTTTGGAAGGAATGATGCTAAAGCTGAAACTCCAATACTTCGGCCACGTGATGCAAAGAGTTGACTCACTGGAAAAGACTCTGATGCTGGGAGGAATTAGGGGCAAGAGGAGAAAGGGACGACAGAGGATGAGATGGCTGGATGGCATCACCGACTTGATGGATGTGAGTTTGAGTGAACTCCGGGAGTTGGTGATAAACAGGCCTTGTGTTCTGCAGTTCATGGGTTCGCAAAGGGTCGGACACAACTGAGTGACTGAACTGAACTGATCACTGGCTTGGTATTGAGTCAATGCTAGCTAAATAAGATGAGATTGGAAATGTTGCCCTCTCTTTCATGTTTGGAAGAGTTTGAGAAGAATTGGCTGACATTACTTCTTATTTAAATGTTTGGTAGAATTTGCTGGGGAAACCATCCTTTGATTTATTGAGGAAATCATCAATTTGTTGGGAGATTTTTGATTACCAATTTAATACTTACTAATGATTTACTATTCATATTTTCTATTTCTTCATGATTCAGTTATGTTAGGTTGTATAGTTATAGGAATTTATTCATGTTTTCTAGGTTTCTAAATGTTTTGGTGTACAATTATTCACAGTGTAGTCTCTTATGATTCTTTGTATTTCAGTGGTATTAGTTGTAATGCTTCTTCTTTTATTTCTGGTTTTATTTAGTTCTTTTCATTTTTCTTTATTGGTGAATCTAGCTAAAGGTTTTGTTTTTTCAAAAAACCAGCTATTAGTTTCACTGATCTTTTCTGTTGTCATTTTAGTTTATACTTCATTTCTTTTTGCTCTGATATTTGTTATTCCTTTCTTCTACTAACTTTGGGTTTCATTTGTTCCTCTTTTAGTTCCTTGAGGTATTAAGTTAGTTTGTTTATCTGAAATCTTTCTTGATTCTTCTGTTGGTGTTTGTTACTAAAACCTCTCTTAGCACTGCTTTTGCAGAATTCCTTGTATTTTGGTATGTTTTGTTTTCATTTTCATTTATTTCATAATTTTTTTATTTTCCTTTTGATCTTATTTTTTTATTCATTGGTTCCTAAGTGTGTTAATTTTCACATATTTGTGAATTTTCCAACTTTCTTTTTTTTATTTTTTTTAACAATATACAGCCTTGATGCACTCCTTTTCCTATTTGGAACCAGTCTGTTGTTCCATGTCCAGTTTTAAGCGTTGCTTCCTGACCTGCATACAGATTTTTCAGGAGGCAGATCAGGTGGTCTGCTATTCCCATCTGCTTAAGAATTTTCCACAGTTTATACTGTTAGATACATTAATTGCATTACTCTCTCAAGCCAATTATCATTTAAAATCCTCAGAAGGGTCTTTGCTGTGTGAGTCTTCAAAGATCCCATATGAGTGAGATGGTAGGTTTTTTTTAAAATCTGAGAACACAATAAAGAAAGTATTTTGGAGGGTATGTAGCAGCTATATAAGCTATTTTTTCCCATTAAATCTACCCTCGCTTACAATCTCAGACTCATGTGTTGAGATAGTGTTGCTAGTTTATAGTAGCCTCATTTTTCAAAGGAATTTTATTTCCTTGTCTTATGATTGGCCCTTGGTTGAAGCTATTCTGGATCATTTCTCTAATTTCCTAACTTTAGATCTCCAAGATAAGGATTTCAGTTATCACTTCTTTCCTTCCTTCAGGTTCTAGCCTCCTTAGGCATGCTAGTCTATTTGTTCTGAGAAATAAACATGGAATATGAAGATATTGAGAAACCTATATGCAGGTCAGGAAGCAACATTTAGAACTGGACATGGAACAACAGACTGGTTCCAAATAGGAAAAGGAATACGTCAAGGCTGTATATTGTCACCCTGCTTATTTAACTTATATGCAGAGTACATCATGAGAAATGCTGGGCTGGAAGAAGCACAAGCTGGAATCAAGATTGCCGGGAGAAATATCAATAACCTCAGATATGCAGATGACAACACCCTTATGGCAGANAAATAGGAAAAGGAATACGTCAAGGCTGTATATTGTCACCCTGCTTATTTAACTTATATGCAGAGTACATCATGAGAAATGCTGGGCTGGAAGAAGCACAAGCTGGAATCAAGATTCCCGGGAGAAATATCAATAACCTCAGATATGCAGATGACAACACCCTTATGGAGGAAAGTGAAGAGGAGCTAAAAAGCCTCTAGATGAAAGTGAAAGAGGAGAGCAAAAAAGTTGGCTTAAAGCTCAACATTCAGAAAACGAAGATCATGGCGTCCGGTCCCATCACTTCATGGGAAATAGATGGGGAAACAGTGGAAACAGTGTCAGACTTTATTTCTTTGTGCTCCAAAATCACTGCAGATGGTGACTGCAGTCATGCAATTAAAAGATGCTTAGTCCTTGAAAGGGAAATTATGACCAACCTAGATAGCATATTCAAAAGCAGAGACATTACTTTGCCAACAAAGGTCCGTCTAGTCAAGGCTATGGTTTCTCCAGTGGTCATGTATGGATGTGAGAGTTGGACTGTGAAGAAAGCTGAGTGGCAAAGAATTGATGCTTTTGAACTGTGATGTTGGAGAAGACTCTTGAGAGTCCCTTGGACTGCAAGGAGATCGGTCCTGGGTGTTCTTTGGAAGGAATGATGCTAAAGCTGAAATTCCAGTACTTTGGCCACCTCATGCAAAGAGTTGACTCATTGTAAAAGACTCTGATGCTGGTAGGCATTAGGGGCAGGAGGAGAAGGGGATGACAGAGGATGAGATGGCTGGATGGCATCACTGACTCGATGGACGTGAGTTTGAGTGAACTCCGGCAGTTGGTGATGGGCAGGGAGTCGTGGCGTGCTGCAGTTCAGGAGGTCACAAAGAGTGGGAAATGACTGCATGACTGAACTGAACTGAAGATTTGCTAAGTCACTCAAGCATGTTAACAACTGGCTCCCAGTTGTTTATATCGGCATAACTAAGTCATTCAAATGGCCTTTTGCGGAAACAAAATTATCTTCAAGGTGACGTTTCCATCCATTTCCATATTTTAAAATAGATGGCAACTTCTCTCTCCAGAAGGCAAGTGATCTCTTAAGCTAAATAATAGGGAGTTTTAGATAGCAGTTTTTAATACCACACAGTGATGCAATGTCCTTGCAAAAAGCAATCTGCTTTTTTGATCAATTGCAAAAGTTCAGTGGCCACAAATGGTGAAGAGGGCAGGAGAGAAAACCCCAGAGGCATAGTCCCTCAAACACAGTCCTTGTTGGAGGATGTCTTTAAGAAACCTATTCTGATTCATGGCCAGATACTTCCTGGCTGCCTTTGTGGAAGGCTGATCCCCTTGTTTAAGTTTGGTGATGCAAAGAGCTATTTTTGTTGTTGAGTGCAATTGCCTCCATTTAGGAGTACTTAAAATGAGCACACACTCTTTCTACAAAATTATTCCATTTTCATTTTATTAAATGATTTATTGGATGGCTCCCAAAATGATTACCTAGAAATGTCAGGTAAAGGTTAATTCAATATCATGGGGCAGCGTGGTATAGGACTTGTGTGACATGAGATTGATAATACCATTTGCTTTAGGAAAGAAAAGGGAATAATTTAGTGTAACACCACAGGTACCTGACATTATTTTTCAATTTATCTGCAATAAATAAATACATTTTGAATGTATTTTCCATTTCATAAAAAGTAGAATGTTTTTGAAAGAATGACCTCACATTGCTATTTGAAAATAAGTGTTAGAAATAACTTAGGGATATTTTCATTTTTGCCAAAGTTCTATCTCCAAAAGAGGTTATGCTATTGAAGAAAAGTTAAATATGGGGAGTCGGGTAAAGTTCCTTTTGCAGACATGTTATTATATAGCATTTTTGAGCATATAGCATCCCTGAATCAGAAATGGAGGCTTGATTCCTGGATCCAGCACCAATTTATTGAATAAATGACATTGGGAAAATCACTCAATTTCTTAAGCTTTAGTTTTCTCATTTATAATGTTAACTATGCAGAACACGATTCTTTGCACACAAGGAATTACCCCTTTATTCAGTCTTTCACCTTATTTAGGACATATTTGCTGCTGCTGCTGCTGCTAAGTCACTTCAGTCATGTCCGACTGTGTGTAACCCCATAGACGGCAGCCCACCAGGCTCCCCAATCCCTGGGATTCTCCAGGCAAGAACACTGGAGTGGGTTGCCATTTCCTTCTCCAATTCATGAAAGTGAAAAGTGAAAGTGAAGTCGCTCAGTCGTATCCGACTATAGTGACCCCATGGACTGCAGCCTACTAGGCTCCTCCATCTACGGGATTTGCCAGGCAAGAGTAGTGGAGTGGGATGCCATTGCCTTCTCTTTAAGACATATTATGGAGCACCAAATCTGTGCTAGGAATGTTTGTTCCACCAACTTTATTGAGATATAATTGACATATAACATTGTGTAAGTTTAAGATGTACAATGCGATGATTTGATACACTTACATATTATTAAATGTATATATTAAAAGCCCAACTAATAGTAGGGTTTGTTAACATCATCATTTAGCATAAGTAACATTTCAGTTTTGTGGTGAGAATATTGAGACCTACTTTCTTAGCAAATTTCAAGTATATAATACAGGATTACCAATTATAATCAGCATACTGCATATTTAAATTCCAGAATGTATTCAGTATGGAACTGGAAATTTGTACTAATATCTTTCATTTCTCCCACCCTTCTCCCATTCCCTGGCAACTATCATTCTTTGTTATTTTGAGCTTAGCTTTTTAAGATTCCACATACAAATGATGTCATACAGAATTTGTCTTTCTCTGTCTGACTTATTTCACTTAGCACAATGCCCTCAAGTTGTATCCAAGCTTTTGCAAATAACATGATCTCTTTCTTTCTTAAGACAGAATTGTATCCTGTCAACACACAGCTATATATCTTGGCTATGCAGCAATACTGCAATGAATGTAGGAGTTCAGATATGTCTTTGAGAAAGTGGTTTCATATTTTTTGGATATATACCCAGAAGTGAAATGGCTGGATCATATGGTTTAAAGTTTGAAGAACCTTCATACTTTTTTCCTTAGTGGCTGTGCCAATTTACATTTTTACCAATAGTGCATGAATGTTCCCTTTCTCCACATCCAACACTTATTATTACTTGTCTTTTAGATAATAACCATTCTTACAGATGTAATACCTTTGCTTAAATTTACTTCTAAATATTTTATTATTTTTGATGCTATTGTGAATAGAATTGTTTCCTTTATTACTTTTTCAGATATCTTGTTGTTAATGCATAGTGGAACACAACTCATTTCTGTATATTGAATTTCTGTCATCCAGCTACACTCAGTTACATCTTTGATCTAACAGGTTTTTTGTGGAGTCTTTAGGGCTTGCCTGGGGTCTCAGATGATAAAGAATCTGCCTGTAATGTAGGAGACCCAGTTTGATCCTGGGTCAGGAAGATCCTCTGGAGAAGGGAATGGCAACCCACTCCAGTATCCTTGCCTGGAAAATCCCATGGGCAGAGGAGCCTGGCAGGCTAGAGTCCATAGGGTCGCAAGAGTTGGACACGACTGAGTGACACTGTCTTGAGACGATTTTATATGCTGTGTCATCAACAACCGGACATTTTACTTCTTCCTTCCTGCTTTGGATGCCTTTCATTTCTTTATCTTTCTTGATTACTCTGGTGAAGACTTTAGTATTGTGTTGGATAAGAATGGTGAGAGTGGGCATCCTTGTCTTTTTCCTAATCTGAGAGTAAAAATTTTCAACCAGAATTTTGAGTGTGATACCAGCTGTAAGTTTGCCGTGTGTGCACTTTATTATATTGAGGTGTCATTTTAAAAAATTTTTTACTTATTAGTTGTTGGCTGTGCTGGCTCTTCGTTGCTGGGCATGGGCTTTCTCTAGTTGTGGGGAGCAGGGGCTACTCTCGTCGTGTTGTGGGCGTCTCACTGTGGTAGCTTCTCTTGTTGTGCGCATGGGCTCTGTGGGGCATAGGCGTGTGGGCGTCAGTAGTTGTGGCACATGGGCTCAGCAGTTGCAGCTCCTAGGCTCCAGAGTGCAGGCTCAGTATTTGTGGCACATAGGCTTCGTTGCCCTGTGGCATGTGGGATCTTCCTGGACCAAGGGTCGGAACCTGTGTCTCCTGCATTGTCAGGCAGAATCTTTGCCACTGGACCACCAGAGAAGTCCCTTGAGATATATTTCCCTTATACTCACTTTCTTGAGGGTTTTTAACATGAAAGGATGTTGAGTTTTTTCAGATGCTTTTTCATCATCTATTGGGATGACCATATGAATTTTGTTTTTGTTTCTGTTAATGTGGTATATCACATTTATTAATCTGCATGTCTTGAATCCCTGGAATCAGTCCCACTTGATCATGCTGTGTGATCTCTTTAATGTGATGTTGAATTAAATTTGCTGGTATTTTGCTGAGAATGTTTGCTTATATGTTAATCAGGGATATTGACCTGTAGTTTTTTTTCCCCTTCTATCATGGGAGAAATATCAGTAACNTGAGGAAGGGGCCAGGAAGCAGGGAATGCGGGAAGCTTACAGACACTGGAAAAAGCAAGGAAACACTCTCCCCCGCGAGCCTCCAGAGAGGAGCACAGCCCTGCTGACTCTGGATTTCAGCCCTGTGAACCATGACTGACTTCGGACTACAGAAGTGTCAGATAATCCACCTGTGTTGTTTCACGCCACCGTGCCTTTAACAGAGGGACTGAAGTCACACTGAGGTGTGACCTCTGCCGCCAGGTTCTTTTCCCGGGACCAGGCTGGTGCTGGGCCTGACAAGGAGGTCAGAGGGCCTGCCTGAGACTCTGGCTTGGGGGTCTGAGAAGAGGGGCTGGTTGAGTGGCAGCCCTCCTCAGGCAAGAGCCAGAGGACTCTTTTCAAAGCAGACGTCACCCTAGGATCAGGTCACCAAGATCGAGTCGCCTAAACCCTTCTAGGACCTCCCTCTGCCCTTGGGGCCCATGCAACTGCTCTCCCTTCACTCCTTCCATTCTGTGCTGGCCTCCTTTCTGTTCCCTGACTCTGACAAACTGCCCCCGGCCTCAGGGACTCACAATGGCCAGTCCCTCCAGCCACCCCCTCCTTAGGACCAGCTGCCTGTCAACAGTCAGGTCTCAGACCAGGCCTGACCACCCCCAGCAAATCACATATTATCCTCGTAACACTTGTCACAGCCTGTCATTATTTCCCAGAGGGATGGGCCTTGTCTGTCTGCTTGACAACTGGGTATCGTCATTCAGTCAACAGAGTCAGTGGTACTATGAGGTATCACCTCACACCTGCCAGAATGACCATTCATGCAGAAGTCTACAAATAACAAATGCTGGAGAGAGTGTGGAGAAAAGGAAACGCTCCCACACTGTTTGTGGCAATGTAAATTGATACAGCCACTGTGGAAAACAGTATGGAGGTTCCTCAAAAAACTAAAAGTAGAATTATCATATGATTCAGCAATTCTATTCCTGGGCATATGTATGGACAAAACTACAATTCAAAAAGTTATGTGCCCACTCCAGTGTTCATAGCAGCATTTACAATAACCAAGACATGGCGACAACATCCATGTGCACTGACAGATGAGTGGATCAAGATGTGGTGCTTATATATGATGGAATAGCACTCAGCCGTAAAGAGAACAAAATAATGCCATTTGCAGCAACATGGTTGCAACTAGAGATTACCGTACTAAGGGAAGTCAGTCAGAAACAGAAAGACAAACACCATATGGTATCATTCATATGTGGAATCTACAATATGGCACAAATGAACCTATCTGTGAAACAGAAACAGAACCAGAGATATATAGACAATAGACTGGCAGTTGCTGAGGGGGTCAGGGGTGGGAGAGGGTTGGACTGGAAGTCTGGGGTGAGTAGATGTAGACTGCCAGATATAGGATGGATAAGAAAACAAGGTCCTACTGTATAGCGCAGGGAACTATATTCAACATCCTGTGATAAGTCATAATGTAACAGACTATGAAAAAGAATGTAGATATGTGTATAACTGAATCACTTTGCTCTACAGCAGAAATTAAAACAACATTGTAAATCAACTATTCGTCAACAAAATTAAATTAAAGGGACTTCCATGGTGGTCCAGTGACTGAGACTCCGTGCTTTCAATGCAAAGGACCGGGGTTTAATCCTGGTCAGAGAACAAAATCCCACATGCTGCCACTAAAGATACCACATGCCGCAATGAAGACCCAGCACGGTCAAGTAAATAAAAATAAATAAATATTTTTAAAATGAAAAAGAAAAGAAAACAGGGCCATTGAGACCAGGGAACCACACTGGGCACCAGGAAAACTCAGCTCCACATATAGGGTCCCTGTCTGTTCTCAGCATGTCTTCCAGCAGGAAGGAAAGCACGCCGCCCACACCAGGCCGGCAGGTGATGCTGTAGCGCCTACAACAACAGCCCCGAGAAGGGCACCCAGGTCTGCCTCGAGAAGACGGCGTCATGGAGAGGCCACAGCTGGGATGAGACGCAGGGTGAGAAGGACCCCCTCGGAGAGGAAAACGGTGGGCGGAGGGTGATGCCGGCAGGGGGCACTGCTCCTGCACAGGGGCTGGGAGGGAAGGAGGGCTTGGGGACACGATCAGAGTCCTGGGGGACAGACCAGGGGTGCTCCATGTCCTGGAAAGGCTGAGCCAAGCCTGAGGGGCGGAAGCCATAGGCAAAGGGATTTGGTCTCCAAACAGGAAGGAACCTTGTGTCCGCGGAGAGCAAGCTGGACCCTGAGGAAGGACTGGGTGGGGCCCATCGCTGGAGCAGGCAGCTGTGAGCCACTTGCGCCTCAGGCCCTCTGATGCTCTAAGTCAGGTGAGGAACGCCTCACAGCTGCAGAGTGAGGTGGTAGTTGCAGAGGTGCCAGGTAGAGCTTTGTCACCTGTGATGACTCTGGTTTGCAGGGGAAAGCGGAGTTTGGGCCTGGGCTTCACCACAGGTCCTGTGAGAAAGTGTCTTTCCCTTCTCGTTCCTCAATGTCTCCATTTAGAAGACAGAGTAGCCGTACTATTATGGGGTGAATTGACGGGTGTGTCCTGGGGCTGTCTGCCACACACTGTGCTGCATTGAAAATGTGTAACAACTAACACTCGTGGGAAAAATCCCTAACTGGTCCCACCTCCAGCTCCCTCCTCACTGCTCGGAGGCAGGGCAGCAACGCGGTTTCAAGAGCCGGGCTTATTGACCCACTCCACCAACCAGCAACTATAATGGGACTTTAGGCAAGTGAAACTCTCAACTCTTAAATGACATCTCATGTTCATGACACTTTTTTACTCTAAGAACTTTCCATCCCTAACTCCTTTATCTTCACAGTTGCTACAAGGAGCCTTGACTGTCATCTCCAACTGAAGAGGAGGATGCAGAGACAGAGATGAAGAAATGTACGCAAGATCAACAGGACTTGATCTTGATGGATCTGAAATCTGTACACAGGTGGTTTGGCTCTGGAGCCAAGATTCTTATCTATTATATTGTACCACCTGCCAATCCAGTGATAGGACGCACCATTTGAGTGCTCAAGAAATGGCCTGACGGACTTCCCTTGTGGGCCAGTGGTTAGGACTCTGGGCTTCTACTGCAGGGGGCACGAGTTCAATCCCAGGTTGGGGAACAAAGATCCCACATGCCTCTCGGTGCAGCCAAAATATAATAAAAAATTATTTTAAAAAATATGCCAGTAAGTCTTGTGTGTGGTGAGGTGCTTAAAAAGAAAGAAAGGAATGGCATGAGCCAGACCAAGAGCATGGAGCCTCGTGAGAGAGAGGGTCTGAGTGCAGGCTCTGAGGATATGGGCTGCCTCTTTGATCCAGTCTTCTGAGCTGTGGGCTTTGGGTGGGACCTGAGAACATATCTGGAAAGACAGACGTGAAATGTAGATGTTCTAGCTGCTCTTTAGAACAAAATCCCAGTTTCTGGCTTGGGCCCTGACACCCTCGTGATCGTTGCCATCCACAGCTCAGTCTCAGCAGCCTCATCACCACACTCTTCCAAACCCCAGCGCTCCAGCCACACCAGCCCCTCTGCTGGTTTTCAAGCACCTTGAGTTCAGTGCTCTCTCGTGGACCTTCACACGCTTCTCCCCAGACCTGGGGCCCTTCTCTCTGGTCTCTATAGGGCCCTGTCCCCCACTGCAGCCAGTTCTCTGCTCAGCTGTCATCCCTTGAGACCAGTGACCCTACAGGAGCAACATATCCCATGCTTAGCCTGGCATTCTCACATCTTCTTACACTGCCTAATTTTCAGTGCTTACTGGCTCTAAAATTTTATGTTATCTATTTAACCATTTCCTCGATTATTGCCCATGTCCCCATTAGAATGTAAGTTCCGTGAGGGCAGAGATTTGTCTGTTTTGTTCATTGCTAAGTGCTCCATACCTAAAATAGACACTCATTTAATAAATACTTATTAGTTGAATAGGGCTTCCCTAGTAGCTCAGAATCGCCTGCAATGCAGAAGATCCTGTTTCGATTCCTGGATTGGGAAGATCCGCTGGAGAAGGGATAGGCTACCCACTCCAGTATCTTGGGCTTCTTTTGTGGCTCAGCTGGTAAAGAATCCTCCTGCAATGCAGGAGACCTGGGTTTTATCCCTGGGTTGGAAAGGTCCCCTGGAGAAGGGAAGGGCAGGCTACCCACTCCAGTATTCTGCCTTGAGAACTCCATGGACTGTGTAGTCCATGGGTTGCAAAGATTCAGACATGACTGAGCGACTTTCACTTTATTAGTTGAATTAATGAATGACTGAATGAATGGCTGAAAACAGTGACCAAGTTCAAGCATATCTAGCTACCTCATATATATGGTAAAGTGAAAGTCAAAGCGTTAGTTGCTCAGTCATGCCCAGCTCTTTGCAGCCCCATGGGCTGTAGCCTGCTGGGCTCCTCTGTCCATGGGGTTTTCCAGGCAAGAATACTGCAGTGGGTTGCCATTTCCTTCTCTGGGGTATCTTCCGAACCCAAGGACTGAACTCTGGTCTCCTGCATTGCAGGCAGATTCTTTACCTTCTGAACTACCAGGGAAGTCCTGCATATACAGTACGGTTTTATGAATTCTCAGGAGTTCCCTGTGGAAATTAGGGAGTAGCTCACTTCCTCCACTGATTAACATCCAGAAGTAAGCGTTCATTTGATGTTGAAGGGCTGATTATTCAGCTGAAGTAAGTAGCTGCTAAATGTTGGTCTTTCAAATGAGGGAATGAAGTATCATGATAGATCCCCAAGGTGGGTGTTCTCATATATTGTGAACTTATTTTATGCCAATTACATTATTACAACATTGGAAGAAACTTCCCTGGGATTAATTTTAGCTTTTTTCTAGAAATTCTTTGTTTTCTTCAACTAAGAGAAATGTTGTCACTGTCAAGTTCAAGAAGTAAACTCTTATCTTCTTTCTCTAGGTGCCACTGAAAGAAGCACATCACTAATAATATCACACTTGGTTTGGTCATTTTTAGAAACTCCATTAAAAGTAATTGTTAAGGTTTGTAATTAAATAGCCATCTTAAAGGAAAAAGTGGTATCCTGGTTTCCTAAAAACATCTTCATTAAGACAATATAATCAAACAAAGAGATTTATAAATAATTATGATCACAAATGGTCCCCTTTCCCTGCTTCCACACTCAAATAAGAAGTAATTTAGTATACCTTTGGGGATGCAGTTTAGGTCTGCCAAATTCTTCTAAGTTGTCTCAAGCTAGTACTCTGAGGGTTGACATTCTAATATATCCAAACAGGTTTGTGTTGTTTTTTTTTTTTCGAATTGTTTGGCTGCAGATAAAGATGTAAGGTTATAAGTATAAGAACTTATGCGATGATCAGTGATGGAATCCTAATCCATCTTAAGCTGTCAGCATGACAACTGGCAGTTCCCAATGTGTATGAAGAGACAGAGAAATTTTTTTTTGCCCGAGGGTACATTCCCTTTCAAAAACAGAATATTTTTCTTCTTTTACTTTCTAAAGATATCATGTCAGACTCCATTCTTAATGGCTAATCTTTTAAGGAGGCAAGATAGATTGGAGAGAAAATATGTGATAGATTTATAAATTGGGGGTAAATATAACATGAGGCATTCCAAAACATAATTTCAAATCAAAACCTTAACATGGGCAAGGGATGTTATATCAACCAACAGCATTCTTTAGAAATGCCTGACATTCAGTTGGATAGAGTTATATATTGAAATAGATTGTAGGCATATTGGGAATGTTTTTCCTCTAGCATCTGGTAGTATCAAAGGCCAGGAGGAAGAGTGGGTCCAGAATTTAAAAGTTGCCTTTTGGATAAATATGTGGAAAGGATAGGAATTAAGTTATCAAAAGGCTAGAAGAATTTACTGAAAGTGAGAAGGGTGCTAAAAGCAATAAGCTATTTGGAATTTGATAGCACTCAACTTTAGGGCTTTGCAGAGCTAGTATTGTTAGCCAAATAAGGGTAAAGTGATCGTACAAAAGAGGACAATTCAAGAATGAGTCAAACATGAAAAGCGACCAGGCAATACCCTGATCTGTGAAAAGAAGAAGTATTTATAGTATCTGAAAGTCTTCCCAGTGGCTCAGTGCTAAAGAATTCGCCTGCAGTGCTCAAGCTGCAGGAGATGCAGGTACGATCCCTGAGTGGGGAAGATCCCCTGGAGGAGCGCATGGCAACCCACTTCAGTATTCTTGCCTGGGAAACCCCATGGGTGGAGGAGCCTGGTGGGCTACAGTCCACAGGGTCATGAAGAGTCAGACATGACTGAAGAAACTGAACACGCACACACATATAGTATCTGAGAGGCAACCTGGAATGAGCCCCAAGGGAGTCTCCTCTACAAAGCATTCTCTATATTTGGAAAAGAATAGTGACTGGTGATTTCTATGCCCTGTATCACTCAAAGTAAACTGCTAAACAGTCACCCCTAGAATCTCAATGCTCATGGAAAGACCTATTGCACATTGCTGGACAGCACACCCTAATCAATCAAGGTCCCAGACCCCTTCCATCTTGTGACTCCACCCTCTTCTAGGCTTGCATTATGGTCCTCTTCATTCAGCCAGTGGAAGAGAAAATAAAAGGGAAGATGGCACTTAGGAAGATTTTATGAAAGAGATCTCAAAGCCCTCGCGCTGCGGAACCCAGTGAGTGACATGACCATACTGAACTCCATGACTCCACCCAACTCCAGGTTGGGTAACTAAATCTGGCTGTGAGCTGAGGAAAAGAGGAAGCAGGTGTTGTGAGCAATTAGTCTCAATTAGTACTCACAAGTGGTACTATGTCATCACACTCATTTGCTGAGGTATCTGCATGCCTATCTCCTAGAGCTGAAATTATAGTCTCTAGAACCAGGCAGGGAGAAGGCAATGACAACCCACTCGAGTACTCCTGCCTGGAAAATCCCATGGACAGAGGAGCCTGGTAGGCTGCAGTCCATGGGGTTGCTAGGAGTCAGACACGACTAAGGGACTTCACTTTCACTTTTCACTTTCATGCACTGGAGAAGGAAATGCCAACCCACTCCAGTGTTCTTGCCTGGAGGATCCCAGGAATGGGGGGAGCCTGGTGGGCTGCCGTCTATGCTGTCACACAGAGTCAGACACGACTGAAGCGACTTAGCAGCAGCAGCAGCAGAATCAGGCAGAGCTGGATGTTGTTTAGTAGCTACAGCACCAGCGATGGCATAAAATTAATGCTCATTTGTAGTCAGGGGACATGGGCTGCCTGGTTCACAGAGCACAACAGCCTGTAGATGCTAAGGCTGATGATCTATACATGAATATTGACAAGAAACACCCAGGTCTTTCTCCCTTCCTCAAGATGGCCTCTCTGTGAAGATATTTCCAGAGGGCAAAGGGACCACATGACTACAGTGGGCAAGGGGCACTTAAGTCTGTTAATTCATAATGTGTCTTCATGCAAAAAGCCTTCCCAGGGACCCTATGTCTCTTAGGAGGTGCTTCATTGTGGGAAGGAGCTGCTGGGTTCCTGAATGACAAAGGATAGGGTAGAGGGTTTCTTGTGAACCCAAAGTCTGGGACTAAAAGTGGAAATAAAATATTTGTCAAGGGAACTTTACTGGTGGTCCAGTGGCTAAGACTTGGCACTCCCAATTCGGGGGCCCTGGGTTCAATCCCTGGCCAGGGAACTAGGTCCCACATGCTACAACTAAGACGCAGCGCAGCCAGATAATAAATGCATTTAAAAATAAAGTCTACTAAGAAACCCTTATCAAGGATAAACCAGACTTTCTTATTAACTGAGAACGAAGCCAGGAGTGATAGGTGAGTAGGTAGGACTATATAATGTTATACATTTATAGAATGTTATTCTGTCTCCATTTGGTTTCACACAAAGTAGTAACAGCCCCCATGTGACTGACAGAGGACTGGTATCTAGAATATATAAAGTAAATAACAATCCAATTAGAAGACGGACAAAGGACACGAAGAGAAGGTTCACCAAAGAGAATTTACAAATGGCTAACACCTGAAAAGAACTTAACATTACTAGCTGTTAAGACTATGATATCATTACAAACCTTTTAAAACACTGAAAACAAACATTTGTGACAATGCCAAATGAAGGAGAGAATTCAGAGAAACTGTATCTATTATTATACATTTGTGATGGGACTATGAAATGGGTCAGCCACTCTGGAAAATAGTTTTCCAGTTTTATAAAAATATACAACATAAGCTTACTATACAGCCCAGCAATCATATTTTGGGGCATTTGGGAGGTTCGTGACATTGTACAGGAGACAGGAATCAAGACCAACCCCAAGAAAAAGAAATGCAAAAAAGCAAAATGGCTGTCTAAGGAGGCCTTACAAATAGCTGTGAAAAGAAAAAAAGTGAAAAGCAAAGGAGAAAAGGAAAGATATACCCATTTGAATGCAGAGTTCCAAAGAATAGCAAGGAGAGATAAGAAAGCCTTCTTCAGTGATCAAGGCAAAGAAATAGAGGGAAACAATAGAATGGGAAAGACTAGAGATCTCTTAAAGAAAATAAGAGATACCAAGGAAACATTTCATGCAAAGATGGGCTCAATAAAAGACAGAAATGGTAGGGACCTAACAGAAGCAGAAGATATTAAGAGGTGGCAAGAATACACAGAAGAACTGTACAAGAAAAGATCTCTGTGACCCAGACCATCATGACGGTGTGATCACTCACCTAGAGCCATAGATCCTGGAATGTGAAGTCAAGTGGGCCTTAGGAAGCATCATTTCAAACAAAGCTAGTGGAGGTGATGGAATTCCAGTTGAGCTATTTCAAATCCTGACAGATGATGCTGTGAGAGTGCTGCACTCAATATGTTAGCAGATTTGGAAAACTCAGCAGTGGCCACAGGACTGCAAAAAGTCAGTTTTCATTCCAATCCCAAAGAAAGGCAATGCCAAAGAATGCTCAAACTACTGCACAATTGCACCCATCTCACATGCTAGTAAAGTGATGTTTAAAATTCTCCTAGCCAGGCTTCAGCAATATGTGAACCGTGAGTTTCCAGATGTTCAAGCTGGTTTTCTTTAGAAAAGGCAGAGGAACCAGAGATCAAATTGCCAACATCCGCTGGATCATGGAAAAAGCAAGAGAGTTCCAGAAAAACATCTATTTCTGCTTTATTGACTATGCCAAAGCCTTTGACTGTGTGAATCACAATAATGGATGACAATAAACTGTGGAAAATTCTGAAGGAGATGGGAATACCAGACCACCTGACCTGCCTCTTGAGAAA
>SJYX01014942.1:276674-323945 GCA_006410675.1 Oreotragus oreotragus | reverse complement strand
GTCATGTATGGATGTGAGAGTTGGACTGTGAAGAAAGCTGAGCACCGAAGAAGCGATGCTTTTGAACTGTGGTGTTGGAGAAGACTCTTGAGAGTCCCTTGGACTGCAAGGAGATCCAACCAGTCCATTCTGAAGGAGATCAACCCTGGGATTTCTTTGGAAGGAATGATGCTAAAGCTGAAACTCCAGTACTTTGGCCACCTCATGAGAAGAGCTGACTCATTGGAAAAAGACTCTGATGCTGGGAGGGATTGGGGGCAGGGGGAGAAGGGGACAACAGAGGATGAGATGGCTGGATGTCATCACTGACTCGATGGACGTGAGTCTGAGTGAACTCTGGGAGTTGGTGATGGACAGGGAGGCCTGGCATGCTGCGGTTCATGGGGTCGCAAAGAGTTGGACACGACTGAGCGACAACTGAAATGAACTGAGTACCGAGTATACAGGGCTTTTTTGTATTGTCTTTGCAACTTCCTGTGAATCTATACTTATCTTGCAATAAAAATTGAAAACAAAATTTGGATTGTACTGTTTGTAAAATTAGTATTTCTAATTTTAAAATAGTCCTCATTGTAAAACTTTGAAAAATACTTAAATGTCAAGGAAAAGCCTCCCATATTATCTTACCCTTCGACCAACTACAAGCCCACAAACTAGAAGTAACTGCCACTTAATAGTTTGGTGTGCATTTTTCCAGGTATTTTGTTTGGTATATCCTTACACATATACATGCTGTTTCAATTGTGACTCAGACGGTAAGGAATCTGCCTGCAATGCAGGAGATCCAGGTTCCATCCCCGGGTCAGGAAGATCCCTGGAGATGGGAATGGCAACCCACTCCAGTATTCCTGCCTGGAGAATCCCATGAACAGAGGAGACTGGTGGGCTACAGTCCATGGGGTCACAAAGAATCAGACGCGACTTGGCAACTAATACTTAATACTTATACACATACATATATGTGAACTCTGTATTTTCCTCAAATGGAATCGCTATGCTGCTTCTTCTGAAGCTTGCTTTAGTGGTACTCTAGAAAGGTGGTTTAAAATTAAATGGGCCGACCTCCCTTGTGTTACTGAAGAATAAGGATTTGAACCCAGCTGCCTGATTCCTTCTCTTGAGGAATTCTCTCGAGATCTGGAGCTCCGTCATCAAGGGGCACCTCCTTTCTTCGGGAATGTGATTCCCTGGCTCACCTGTAGGCTTGGCAGTTCTTGCTGATGGGACACGGATATATTTGCTCTAGTTTGAACCCACAGGGGCACCTGAGGCTATGGTTAGGTTTTCCTGCATTTAAAAGAACAGGCTGGATAAAAATGTTTGCATTTGTTTATTAAAAAACACATTGTGTGTTGGGGAGAATTTGGTCTAATAATTGCTTTTATTTTAACACACCACCGGACAGCATGGTTAAACAGAGAGGGCGAGCTGGCTTCTCCCATCCTTAGTTGCCAGAAGGAACAGTATGTGCATGCTCAGTCACTTCAGTCATGTCTGACTCTGTGCAATCCCATGGAGAGAGGAGCCTGCCGGGCTACAGTCTATGGGATTCTCCAGGCAAGAATACTGGAGTGGGTTGCCATGCCCTCCTCCAGGGAATCTAACTTGGCAACTAATACTTAATACTTATACACATACATATATGTGAACTCTGTATTTTCCTCAAATGGAATCGCTATGCTGCTTCTTCTGAAGCTTGCTTTAGTGGTACTCTAGAAAGGTGGTTTAAAATTAAATGGGCCGACCTCCCTTGTGTTACTGAAGAATAAGGATTTGAACCCAGCTGCCTGATTCCTTCTCTTGAGGAATTCTCTCGAGATCTGGAGCTCCGTCATCAAGGGGCACCTCCTTTCTTCGGGAATGTGATTCCCTGGCTCACCTGTAGGCTTGGCAGTTCTTGCTGATGGGACACGGATATATTTGCTCTAGTTTGAACCCACAGGGGCACCTGAGGCTATGGTTAGGTTTTCCTGCATTTAAAAGAACAGGCTGGATAAAAATGTTTGCATTTGTTTATTAAAAAACACATTGTGTGTTGGGGAGAATTTGGTCTAATAATTGCTTTTATTTTAACACACCACCGGACAGCATGGTTAAACAGAGAGGGCAAGCTGGCTTCTCCCATCCTTAGTTGCCAGAAGGAACAGTATGTGCATGCTCAGTCACTTCAGTCATGTCTGACTCTGTGCAATCCCATGGAGAGAGGAGCCTGCCGGGCTACAGTCTATGGGATTCTCCAGGCAAGAATACTGGAGTGGGTTGCCATGCCCTCCTCCAGGGAATCTTCCCGACCCAGGGATTATACTCGCATATCTTATATCTCCTGCACTGGCAGGCAGGTTCTTTACCACTAGTGCCACATTGACCAACATTCACCAAAGGATCTGCTAGTTAACGACAGTACTAAGAAGCACGCACCCTGCTGGGTCTGGGGAATGACTGGCCCTCTCAGCCATTACCTTCCTCTTTCTTGTTCTCATCACAGACCCATCCCCAATGCGATTCCACTTGAAATTTACATTGGACTAGCCTAGCTGTCTATGGGGTCGCACAGAGTCGGACACGACTGAAGCGACTTAGCAGCAGCAGCCTAGCTGTCAAGGGATGGAACCTTCCCAAGGAGGACCTTGGGGCAAAACTCTAAAACAAATCTACTGTAAACTCAGTTCTCTCGTTGTAGGCATCACTGAATTTTTAACTAGAGAAAGGAAAGGTTGGCAAAAATCATCTTGGCTGAAATTCACAGATCAAGGAACATTGGGGAGAGATCATTTGGAGAAAAATTCCCACATGATTTTTTGAAAAACATTTGCCAACAGGAGACACAGACATTAGAAAGGCTGAGAAACACTGACTGGGACCTGTGCCCGTGGTTTGCTCAGAAACTTGTATCTCAAGGTGGTCATGGACTCTTCTGAGGTCACAAAGCTGGTGAACAGCCTGCCCCAGCCTTGAACCCAGACTACCCTGGAGTAGGACAGAGTGAGTACAGTCCAGCCGGAGGGATGGCTACATGTATCTGTTCATCAGATACTTACAGCACGCAGAGTGCCAGGCCCTGGGCCAGGCTCTGGGCACACAGAGATGAAGGACAGACAAGCCTGCCCGTGGGGTGCCCGGGGCAGGTAGGGAGCATGAATGCACATGTATGTATGCAGTCTGGCCAGCAGGGTGCTGGGGGTGGGGAGGAACTTCTTGAGTGAGGTGCAGCCTGAGCTTTTGTAAAGAAGGGCATCCAGGCAGAGACACTGGGGTGAGAAGCAGCATGCCTGGGTGCCTTGCGAAGGACAGGGCACCAGCATTCCCAAGCGGCAAGGGAACACTGGGCCTGTCCTCACAGGAACCCAGAGAGTGAGGCTCTATTAGTTTGCTGGGCTGCATAACAAAACACCACAGACTGATAGACTGGGTGCCTTAAACAGTAGAAACATACTCTCTCATGACTCTGGAGGGGAAGCTCGGAGACCAAGGTGTCAGCAGGGTCACTCACCCTGTAGCAAGGCTTGCAGACAGATGCCTGCCTTATCCCTGCATTCTCACATGGCTTTTCCTCGGTGCACATGCCTCCCTGGGCCTCTCTCTGATGCCTAATCTCCTCTTCTCATAAGGACACCAGTCAGATTGGATTATGGGCTTCCCGGGTGGAACACTGGTAAAGAACTTGCCTGCTGATATAGGAGACATGGGTTTGATCCCTCCTCCAAGAGGAGGAAATGGCAACCCACTTCAGTATTCTTGCCTGGGAAATGCCATGGACAGAGGACCCTGGCAGCTACAGTTGGGTCGCAAAGAGGCAGTTACAACTGAGTGACTAAACCGTTCTCGGCCCCATTTCATCTATAACTTAATCATCTCTTTAAAGGCCTTTCTTTAAGCAGTCACATTCTGCCATACTTCACTGTATGGGGCTTCAGTATAGCCATTTTGAGAAGAAAGAGCCCAGTCTCTAACAAGGGCCTTTGTGTCATTTCAAGGAGCAGGGACTTGGGCTACACAGACGTTCACCAAGACAGGGACACGCTCAGGTTTGCATTTCTGAAAGAGCCTCATGTCTGCAGCTGGACGGTGGCCATGGCAAGGAATGCAGTCAGGAAGCAGCAGGGTGGACCAAGCTTTCTCTTCCTGACTTGATCCTTCTTCAGCTCTTCTTCCACCAACAGCCCTGTGGTTACACCACTTTCACTCTGTTTGGGCCCAAGCGGCCCAGTTCAGTTCAGTCGCTCAGTCGTGTCCAACTCTTTCTGACCCCATGGACTGCAGCATGCCAGGCTTCCCTGGCCATCACCAACTCCCAGAGCTTACTCAAACTCATGTCATTAAGTCAGTGATGCCATCTAACCATCTCATTCTCTGTTGTCCCTTTCTCCTCCCACCTTCAATCTTTCCCAGCATCAGCGTCTTTTCAAATCTTCTCTTCGCATCTGGTGGCCAAAGTATTGGAGTTTCAAATTCAATATCAGTCCTTCCAATGAATATTGGACTGATCTCCTTTAGGATGGACTGGTTGGATCTCCTTGCAGTCCAAGGGACTCTCAAGAGTCTTCTCCAACACCACAGTTCAAAAGCATCAATTCTTCGGTGCTCAGCTTTCTTTAGAATCCAACTCTCACATCCATACAAGGCTACTGGAAAAACCATGGCTTTGACTAGATGGACCTCTGTTGGCAAAGTAATGTCTCTGCTTTTA
The DNA here is from genome assembly GCA_006410675.1 of Oreotragus oreotragus. Lineage (NCBI taxonomy): Eukaryota > Metazoa > Chordata > Mammalia > Artiodactyla > Bovidae > Oreotragus > Oreotragus oreotragus. The sequence goes on along the minus strand of SJYX01014942.1, from coordinate 319,258 downwards.
AATATGCTGTCTAGGTCGGGCATAGCTTTTCTTCCAAGGAGTAAGTGTCTTTTAATTTCATGGCTGCAACCACCATCTGCAGTGATTTTGGAGTCCCCAGAAATAAGATCTCTGTTTCCATTGTTTCCCCATCTATTTCCCATGAAGTGATGGGACCAGATGCCATGACCTTAAGTTTTCTGAACGCTGAGTTTTAAGCCAACTTTTTCCACTCTCCTCTTTCCCTTTCATCAAGAGGCTCTTTGGTTCTTCTTCACTTTCTGCCATAAGTGTGGTATCATCTGCATATCTGAAGTTATTGATATTTCTCCTGGCAATCTTGATTCCATCTTGGGCTTCATCCAGCCCAGCATTTTGCATAATGTACTCTGCATATAAGTCAAATAAGCAGGTGACAATATACAGCCTTGACATACTCCTTTCCCGATTTGGAACCAAGTCTGTTGTTCCATGTCCAGCTGGGCAAAGCGGCTCAGCCAAGGGCAAAATGGTTCAGGTGCAGAGAGGCCTTTCCTGGGTGTCCGTTGCTATCCCCTGGGTGACTGCTGGGCCCCTTCTGCCATCGTCAAAGACAGCAACACCTTCCCAGCGGGGCTGCAGAGAGGGTCAGAGGCAAACAGAGGCCAGAACACCTGCCAGGCCACTCAGCACAGGCCTAGGGCCAAAAGATGAGCTGAGGTTCTTGGCGGCCAGGGGCTGAGTGGAACAGAGTTGCAGCCCAGGGCTGCTGCTTAGACACTGTCCACCAGACCAGGGGTTTAACTTTGGGCTCATGGATTTAGGGGCTTAATAAATTTAGACAGGGGAGAGATTCAGTTATGCGTATTAACATCTAATAGAAACTTAGCACTTCTTTAAGCAAAATATTGAGCTTCCCTGGTGGCTCAAATGGTAAAGAATCTGCCTGCAATGTGGGAGACCTGGGTTCGATCCCTGGGTCAGGAAGATTCCCTAGAAAATCTTGGAAATGGCAACCTATTCCAGTTTCTTGCCTGGAGAATTCCATCAATTATATTAGATGTATGGTTATCAGACCCACTGCGAGATCTAGTCAGTCAGTGTGCAAATAAACAGGTTTATTGCTACAGCACAGCTTTATTCTTTTGATAATTGAATATCTGATAATTGATTTTAATATAATTTTTAAATATTATGTATTTCAACTTTAGGTAGGTTCACAGTATTCTGTGCAAAGGTCTGCAGGTTTCACCAGATAACCAATAGAGTTGTTGTTGTTCAGTTGCATTGGTGTTTAGAGGTGCCATACACAGACATTTCAGACTGCCAACCACCCTCAGTCGTATCCAACTCTTTTTAGACCCCATGGACTGTAACCCACCAGGCTTCTCTGTCCATGGGATTCTCCAGGCAAGAATACTGGAGTGCGTTGCCATTTCCTTCTCTAAGGGATCTTCGCAGTCCAGGGACTGAACCCAAGCCTTCTGCAATGCAGGAGGATTCTTTACCACTGAGCCACCAGGGGAGCCCTCTGCCAATAGATTCCGTGGCTCAAAACACATTATAAACCAAGGCCACAGATTCGATGAAGCAGAGTCCAAAGGGAGGAAACTAAATGTGCATTTTACCCTCTAATAATTAGGCGTTTGGGAGCCAGGACTTCAGGGAATTAAAGCAGCTCCTGAGCAACTAGCAAGTTCAGAGCCTCCAAACAAAACACAGATCAAGATGAGAAAGATATCTGTGTTCCCCTGATGACAACTGATCTGAGGTCTGTATTATCCTTTTGTACACAAACCACAAATCTGAAAATGGAGAGACCTTTTGTAAAACACTGATCATCATCAGGTCACCTCTGCCTTCAGCCGTGGATGTGTTTATTTAAAACCTACCAGTGTGCGCCAAACGGGGTGAGGGGCTTTGCTAAACTCACACCTGTCAGTGAGTGTTCATTCTGTGCTTCAAGCGGACCAGAGGCTTCTGTTGTGTATGGAGACACCGCAGGGTGTGGTAGCCTGGGGACTCTATCGCCACCCGGAGAGAGGACAGGAGCAAGATGGTGACGGCTTCTGCAGTTGCCAACCACCCTCTGAAACGTCTGTGTATGACACGTCCAATTGCCAGTGCACAGGACGTGCAAACCAAACCGTGAAAATATCAAAATGCCCAGTGTTCCACGAGCTGGTGCCCCATGCTGCTGGACTAGGCATGAAGTTGGCGGGCATCTTGCCACATTTCTCTCCCAGAGCAATCAAGTAAATGGAATCCTTGAACAGGGTGCTCTTCTTCCTAGCCACTCCTTCCTAATTCTGGGCTTTCTACTTTTGAGATGTTGTCTGTGTTTGTGGCACTTGAACCTACAGCCGTCAGCCCCTTTAATAGGAGTGTCTATAAAGAGCTGCCCTAAAATATGCTTTTCCAGTGCACTTAATGTCTTTCCAATTAAATCCAGATGTGAAAAGCTGAAGGATCAGTTCTCAGGACCAAACAAGATGACATAAATCTTGCAGCTGACAGGGATCCCACTGAGCTCGGTCGGAGAAACTCACGGAGAACTTGTTTGGGGCCAGAAAATCGGCTGGGTATAAAGACAGATGTGTACACGCTGACGCACAAAAATAAGCTGAGAGAGAGAAAACGCTCTTCTAACCCAGAGCCTCCAAACTGGGCTGGAGGCATGGAGCAGGTTGGCTTGACTCCCCTCCCACCCTCTGCTACATCAAAGGAGGTGATTGAAAAGGCTTTACTAGAAAACAGACCCAACCCAGCAATGCTTCCTGCTCTCCTTAATTGCTCTTCTCGGGGAGAGGAAGGTGGGCACTCCTGACAGACCTTCGCTGGAAGAGAACAAGGGCTGTTTGTGCAGCTGAGGGCTTGGCTTTATTTTTTTAATTATCGGGTTTTGTACACTTTCCAGAAAGTTCCTTTTAAAAATAGTATATTCTTCCTCCTCTGCTCCAGATGCTAGGAAGTACAGGTTCAACCCAAACCGTGTCTATTTCAAAGGGACACAAAAACCCAGGGCTGGAGTTCAAGGAGTTTAGTGGCAAGCTGCCCAAGGACTAGAGGCTTGGGTTTTCTCTTACCCTCCCGGTAATTTGGTTTTAAAGCTTGGAAAACAAATTCCCCTTGGAGGATGGGCTGCTGCAGGATGCAATGTGGAGAAAGGCTGGGCTAGCGGTAGAAACCAGGAGCCGGGGGCAGGGAACGCGCCCAGGCCAGAGTCCAGGTGGTCATACTGATGGACAGGTGCGCGGTGGACGCACAGCTCCCTGCTCATCCAGGAGGCTGGCTGTCTGGGTTTCAGGATCACAGGATGCAGTGTGGGCTTTCCCCCTCAGCAACGTCCCCTCCCCAAGTATCCCTTGCTTCCCCTCTCACCCCTCTCCTGCTCCATCGTGACAGCAGCTCTGTGACTGAGGACGGAGGGGCTGACACTTGCTCGCCCCACCCTGGCAGGGTGGTGAGGAGCCTCTGGCCCCCTCCATGGAGGCTTTTGGCTTTTTCCTGCCATGCCTCCCACAGAAAGCCCTGATGAGAGTGCATTTCATTGACAATTTTATGACCCTGACCATTTCCCCCTGTAACCATATCTTTAAAATGACTCGTTGTCTTCACGTGGGTGAGACTGTGCCCTTCTTTCTACTTCCTGCTGCCAAAGACGTCTCTGCCCAAAACAATGGGACTAAAGTCTTAGAAACTGAGTTCTGGATCACAGAGCTATGACCACTTTTATTTTCCATCTTGAGATAAAAGCCAAAACATGTTTTTTAAATTTACGTTTGACATCTTTTCGTTGGGTATTACTTTTCAGAGTGAATTCAAAGTGTTGTAAAGATGTCTTCAAAGACAGACAACTTCAACTGGGAAGAAATGAATGCCAATTACAGTGCACCCCACATGCTAATTTATAGCACTGTAAAGGTACAGTGCAAAGCTCGAATGAGCCAGAAGGAAGCTGGTGGATTGATGGTTTGCAGTGAGAAAGGTTTAGAAACAATAAAATGTAACCAGGATTTTAGCTTGGAAATGCGCTAAAGGGTCCATTTGTTCCAAGTTACTGAGTTTTTAATTTAGATCTGCTGTTAAAACCTAATACATTTTGTGTCTGTGGTTAGTAAATGACTCAAACCCAGTGTCTTTAAGGAAATATTGCAAAAGAGCAGGAATAATTCTTAGATAAGACTCGAAGCTGCAGATTCCTTAGCAAAAATGTAAGCTTGACATCTCACCCTTAAAATGATGTGATTACAAAACACAAAAGTTAAAAAAAAAAAGACACACCTGTGATTTTTTTCTCTTAGAGGTTAGCAATTATTGTAAAAGGGAAAGCTTATTTCCATAGAGGCAAAAATTCACCTGTAACAGCATATAACATATTGAACATTCATGAACACTTACTGGCAGTTATTTTACCCAAATATTTGAACCTGAACAAGAATGCAAAAGCTATCATTTGCTGTATAAATACATGTATAAACATGTACTCCCATTTCTGTGCTCAGTATTCATGTCACTTTACCTGCATCTACACCTAAAATGGAAATATATTCAAGAAACATATTCTTTAGATTAAGAGTGCTACCTGGAAAAAACTGAGAGACACTTTGCTACCCAAACCAAGCTGATGAAAACTGGCACAGAGGCTTGTCACAGCCTAAGTGTTTTGAGGCCAGAGCAGGTAAACTAGTTTGAAAATGGATAGCTCTTCTTAGAAATCAGGAGAGAGATTTTTTGTTTGTTTTCTAGTAGGGAATGAATTCTTAGGATAGGTCAATTTTATTTTTCATTTTATACTAAAGAGAAATATAAACTCTGCTTTGGTAATACAACATCTCTTTCTAAAAAACACAAAGATATTGATTAGGCATGTCTTTTTTTTTTCTTTTAAAAGTCAAATGTTCTAGGTGTGGGTCAGAGCAGCTGGGCCACTCTCCCCATTGAGGTGCCCGTCTCCCAAACAAATGGCTTTCCCCAGTGATCACTCTGCTCCAGAGGGCAGAGCTTAGTGCCTTCAGTCAGGGCACATCCGCACGGCCAGAAAACAAAGGGGCACTTCTGCTGAATGTATCTTCCTTTCACTCAAGACCATCTGATTCTAAATATGCTCCTTAGGGGGGAAAAAAACGACCCAGAATATTAGACTATTTAAAAATGAGTTATCCATAATAAATAAATTCTCTATAAAATGGAGATTATTAAATTTGTTTCTCAGTAGAGCAAGCTATAAAACAGGCATCCTGTTTGCTCGTCCAAATGAGCAGCTACAAATTCTGCACTTTACGCTGCACGTTCATTCTTCAAATGCCACACATTCATAAAGTTGTGTTTTACTACACAGGCCAAAACATTAAACAGTAACTAGGATATTACACCCACTGGACAAATTCATGATTCACAGGACCCTGAAGAATAAGATTTCACCTTGGATTGTCTGTTTGCCCATTTCATTTGTAGATATGACCTAATTAAAAAAAAAAAAAAGTTAAGTGGATCTACTTTCAACTCACATATTTACCTATGCTTTTTTCTTTAACCCATTTTGCCCATCTCTCTCTGCCCTTACCCCTTCCTGTGAACTGCCAATCTGTTCTCTTTACCTATGAATCTGGGTTTTTGTTTGTTTGTTTGTTAATTCCACACACAAATAAGATCATGTGGAATTTGACTTTCACTTAACAAAATGCCCCCAAGATCCATCCATGTTGTCACCAATGGTAGGTTCTCCTTTTCATGGGTGAATAGGATTCTTCTCTCTCTCTCTGTTTATATGTATATATATGTGTTTCTCTGTGGTTCAGACAGTAAAGACTCTGCCTGCACTGCAGGAGACTCAGGTTCAATCCCTAGGTGGGGAAGATCCCCTGGAGAAGGAAATGTCTACCCACTCCAATATTCTTGCCTGGAGAATACCCATGGACAGAAGAGCCTGGTGGGCTACAGTCCATGGAATCGCAAAGATTTGGACATGACTGAGCAACTAACACACACACACACACACACACACACACATACACACATCGCATTTTCTCTATTTGTCAATGGACACAGGTTGTTTCCATAGTTTGACTATTGTAAATCATGCTGCAGTGAACATACATGGGAGTGCATGTATCTTTTTTCATTTTGTTTTCTTTGGATAAATACCCAGGAGTAAATTTTCTGGATCATATGGGCTGCTGTCTATGGGGTCGCACAGAGTCGGACACGACTGACGCGACCTAGCAGCAGCAGCAGCATGGTAGTTCTACTTTAATTTTTTGAGAAGCCTCCATATTGTTTCCCATAGTGGTTGCAGCAGTTTACATTCCCTTCCATAGTACACAAGGATTCCCTTTTCTCCTTATACTTCTTATGATTTCTACGTGTGCTTCTTGAGAATGTGACCATAGAAATGAATTTAAAAGACTTCTTCATGTGACGTTTGTTTGCACCTGTATTGAGGAATATTACTCTAAACCCTAATGCAGTTGTGGCAACAGAGAAGGAAAATGGAGATCAAGATACACAGGAATGGGACCTTGAGGCCTGTTTCCCAATAATACCATATATTCATCCACTCTCTTCTTCAACATAACAAAAGTAATAATACTCTGCAACAAAAAATTCAAATTCAAAAATGTCAATTTAGAAGGGAGTTTTCCCCTCTAACACATACTGAACATAAATAGCTATCTATGTTTAAAAGTTTTCATTTCTATGCTAAAATGTGAAATAATACTTTGAAAGTTATTCCAAATCCAAATAATATGACTGTTATATAGACTTTGTAGTAGTGTTAGTCGCTCCGTTGTGTCTGACTCTTTTTGACCCCACAGACTGTAGCCCACCAGGCTACTCTGTCCATAGGATTCTCTAGACAAGAATACTCAGAGTGGGTTGCCATTCACTCCCTTCTCTGTTCTTTGGGCTTCCCTGGTAGCTTAGTTGGTAAAGAATCCACCTGCAATGCAGGAGACCCTGGTTCAATTCCTGAGTGGAAAAGAGCATAGTGGGAGCACCATGATGAAGAGAGCACACTGCAGGGAAATCTAGCATAAGTCTCCTTGACAAAGAATGCCATCGTGTCACATGAAGTATTATAAAAAATAGGTTACAACAGTACATGAACCAAGAACTTCCAGATGTACAAGCTGGATCTACAAAAGGCAGAGGAACCAGAGATTAAATTGCCAACATCTGTTGGATCATAGAAAAAGCAAGGAAATTCCAGAAAAACATCTACTTCTGCTTCAGTGACTAAGCTAAAGCCTTTGACTGTATGGATCACAACAAACTGCAGAAAATTCTTAGAGACAGGAATACCAGACCACCTTACCTGTCTCCTGAGAAACCTGTATACAGATCAAGAAGCAACAGTTAGAACTGAACATGGAAGAACAGACTGGTTCAAAATTGGGAAGGAGTAGGTCAAGGCTGTATATTGTCACCCTGCTCATTTAACTTATATACGGAGTACATTGAACAAAATGCCAGCCTGGATGAAGCTCAAGCTGGAATCAAGACTGCAGGGAGAAATGTCAAGAATCTCAGATGTGCAGATGATACCACTCTAATGGCAGGAAGCAAAGAGGAACTAAAGAGACTCTTGATGAGGGTGAAAGAGAAGAGTGAAAAAGCTGGCTTAAACCTCAGCATCCAAAAAACTGAGATCATGGCATCTGGTCCCATCACTTCATGGCAAATAGATGGGGAAAAAGTAGAAACAGTGACAGAATTTATTTTCTTGGGCTCCAAAATCACTGCAGACAGTGATGACAGCCATGAAATTAAAAAATGCTTGCTCCTTGAAAGAAAAGCTATGACCAACCTAGACAGCATATTAAAAAACAGAGACATCACTTTGCCAACAAAGGTCCATACAGTCATGGTTTTTACAGCAATCATGAATAGATGTGAGAGTTGGACCTTAAAGAAGGTTGAGTGCCAAAGAATTAATGCTTTCAAACTGTGAGTCTGGAGAAGACTCTTGAGAGTCCCTTGGACAGCGAGATCAAACCAGTCAAACCCAAAAGAAGTCAGTCCTGAATATTCATTGGAAGGACTGATGCTGAATCTGGATCACCTGATGCAAACAGTCAATTTGTTGGAAAAGACGTTTATACTGGGAAAGATCGAGGGCAGGAACAGAAGGAAGTGATAGAGGATGAGATGGCTGTATGGCATCATTGATACAACGGACAGGAGCTTGAGCAAACTCCAGGAGATAGTGAAGGACAGGGAAGCCTGGCATGTTGCAATCCATGGGGTCACAGAGACTGACATGACTTAATGAATGAAGAACAAGGTTTCATAGAGTAATAGAGGATATACTTCAATACATACTGTCATAGTCAGCCCAGGCTGCCATAACAAAACTGGGTGTTTTAAATAACAGAATTTATTGAGTTGACCAAAAACTCTGTTCGGGGTTTCCCATAAAACATTATGGAAACCCCCAAGTGAAATTTTTGCCAGATTACTATTTCTCATAGTACTAGAGGCTGGAAAGTTCAAGATCAAGGTAATCAATAATTTGGTTCCCTATTCCTGGCTTACAGATGGATAATTTTTCACTGTTTCTTCACACAGTAGAGAGAGAGATAGAGTGCAAGCTAGCTTTGATCTTTCTCTGTCCACTTCTGAGGACACTAATTCCATTAAATGAGGCTCTTCTCTTGTGATTCCATCTAGTGCCATCTGTATCATATTGGAGGCTAAGGCTTCAACATACACATTTTAGGGAGATGAAACCATTCAGTTCTTAGCATTCAGTTTGTGTCATCTCACACAAACCTATCTTGTTTATATTAATGTATGATTATTCCTGTATATGTAAAATGACTACTTTTCCTTTGCTTCAAACATGCACTTGAATCTATTTTGAAATGCATGAAATTATTACACTGAATTAATGGATGTCATAGAACTTCATGAGCAGTTGTTCAGGGGGTCAGCAAGTATTTGAGATTCCCAATGAGGCAGACATAACTGCCCCAAGACCATCCAGACTGATGGCCAGTTTCTGCTTTCTCCCGGTGAAAAGCACACTGATTATTATGTGGTGTGAGTGGGACTTGAGCAAATGTGACTTTAAGTGGTATAATTTTATTCTGAATCACTTTGACAGTCTAGAGAGACTCATATGTTATGATATTTTTTCTTCTTTTACACTGAGAAGAAAATCTCCTTTACAGAGTTTCTGCCTTGTGAGAATAAGTAGTTGATAACTGATTCAAAAGTCACAGATGCTCTTTTTTTCTGTAATTGAAGAGAACCTCAAATCTAGAAGACAAACCAAATACAACCTGAGGATAACCCTATGAGTCTGTGGATGGTTCTCATTTGGGGCTGCACAGTAAGGGACACTTGTGGTCACCCATCTTTCTTTGAGTTTCATTGTTAAAACCTGTGTATCTTTATGCAGATACTCTCATGAAATAACTTAAGTGATCCATGAGACTGTGAGCCTAATATACTCCAATTTGTACTTACTGATTTTTAATAAATTACATGGGGTGAATTTTTGGTCTAATCATAACACTGATAATAATGGTACTAATATTGTTCACAATTTATTAAGACTTCATATGTCAGTTATTTTTCTGTTTTTTTTTTTTTTAATCACAATTATCTCACTTAGTGCTAACAATAATCTTATTTATTGTACTGAGGCACAGGTGAGCCAAGCAATTTGCCTAAGTTCATAGAGGTAAAAATTTTGAATTGAACACAGGCAATCTGATACCATAGTTAATTCCCAACTATTGAGCCACAGCAGGTGATGTACTTAGCTGCTCAGTCATGTCCGACTCTTTGTGACCCCACAGATTGTAGTCTGCCAGGCTCCTCTGTCCATGGGGATTCTCCAGGCAAGAGTACTAGAGTGGGTTGCCATGCTCTCCTCAAAGAGCTCTTCCAAACCCAGGTATCAAACCCAGATTGCCCACATTCCAGGAAAATTCTTTACCTTCTGAGCCACCAGGGAAGCCCATGAATACTGGAGTGGGTAGTCCATCCCTTCTCCAGGGGATCATCCCAACCCAGGAATCTAACTGGAATCTCCTGCATTGCAGGAGGACTCTTTACCAGCTGAGCTACCAGGGAAGCCCACTGTAGGTTATAACTAACTCAAAATCATAGTTCTTTTTTTTTTTAAAGGAAAAGAATCAAGATTTACAAAACACACCAAACACAGTATGAAAATAACTCTATGAATCTTTGGATGATGCTCAAGCCATTACACCAAAGCTAAAGCTTTTACAATTTTGAGAATCCTCTTTAAGAAGGAAGCAAAATTAAGAATGCACATATATTTGCTTAGAATGAGAAAACACATTAAAATATCATTTTTAAAGCAGTTAAATAGAGTAATCATCACAAATACATGAAAAATAATAATTGTATCAATTGACTACCTGGTCCATCTCTAAAATCTTTTTCTCCTCCAATTTTTGGTTGTGTATTCTTTGGCTCTTCATAGGACTATACTATTTTAATAATTATCATTTATTATACAATGAAAAGATAATAAAATCTACCTTATAGTATTTTTTTTTCTATATTGGTAGTTTAGAGGAGTTATTTTCAGGATCACAGGTCACTGTAAAAACATGTGAACTATTAGCACTGTTGTCAAATTTGGGGAAACTTCTGTGAGATTCTTTTTCTTTTTCAATTTATGAGCTGTAAATTTGAGAAAATGTTTTCACAATATAGCTTCTGATGTAGGAGATTCTGAACCTTATTTCTCTTCCACCACAGATAGGTATTCTTCCAGTGCCAGGGCAGCACTGACCATGACCATTTTGATATATGACCTCTGAACCCACACCTTTGGGACTTGGTGAGTGGGGAGTAGGCACAGTGGATGAGACGCACAGCTGGTGGCCATTCCCCACAAGGATGAAGAGCAGAAACCAGACACACAAGTGTGCTATAGTAAGACTTAGCAAAGGAAAATAGGGGTTGGCCAGTGAAGTTTGTAATTCATATGAATAGATAATTTTTTGTACATACTTGCAACTGAATTATCTATTCATTATCTGAAATTAAAATTTACCTAATGTACTGAATTCTATATGGAAATTCTGAAAAAGTGGCTATGAAACACACAAACCTAATCCACTAAACTGAAATTAATGTATCACCAACTAAACTTTCCTTGAGTAAGATCCACAAACAGGATATGACTGCTGGAATACCACTTGATAAAGAGGGAGGGACATGCAGAGGAAACTGGGAGGAAAATAGGCAGGAGTTTTACCAAGTGTGGTTAAATAGATCTTCCCAACCCAGGGATCAAACCCAGGTCTCCCACATTGCAGGCAGATTCTTTACCATCTGAGCCAACAGGGAAGCCCTATGAGCTACAGGGAAGTCCCAATTTATAGCCTTTAAATTGTTATAAATGAAGTGAAGTCATTTACTGAAAGATATTGTAAAGTAACATGACATGGTCAGTGTAATAGTGGCGGATATGAAATTCAGGGCCTTTACTTCCAGTATCTGATGTCATTAAAAAAATATAATGGTCCATGATGAAATCTTACATTTGAATGGCATTTGCCATTTAACTATTTTTAAAGAGAGAAGATAAGAGACCAGGAAAAGACTAACGAGGACATTCATTCAAAAGCAACTCAGTGTCATCTCAGCTTGGTCGTAGAAGTTCTAGATGGATGGCCTGTAGGCACGTGCCCACAGAAGACTGCTTCGGTGACTTTACAATAAGGCTGACAGTGAGACTACGCTCCCTAGGGAACAATGACAGCCATGAGAGCTGTGGATGCATAGGTCGGTCATTGTTGGCGCTGGTGGGTGGGTGCCTGTGAAGCAGGCAGAATACTTTGGTGGAGAGGACAGTTCCCCCGAGGCTAGAAGGGGAGTGGTTTGGGCAGTTCTTCCAAGCCAGCTTACAGTTAAAGATAGGATTCAGCCTCGAGCAGAGAGGGAAATACTTAGCCAGGTCATTCTATTCAGTGTTCATAGCATGACACTGGAATTCTCCCATGTGCAAACCCACCAAACACATGCCTTGCTGCAGGCAGAAGGGCCATCTGGATCCCATCTCTCTGTACCAAGGTGCAGGTCTGGGAGCCTCCTGCCTGCTCGGCTTAGGCTGGGGCTGGGACTCACTGCCACCTAATGGCAGGGACATTCCTCCTGAAAAGGTTCAGAAAGGAGAGGCCTTGAGGATTTGGAGAATTTAAGATCTTTGGCCTCAGGTCAAACTCCTTCTCTCTTGAGCTGTGTGGCCAAGGTGGAAGGACCAGAGTCTGGACCACCAGTCAAAGGCCAACATGCCCAGAAGGCTCACACCAGCTACAGCAGACTCTGAGGTCTCTGATCAGATCTCCCTTGACCTGGGAAGGGTGTGGGAAACACTCCCAATGGGCTCTGTGTGCATACTAAGTCGCTTCAGTCTTGTCCAACTCTTTGCAATCCCATGGACTGTAGCCCACCAGGCTCCTCTGGTCATGGGATTTCCCAGCAAGGATACTGGAGTGGGTTGCCATTTCCTCCTTCAGGAGATCTTCGTGACTCAGGGGTTGAACTCATGTCTCTTAAGTCTCCTGAATTGGCAGGCGGGTTCTTTACCACTAGTGTCACCTGAGAAACCCACTGGGCTCTGAGGCAACCACAAATCAGGGCAAGGATGGAAGAGGGTCGTCAGAGTCCCCAGAGACAGGCTCGGCACTGCTCCAAGACTTTGCTTGGGCTACTTTCTCTGCCTAGAGGGCCCTTCCTCACCTGCCTCCCCATGAACAACCACTACTCAGTACACATTAAAGATTCAGCAAAACCACCATTTCCTCCCTAAAACACTCCCCACATTCCCTAAGGATGAGCTGTTCCTGCTTTTTGTATTCCAGAATGTTTTGCCCATGTATCCATTACAGACTTTATCACACCCATGATATGCAAGGCTGCACATCTCTGTACCTACCAGGCCACCAGCTACGGAAGGTCAAGAGGTGTGTTGTACTTATCTCTGAAAATGAAAGTGTCCATCTCTCAGTCCTGTCTGACTCTTTGCGACCTCATGGACTGTAGCCTCTGTTCATGGAATTCTCCAGACAAGAATACTGGAGTGGGTTGCCATGCCCTTTTCCAGGGGCTCTTCCTGACCCGGGGATTAAACCAGGGTCTCCCACATTGCAGGCAGATTCTTTACCGTCTGAGCCACCAGGGAAGCCCATTTATCTCTCTAGTCCTAACACAAAATCTGAAATATAGTGGATGTCCAATAAATATTGGATGGATAGATAGATGAGAAACTGAGGCTTGGTATCTGAAGGTGTCAGCCAAATCAAAGTTCACTGGCTTTTTCATTTTTAAACTTTTTATTTTGTGCTGAGGTATAGTTGATACACAATGTTGTGATAGTTTCAGGAAAACAGTGAAGGAATTCTGCCATACATATACTGTATCCATTCTCCCCTGAACTCCCCTCCTATCTAGACTGCCACGTAACAGATTTCCATGTGCTATACAGTAGTTCCTTGTTGGTTATCCATTTTAAATATAGCAGTGGGTACCTATCCACCCCAAACTCCCTAACTGTCCCTTCCCCCCATCCTTCCCCTCATCACGGAGTTCTGTGAGTCTGTTTCTGTTTTGTAAGTAAGTTCACTTGTATTATTTCACTTTAGATCCCCTATTTAAGGGATGTCATACGATATTTCTCCTTCTCTGTCTGACTTAGCTTCGCTCCAAATGACACTCTCTAGGTCCATCCGTGTTGCTACAAACGGCATTATTCCATTCTTTTTTAATGGCTGAGTAATACCCCATTGCACATATGTGCCTCATCTTCTTTATCCATTCTTTTTGTTGATGGACATTTAGGTTGCTTCCACATCTTGGCTATGGTAAACACTGCTGCAGTGAACATTGGGGGTGCATGTATCTTTTGGGGCCATGTTTTTCTCTGGATATATGCCCAGGAGAGGGATTGCAGGGTCATATGGTAGTTCTGTTTTTAGTTTTTTACGGACTCTTCAGACTGTTCTCCATAGTGGCTGTACCAATTTACATTTCCACCAAGTGTAGGAGGGTTCCCTTCTCTCCACACTCGCTCCAGCATTTGTGGTTTGTGGATTTTTTGATGATGGCCATCCTGGCTGGTATGAGGTGATATCTCACAGTAGTTTTGATTTACATTTTTCTAATAATTAGCAATGTTGAACACCCATTCATGTGTCTATTGGCCATTTGTATACTTCTTTGGAGAAATGAGAAATATCTATTTAGGTCTTCTGCTCAATTTTTGAGTTGGTTGTTTTTATGCTGTTAAGTATCATAAATTATTTATAAAATTTGGAGACTAATCCCTCATCTGTCACATCATTTACAAATATTTTCTCCCACTTATGGGTTGTCTTTTTGTTTTGTTTATTGTTTCCTTTGGTGTGTGAAAGCTTTTTAGTTTAAGTAGGTTCCCTTTGTTTATTTTTGTTTTTATTTCCATTATTCTGGGAGACAGATCAAAAAAGATATTGCTGCAATTTATGTCAGAGAGTGCTCTGCCTATGTTTTCTAGGAATTATATAGTGTCAAGTCTCATATTTAGGTCTTTAATTCATTTGGAGCTTATTTTTGTGTATGGAGTTAAAGAATGATCTAGTTTCATTTTTTTTACATGCAGCTATCCAGTTTTTCCAGCAGCATTTGTTGAAAAGACTATCTTTCCAACATTGTGTAGACTTGCCTTTTTTGTCATAGATTAATTGACTATAGTCACATGGGCTTATTTCTGGGTTTCTATCCTGTTTCATTGATCTAAATTTCTATTTTTTTGTGCCAGAACTATACTGTTCTGATGATGGTAGCCTTGCAGTATAGTTTGAAGTCAGGGAGCCTGATTCCTACAGCTCTGTTTTTCTTTCTCAAGATTGCTTTGGCTATTCAGGGTCTTTTGTGTCTCCAATCAAATTTTGAGACTTTTAAAATTCTAGTTCTGTGAAAAATTTCACTGGCTATTATACTGTTCTGATGATGGTAGCCTTGCAGTATAGTTTGAAGTCAGGGAGCCTGATTCCTACAGCTCTGTTTTTCTTTCTCAAGATTGCTTTGGCTATTCAGGGTCTTTTGTGTCTCCAATCAAATTTTGAGACTTTTAAAATTCTAGTTCTGTGAAAAATTTCACTGGCTATTTTTAGAGTCTAAGAAGATGGGTCCAGTGTTGAGGTCCAAGTGAAAAAGGAAGCCAGGTACTGGCACAAATTAACTGTGAAGATGTACTCTCTCTGGTGGGCAAGATCAGGCTTAGCAATAAAAAAAATTCATATAATATTCAGCTCTGAGAGCAGATGTACTTCAGTCTTGCTGCCACTGAGCATTGTTGAATTAAAAGTTAGTCTTATAAAGCAATTATCCTCCAATTAAAAATTTTTTTCTAAGGTTAACCAGAGCATAATTACTGCATGGGATTAAGCATAAAAAATAAAAGATTATTATAAAGCAATTATCCTTCAATTAAAAATAAATAAAAAATTTTTAAAAGATTAAGCATATTATATTTAAAATACACAGCATGGTCTACTTAGATCCCAGTTGGTGGTATAGAGGACTTTAAACAAGATCTGTTTAAGATAGGTGAGGCTAAATGAATCCAGGCTAAGAAAGGGGAACTCTCAGCTTGCATTACACAGAGAAAGAATAATTGAAATCCACCCAGAGTTATCAATCATTCATTCAGGCAGCTATTTTCTGAACACCTCCTAAGTGCACAGCATTGTCTCTGCTTCAAGGAAGGGGTAGAGAAACAGGCAAAGTGCCCATGAAAGGAAGAACTGGTCATGTGGTCTGAGAGCAGCAGGCACTCCTCGAGGCAGGAAGGGGAGGGGCAGGGGGCACAGAGCTGGAGGTCTTGGCGAGGTTCCATTCCATTTCATCTTACCAGATAATTATTCTCTTCCTATTACTCATATGCAGGTCACCTGGGCTGGTACAATTCTATATTTTTATAGCCACTGACATTTTCTCTAGGTCAACGTTTACATTTTTTTAAATATGGAAAATTTACACACAAACACATTTAGGCATCCATTTAAAAACGGAAACAGCACAAGCGCTGCTGAATTCAAATTTGAAGAGTATCACGGAGACCTTTTATTTTGTAGTGAATCACACAAAGTGTATTACTACATAACCACATTTAGCAAGTGAAACCAATATCCTTTTTTTTTTTTTTCAAAATCTCTGATGCACTAATTTAATAAATGCATTGCTACTTGCACTTGCTAATGACATTCTTTTAGCCCTGACATCTTTCTTTAATTTGCCCTGGGCCCTCTTTGAAATGCTATGAGTTTTCCTCAAGGGCATGTTATATCCATGAATTTTTTTTCATAATTCTCTCTGGCCTTTTTTTTTGCCAGAGAAAAGGACATGGAAAGGTACAAAAATGAGTTTGCCAGTGGAAAAAGGCAAGGATATTAGAGACCTAATCAAGCTTAGAAATAAAAACACAGAAACCTCAACAACCAAAAAAGCACTTTCCTTCTGATACTAGCATCTAATGCCAATCAGTAACACAACAGACTGGAGGTTAGTGTCCAAGCATAGTTCCTTGGGGGCTGCTGGACCAACAAGTTTGTACCAGGTGCCTGGGGGCTCCAGGTAACCCCCCAGCAGCCTCAGCTCTTACACATGTGGTTGGGTCTTCATCTCAAATGAACCATGCATGCCTAGGCTTCCTTTCATATTTCCATTTGTAATGTCATAAAGGAATTTCATTTTATACTTTCCAGACCAATGATTTGGTACAAAAACGATTTGCTGCCAAAATAAGAGGATGGGGGAGGAAAAGAATTCTCGCAGACACTTGTGAATCATCAAGGCAATGGGCTGAGACAAACTATGCAGTGACTTTCATCTTCTGGGTCCCAATGTCTCCAAGGCTTTGCTTACAATCTATCACAGTCTATTCAATCTGGGTTTTAAATACCAGTCTTCGTTTTCTCTTTGATGTCATATTTGTATTCACTTGACTTTGCTTTCTACTGAAATGTCTTAGTTTAGGTGTTAATTTATACGATTTCCACTAGGTTAGGTATGCTATACAAAGTCCTGAATGACAGGTTAAGTTAACTGGTTAACATGGGCATTGACCAAGCAGAGATGCCTACTGCCCTGGGCTGGGGCCGGGCCTTCAACATTCCATTTTCACTGGGTGTAATTCATTTTGGTAGCTGGGTCCTGGGGAGATGGAGTGGGGGGAATCTCAGAGAGGGGTCTGGGCAGCCATGGGTATGTGGCAGGCACCCAAAACTTGAAACTGCAGCTATCACCAATGGGTATGGAAGTGTGCCCATATTTTAACGACCAGTATGAGTACACTAGTGGTGCAGCTCCTGCCTACCAATGCAGGAGACACAAGAGACATGTGTTCGATTCCTGGCTTGGAGAGCTCCCCTGGAGTAGGAAATGGCAAGCCACTCCAGTATTCTTGCCTGGAAAATTCCATGGACAGAAGAGCCTAGCGGACTATAGTCCATGGGGTTGCAAAGAATCGGACATAACTGAGCACATCAGTGTGTTCAGTGTGAGTACACCAATATCCATCTGAGGAATATCATCTCTATTAAGATCTACTTTAAAATTTCATTCCTTAATCTGATTTTTAAGTTTCCTTCCCAGGAACCTCATGGAAGGAACTACTATTCAATTAAAATTCTCAGCTTTACTTCCATAAAATATGTGGTTGGCCAAAAAGTTGGTTTGGGTTTTTTTTCCCCATACGATGTTACAAAAAAGCTCAAGCAAACTTTTTAGCCAACTCAATAAAACTGGCCCTAGAATGGACTTGGAATCTTGGTTTTCACAATTATGGTTTTCCTTATTAGACAGTTCAGCTTTATGATAAACTATTTGAATCTCATGGTTTCTACTCTAATCCCGATTCAATATTCTAAGATATTTAGGAATATTACTTTTACTCCTGCTCTCATTTTTAGTGCACAAATATCTTTTTTACTTTATCAGCTCTTTGGACTTAACCTTGTCTAGGAAGTTTATAGAAACAATAAAGAGAGAGAGAAAAAAGGGCCTGCAGTTTCATTAACAGTTGCCAGACATTCCTCCCAATACTTGTCAAGGAAAGCTCAAGGAAAATGGTTAAAAACTGAGAACAACAACAAAATACCAACAAAAACGTCACTATAGAATGCTCTTTAAAAAAAATTATTACTCACTTGAATACCATCTATGACTGTAATAAAAACATTGGCTCATCCTGAACCTCTTTAACAAAGATATAAGGAAGTTTCTATTGTTATGTGACCTGATTTTTGTCATGTGTCTTCTCTAAAGGGGAAAATTTTAAAATTCTAGTTCTGTGAAAAATTTCACTGGCTATTTTTAGAGTCTAAGAAGATGGGTCCAGTGTTGAGGTCCAAGTGAAAAAGGAAGCCAGGTACTGGCACAAATTAACTGTGAAGATGTACTCTCTCTGGTGGGCAAGATCAGGCTTAGCAATAAAAAAAATTCATATAATATTCAGCTCTGAGAGCAGATGTACTTCAGTCTTGCTGCCACTGAGCATTGTTGAATTAAAAGTTAGTCTTATAAAGCAATTATCCTCCAATTAAAAATTTTTTTCTAAGGTTAACCAGAGCATAATTACTGCATGGGATTAAGCATAAAAAATAAAAGATTATTATAAAGCAATTATCCTTCAATTAAAAATAAATAAAAAATTTTTAAAAGATTAAGCATATTATATTTAAAATACACAGCATGGTCTACTTAGATCCCAGTTGGTGGTATAGAGGACTTTAAACAAGATCTGTTTAAGATAGGTGAGGCTAAATGAATCCAGGCTAAGAAAGGGGAACTCTCAGCTTGCATTACACAGAGAAAGAATAATTGAAATCCACCCAAAGTTATCAATCATTCATTCAGGCAGCTATTTTCTGAACACCTCCTAAGTGCACAGCATTGTCTCTGCTTCAAGGAAGGGGTAGAGAAACAGGCAAAGTGCCCATGAAAGGAAGAACTGGTCATGTGGTCTGAGAGCAGCAGGCACTCCTCGAGGCAGGAAGGGGAGGGGCAGGGGGCACAGAGCTGGAGGTCTTGGCGAGGTTCCATTCCATTTCATCTTACCAGATAATTATTCTCTTCCTATTACTCATATGCAGGTCACCTGGGCTGGTACAATTCTATATTTTTATAGCCACTGACATTTTCTCTAGGTCAACGTTTACATTTTTTTAAATATGGAAAATTTACACACAAACACATTTAGGCATCCATTTAAAAACGGAAACAGCACAAGCGCTGCTGAATTCAAATTTGAAGAGTATCACGGAGACCTTTTATTTTGTAGTGAATCACACAAAGTGTATTACTACATAACCACATTTAGCAAGTGAAACCAATATCCTTTTTTTTTTTTTTCAAAATCTCTGATGCACTAATTTAATAAATGCATTGCTACTTGCACTTGCTAATGACATTCTTTTAGCCCTGACATCTTTCTTTAATTTGCCCTGGGCCCTCTTTGAAATGCTATGAGTTTTCCTCAAGGGCATGTTATATCCATGAATTTTTTTTCATAATTCTCTCTGGCCTTTTTTTTTGCCAGAGAAAAGGACATGGAAAGGTACAAAAATGAGTTTGCCAGTGGAAAAAGGCAAGGATATTAGAGACCTAATCAAGCTTAGAAATAAAAACACAGAAACCTCAACAACCAAAAAAGCACTTTCCTTCTGATACTAGCATCTAATGCCAATCAGTAACACAACAGACTGGAGGTTAGTGTCCAAGCATAGTTCCTTGGGGGCTGCTGGACCAACAAGTTTGTACCAGGTGCCTGGGGGCTCCAGGTAACCCCCCAGCAGCCTCAGCTCTTACACATGTGGTTGGGTCTTCATCTCAAATGAACCATGCATGCCTAGGCTTCCTTTCATATTTCCATTTGTAATGTCATAAAGGAATTTCATTTTATACTTTCCAGACCAATGATTTGGTACAAAAACGATTTGCTGCCAAAATAAGAGGATGGGGGAGGAAAAGAATTCTCGCAGACACTTGTGAATCATCAAGGCAATGGGCTGAGACAAACTATGCAGTGACTTTCATCTTCTGGGTCCCAATGTCTCCAAGGCTTTGCTTACAATCTATCACAGTCTATTCAATCTGGGTTTTAAATACCAGTCTTCGTTTTCTCTTTGATGTCATATTTGTATTCACTTGACTTTGCTTTCTACTGAAATGTCTTAGTTTAGGTGTTAATTTATACGATTTCCACTAGGTTAGGTATGCTATACAAAGTCCTGAATGACAGGTTAAGTTAACTGGTTAACATGGGCATTGACCAAGCAGAGATGCCTACTGCCCTGGGCTGGGGCCGGGCCTTCAACATTCCATTTTCACTGGGTGTAATTCATTTTGGTAGCTGGGTCCTGGGGAGATGGAGTGGGGGGAATCTCAGAGAGGGGTCTGGGCAGCCATGGGTATGTGGCAGGCACCCAAAACTTGAAACTGCAGCTATCACCAATGGGTATGGAAGTGTGCCCATATTTTAACGACCAGTATGAGTACACTAGTGGTGCAGCTCCTGCCTACCAATGCAGGAGACACAAGAGACATGTGTTCGATTCCTGGCTTGGAGAGCTCCCCTGGAGTAGGAAATGGCAAGCCACTCCAGTATTCTTGCCTGGAAAATTCCATGGACAGAAGAGCCTAGCGGACTATAGTCCATGGGGTTGCAAAGAATCGGACATAACTGAGCACATCAGTGTGTTCAGTGTGAGTACACCAATATCCATCTGAGGAATATCATCTCTATTAAGATCTACTTTAAAATTTCATTCCTTAATCTGATTTTTAAGTTTCCTTCCCAGGAACCTCATGGAAGGAACTACTATTCAATTAAAATTCTCAGCTTTACTTCCATAAAATATGTGGTTGGCCAAAAAGTTGGTTTGGGTTTTTTTTCCCCATACGATGTTACAAAAAAGCTCAAGCAAACTTTTTAGCCAACTCAATAAAACTGGCCCTAGAATGGACTTGGAATCTTGGTTTTCACAATTATGGTTTTCCTTATTAGACAGTTCAGCTTTATGATAAACTATTTGAATCTCATGGTTTCTACTCTAATCCCGATTCAATATTCTAAGATATTTAGGAATATTACTTTTACTCCTGCTCTCATTTTTAGTGCACAAATATCTTTTTTACTTTATCAGCTCTTTGGACTTAACCTTGTCTAGGAAGTTTATAGAAACAATAAAGAGAGAGAGAAAAAAGGGCCTGCAGTTTCATTAACAGTTGCCAGACATTCCTCCCAATACTTGTCAAGGAAAGCTCAAGGAAAATGGTTAAAAACTGAGAACAACAACAAAATACCAACAAAAACGTCACTATAGAATGCTCTTTAAAAAAAATTATTACTCACTTGAATACCATCTATGACTGTAATAAAAACATTGGCTCATCCTGAACCTCTTTAACAAAGATATAAGGAAGTTTCTATTGTTATGTGACCTGATTTTTGTCATGTGTCTTCTCTAAAGGGGAAACCAGTTATCCTGATATGTTCAGAACCAAAGTGGTGTAAACCAAGCTCTGAATACAGAGAAAGAACAGGAGGAAGTTGATGCTGTTCAGTGGGTGGATGGCACCGGAGAAGGGCAATAACACTTGACATTAATTATACATCTACCCACCCCGTCCAAGGCAGGGTATTTGCCAAGAAGTTCTTACATTCCTGTGGCCAGGAAACAGGGCCACACTAAAGTTTCATGGAAAACAACAGTGCATTATAAAACATTTTAATCACTCCAGCTCCCTGCAATGACTAAATAATCTAACAAAACTGTTCACTGAATGGAAGCCTACCTTTGTGAAAGTAATCAAATTTGGACTTCAAAAATTTTTTTTCTAAAAGAAGTTTCCTTTACTCATTTTTCTCTCATGACTAACAACTGCTGATTTAATGTTAAGTTGCCAAGGTTCTACAAAGATAGATGCAGAGACATAATTTACAAAAATAAAAAACAAAATCAAATAAAGGGTGCTCTTATTTTGTGTATCGACACAGAAGAGAAGCAGAGCTGTTTCTCACCTAGCATGAAACGAATTAATTTCCAACAAACACAGAGAATAGGAGCCATCTCTGATAGGGTTTATCTTTTTTTGTTGTTTTAGTTAAGTTGTGTCCAACTCTTTTGCGACCCCATGGACAATAGCCTGCTAGGCTCCTCTGTCCATGTGAATTCCCAGGCAAGAATATTGGAGTGGGTTGCCATTTCCTTCTACAAGCCTTTATCATTATATTCGCACAAAAAAGGTAAGAGTTTTAGAGAATATCTTTTCCGTACAGAAACTGGCAATTGCTAAATCCATTCTGAGAGCCTGCTGAGTGTCCAGGCTTTTTTATAGGGACAATTTTATTTTAAACAGTAGTCATTTTAATGAGTAAACTATCCTATTAAAAGAATCTGAAATAAAATACCTATATAGCTATGTTGTTTACTATCAAATCAATAGTACTACAAGGGGAAAAAAGGCCTATGTCTGCAGAACATTTTATTGAAGTAAAATAGCCGATAACAATTCTAAACTGACATCTTAAAGACTAGTCATTAGCTGGTGCCTCAGACAGTAAAGAATATGCCCGAAACGTGGGTTCAGTCCCTGGGTTAGGAAGAAGGAAATGACAACCCACTCCAACATGCTTGCCTGGGAAACTCCATGGGCAGAGAAGGCTGGCGGCCTACAGTCCATGGGGTCGCAGAGTCGGACACTTGAGCCACTAATACACACATCAATAGAGGCAACTTTAAAACAGCTGCAAGGCACTCTGGTTTCTGGGGGCTTCCCAGGTGGCGCTAGTGTTAAAGAATCTGCCTGCCAATGCAGGAAACCCAAGAGTAGCACTTTCGATCCCTGGGTTGGGAACATTCCCTGGAGGATCAAGTGGCAACCCACTACACTATTTTTGCCTGGAGAATCTCATGGACAGAGGGAGCTACAGTCCATGCGGCCACAAAGAGACACAACGGAGCACACACGCACACTGGTTTCCGGAGCTGCACCTTCTCCGGCCAGGAAGTGGGGCCCCCTTCCTGAAGTCTGATCCCTTGAAAATGATTCCCGCCACAGAGCACGCCACGGCGGCCCGAGCATGCGCAGAGCCCCCACTGAAGTCAAAACCCACTCCCAACTCACGAAGCTCCGCCCCCAGACGGGGCCACATCCCACACAGGCTGCCGTCCTCACAGCAGCGCCGTTGTCGCAACGCCCCACGGAGCTGTTACTAAGGGCCCTGGTATGCGGCCGAATATACGCATTCAAGAAGTTCAAAACATATTTCAGGAATACTAGTCCTTGGCTCCACACCTCTGTGTGCTCAATGTGGCCACTGTGTCTGGGGGAGCAACTCCTCTGGGGCCTGGCTTCGCGGACTCTGGAGGCCTCGCAGTCCCCAGCCCGTCGTGAATACACAATGGAGTTGAGAGGAATGCTGCCGGAGGAATCTAGGGCAGAGATGAATGGGCTCCTTCTCCTCCTGTTAGACCATTCATACAGGTCACCACATCTCACTTCACCCCGTCCTCTCCGGCAATGGCTGCCAACCCCAGCTCCAGCTCCAGCCCGGTTTTGTATCCTTATCTTCTTAAGAGTCTCAGTGTCTCAGTCTGAGGTACACGATGAGTTATGTGTCTGGCAACCATTTGGTTCACCACCACCCGCCACCCACCCCTCAGACTGGGTGTTGTGGAGTGGCTATTTGTATATTGAACCAAGGAAGAACTTGAGGACAAGGGCATTGCTGTTGTTTTGATAAAGGTGGTTTGGAGAAGGCCATCTGCTCCAAGTGAGAAAAGTGACATGATTTAATCAACAGCACAGATGACTAAATCAAAGTGGTGTTCAGTGGCTCAGTCGTATCTGACTCTTTGCAATGCCATGAACTACCCCTTCAGGCTGCTCTGTCCATGGGATCGTCCAGGCAAGAATATTGGAGTGGGTTGCCATTTCCTTCTCCAAAATCAAGATGTGGGGCTGTTAATTCTTTTTGAACATGTATGCTAAATCCCTACAGGGAATGAGAGAGACTGTGAGCAAGTTTAAACACATTTGATGATCTTTCCTTTTGGAACGCCCTTCAACGTTTCCTGGAAATTGCCATGAGTAAACTAACAGAGGGAAAGGATGGCTAGATGGTAATTACAAAGGGCTTTTGAGGAAATCACTTAAGCAAGAGGGGTGATCTCTGTCCTCTGCTAAGGCTCTGAGGATCCTTAGACCCATGGTCTTCTAGACTGGAGGTGTCTTATGATTTTTCCCTAGTTGCTTCAGAGGAGTCGGCTGTGGGGATACAGAAGCGTCCTTTGCTTCTAGGATGAGAGGCATGATGATTTAGTGCCAGACTCTGCACACAGCTCTGTTTTCATAGTCCTCACACTGATATCATAAGGAGCTCTATGACTGTCCTTGTGCACTTAGGACTTGGTCACATTCCACAGATTTCCAATATGCTTCTGAAAGGAATTCATTCCAAATGGTTTAGCTGTCAACACTAGAATCTGGTTTGCATTAGGAGCCTGAATCATAGCTCTGAGTTTTAGTTTTTGGGGTGCACCTGCTCCCCTCCCACGCTCCCCGCCCCCCCATTCTTTCCTTCTTTCAGTTGAGTTCAACAGACATTCAGTGAATAACTGTGTGCCAGGTTCTTTGGTACGTAGTACGTGATTGTAGGGGCTGTGGTGTCAGACTGACCTGGCCTGTAATCTGGTGGGGAGACCTTGGGGAAACTGCTTCACCTCTCTGAGTCTCAGTTTCTTCAGTGGTGGTGGTTTAGTCACTCAGTTGTGTCCAGCTTTTTGCAACCCCATGGACTGCAGTCCACCAGGCTCCTCTGTCCATGGGATTCTCCAGGCAAGAATATTGGAGTGTGTTACCATTTCCTTCTACAGGGGATTTTCCTGACCCAGGGATTGAAGCTGGATCTCCTACACTGCAGGCGGATTCTTCCCTGAGCCTCCAGCACAGTCCTTCAGTAAGTGTCCTCAAAGGAGTTAGTGCACACCAGTGTTTACCACAGTGTCTGACACTATGGAAATGTGTGATACACAGCAGTTCTCAGTATCACACAGATGTATGTGACAGATCACAAACAGCTTGTGGGCTAGTGGAGAAGGAAGACACTCAACATGCCATTGCTCAATACTTCTGGTTAAGTGTTGTTAATTTAAAGGAGCAACACTTATCTCAGCCTGAGTTAGTAAGTAGGTGGAAGGTGAGGCTCAGGGATTGAGACCTGAGCTATATCGTATTGGATAAATAGGGGGAGATGTCCTCTCTCTGGTTTAAAAAAGTCAGAAATGGAAACAGTACAAGTGCTTCTGGATTCAAATTTGGAGAGTAGTATAGAAAACTTTATTTCATAGTGAATCACACAAAGGGTATTATAAATAACCACATTTAGCATGTGAAACCAATATTCTTATCTATTCCAAAATCTCTGTTGCACTGATTGAATAAATGCATCACTACTTGAACTTGCTAATGACATTCTTTTAGCCCTGCTGATATCTTTCTTTAATTTGCCCTGGGCCCCCCTTGAAATGCTATGAGTTTTCCTCAAGGGCATGTTATATCCTTGAATTAAAATTTTTTTTCATAATTCTCTTTGGCATTTTCTTGCCATAGAAAAGGACACAGAAAGGTACAAAAATGACTTTCCCTGTGGAAAAAGGCAAGAACATTAGAGACCTAATCAAGATTAGAAATACACAGAAACTTCAACAACCAAAAGTGGACTTCCCTTCTGATATTAGCATATAAATGCTGGTGGCTCAGTGATAAAGAATCCACCTGTCAATGCAGGAGACGTGGGTTCGACCTCTGGGTGGGGAAGATCTCCTGGAGGAGGAAATGGCAACCCAATCCAGTATTCTTGCCTGGAAAATTCCCATGGACAGAGGAGCCTGGCGGGCTACAGTCCATAGGATTGCAAAGAGTCGGACACAACTGAGTGACTGAGCATGCACATATGCCAATCAATAATTTATCCTGTGTATTTGCAAATGCATCTGCATGTTAAGGACAGGATACCACGTACATCATGTCATGCTGGTGGCAGCCCTAGCATGAGGATGGCACACATCAGTGGGAGGAAGACGGAGACTGTGTAGGAGGGGGAGAATGAGGTGGGAGAAGCAGGAGTCAGGCAGGGACCCAGCTGCAAGCTCTCTCCCATCTGTGGAATGCAGGGGAACTCTGAAACTTGGAGCCTGCAGGAATGGAACTGGCCCAGTCGCCTGGGACTTCAGGCTTAGGTCTCTGCCTGGCCACGGTGTCCCACCCAGAGCTCCAGCTCCATCGTCCCCAGCCTGCTTCCACCCTTCTCCTCGGTCAATCCAGCTTCCCTGCTTCTTTGCCTAGTGTGATGACCTGTTCTAAGCTTGTCACATCACCTTCTCTGTCAAACTTTTAACCACTATCCTCCATTTATAAGGATATTTTATCCACATCTACTGATAAATAACAAAAAAATTTAAACCTAAAGATATGTAAGAGATGTTTCCTTATTCCCGAGGTATCCATCCATGAACTTCAGATCTCACCTACATTGTGATTTGCCAAAATGTGTTTTAGTCAATTTAATGTCTTAATGATACCTACTAGTTAAAAAAATGTGCAAGTCCAGGGGTTAGGAGTCCACCTTCCAATGCAGGGGACTCAGGTTCGATCCTGGTTAGGGAACTAAGACCCTATATGCCGTGGGGCAACTAAGCCCAGGCACTGGAAACTAGAAAAGCTCCCGAGCTACAATGAAGCAAATACTCAGAACAGCCCCAACCCCACAAAACTAGTTACAATAAATAAATATGATTAAAAAAATTTTTTTTTGATTAAAAAAATGCAACTCACTTGAGTGCTTTTGGAATGTACACAATTGATCAGGCAATAAAGACTATGGGATTTCAGAGTGTATAGTCAATGATGGGGAAGAAAATTGTTTGCACAAGAGATAATTAACTTGAAGCAAGTAATGAGATGCTTTTGAATTGTGGTGCTCGAGAAAACTCTTGAGAGTCCCTTGGACAGCAAGGAGACCAAACCAGTCAATTTAAAAGGGAATCAGTCCTTCATTGGAAGGACTGATGCTTAAGCTAAAACTCCAATACTTTGGCCACCTGATGCAAAGAGTCAACATATTGGAAAAGACCTTGATGCTGGGAAAGATTGAAGACAATGGAGAAGAGGGTGGCAGCAGATGAGATGGTTGGATGGCATCACTGACTCAATTGACATGAGTTTGAGCAAACTCCGGCAGATAGTGGAGGACAGGGAAGCCTGGCATGTTGCAGTCCAGTTGCAGAGTTGGACACGACTTAGCTTGAACAACAACAAGATAATGAGAAGGCTCCTTTCTCTTCTTTCCGGTCTACTTGTCTGCCTGCTTCTGCTTACCTGCCAGCATTCACTGAGCCAAAATGGAGAAGGGTGTGTCAAACAGGCCTGGATGTGACTCCTGGCTGTGTGACTATGGACAAGTTAATTAGTCATTGTGACACTCTCTAGAGAGTGATAAGACTAATACTGCCTAGTTTTATCCTACTTCATACCTCATCAAGGCAATATCCTGACCTTTGAAAGTGAAAATGACCCATAGGTCTTTCTGGATGGCCAAGTCCATTGGCTGGACTTGAACTGGTTCATGTGAACTCTTTCCTGAGCTACTTGCACCAGTGATGAACAAAATAAAAATGGCTTTTATAACAATGTTGTCCAGAACAATTGTATTCTTGACATCTAGTACATGTGTGCCAGTTCTGAAGAGTAAATGTGCTTTAGCCATGAATTTCTGATACTTTATTGTAAAGGATATTGCTTCATAAGAAAGGTCATAGGAAAATAAATCACCATAATTATTATGTAAGCTGATAACAGAAAACAAATGTTCACAGTTTAGGCTTCTGAGTCTTTCTGAGTCATCAAGGCCTTAGCCTGATACTCTTCCCACAACTTTGCTAGAAGTTTATTTATTGTGTATAATCCACAATTCAGATCTTACTTTTATGGGAAGCACATTCAAGCAGAGGAGTGGAACCACTGACTCTATATCTGAAGGTGACTTTCAAGAAGGCAATTTCCTTTGGTTCTGATTTATCTTGTATCTGGGGTGAACAAAAGTTTGAATTCTGCAAAATGAGTTCTAATCAGCAAGCAGCTTCAGGGAACACGTGTGAGCTGTAGGATGCAGAACAGGAGAAGGAAAGGGTCTTATGGCTCATGGAATTGACTCTGAGTATTGTTAACTGGAACCCTGCAAGCCAGCAAATTCACCCATCTTGGATGTGCTCAGAAGAGGGAGAGGAGGTTGGTGGCTATGAAGTCAAGACTTAAAGTTGGTACATCAGAATTCTTTCTACTGACAGCCAGGTTCGTTAGAAAACATTTTTATTCCACCATTTTTTTTTTTCCCTTTTAATAAAGAGTCAGGATTTTTGCAAAAATGCTTCCCAAATTGCCTGAACAATTTGTAACAACTTCTAACTTTTGAATGAAACACTTCTGGGATACTGCCTGAACCAGCAGGCCCTAGTGGGTTTTTGTTTTTTCCCCACACAAGAAACAGGCTGGCAGAGGGACCAGGCAGAGCCTTGTTTCAAGAGGCCACTCAATCTTCTAAGCTCACACCAAGTATAAGTTGGTTCTCAGAGTCTACATTTCCTCTTTGAATCCTCTCTGAATGAAGGTCCTTGGGGCTGCTCACTATCCTTTTGGAGGGTGACACCTACTCTCTTTTCTCCCTCACTTTGAATATCATTTTTCAAGCTTTCTGGGAAACGCTGTTACACTTCTATGAAGAGACTCCAACTGCCAATCTCAAAATATTCTTTGAAACCAGTAACACCAGGTGCTCTGTTTAAGGCGGAAAGGAGGCAGCGCCATAGAATATACAATACGACATTTGTTCACAGGGAGAGCATTGGGCTTAAACACACACACACACACAATGGCAGCCTAAATAGCTCAATGTTTCTCTTGAAACACTCTAAGGGTTTCAGGAAATGCAAGGAAACTTTCAAAAACAGAGCATTAAAAAAAAATGGAAACAGAAGAATCAAAGGAAACATTAAAAAAGGGATCCAAGTTGAACAGGGCTTGTAATAACATGCTTAAAAGAACGGAAGCTGGGAAGATGGATGGAGTTATATCATCAACCTGCAAATAAGAATGACCTCTTTCAGAATGAGAAAAGATCTACTCTTTGTAAGCAGTTTTAGAGGGGGTGGATTTGTTTTTGTGATATCATTTTAGGAAGATACAACTCAAATGAGCTCATTGCCTGTTGGAGGATACTGCTGTTTTCTCAGTATAATTTATGTATGGAACCAGAGTCAATGGAAGAATAAACATCAACATGATGTTTTCTCCTGTTGCCAAGAAACTAATATTTCTTCTTGAATTTTTAGACAGTCTTGCTTTTCGAGCAGAGACCTGCAGAGGAGGAAACTGAGGTAGTAGACAGCTGACCCCTAGGCCCAGCCCACATACACTGATAGCCAGGGTCTGGCCTAATCCCCTTGTCACTCGGCCAGTGTGACCCAACAGTGCTGAGGTATCCTATTCGATGCTCAATGGTTTAAAGACATGATAAACATTACATATCTTTTTGGCAGCAGGTTTTATGTTTTCCAGCACATGTGATCATATTTCATTAAGTATTTGATGGCAGTTTTAAAAACAGTTCCTTTATGGTATCCTAGAGCATCCCCATCCTCCTTATTTACTTATTTCCACATTTACTAGGAATATATGAGACTAGAAAATGTTCAGGGCCTCCCAGGTGGCACAGTGGTAAAAAAAAAAATCCACCTGCCAATGCAGGAGATGTAACAGATGTGGGTTCGATTCCTAGGTCAGGAAGATCCCCCAGAGTAGGAAATGGCAACCCACTCCAGTATTGTCTGGGAAATCCCATGGACAGAGGAGCCTGGTGGACTACAGTCCACGGGGTTGCAAAGAGTCAGTGATGAGCCCACAGAAAATGTGTTAGATCCACCTTCTTTGTCAGCGGAGGTATTGGGGTGATTCATTTATTTTTTATTTCTTGATTATTTACACTAATTATCTCTTTTAAATCAAGCTTAGGTAGCTGTCTATAGTTTTTGAAGAAGGTGATTAACTTCTCTCTTTGCTTTCAAAGGACAATGGTTTAAAACTCTTCCTTACCTTTCTCAGGCAAGATCACTTTGGACCTGTTCCAACTGATACTAAATGTGACTAGTTCCATATGTCCATCACAGCCTTGCTTAGTTGTCATGATTTAAATATACGTGTGCATACACATGTATATACGTGTATATGTATTGCTTACTTATATCACAATGGAATTTAACATCCCTTATTCTCTGTGCCTTCATTGTTCTGACTTTCTTGTCCCTGAGTTTAAAGGCAGTATATGCTATTGTGGGCTTCCCAGGTGGCTCAGCTCAATCTACCTGCAATGCAGGAGATCCCAGTTCCATTCCTGGGTCAGGACGTTCCCCTGGAGAAGGGATAGGCTACCCACTCCAGTATTCTTGGGCTTCCCTGGTGGCTCAGACAGTAAAGAATCTGCCTGTGATGCAGGAGACTTGGGTTTGATCCCTGGGTCGGGAAGATCCCCTGGGGGAGGACATGGCAACTCACTCCAGTATTCTTGCCTGGAGAAGCCCCGTGGACCAAGGAGCCTGGTGGGCTACAGTTCTTCGAGTCACAAAAGGTTGGACACGACTGAGTGACTAAACACAGCACAGCACATATGCTATGGTAGGATTATCTGCAAATGTTTTCATCTGTATCTTTTGACCAATTCAGCAAATGCTAGGGAAGTGCTTTTGCCTTTTAGAATAGCATACCTATAGATCTCACAGACCTGAATGGCCATTCCTAAATTACATTGCTTTAAACCAAAACACCATAGGGTTAATCTCATAGCTGTGCTTCATGCAGTTACTCAATCCTCTTTACTATTTTGTATGTTCTATTCATTTCAATGTGGCTTACAAATCATGAGCTCTCCTTTCTTTACACTGTAGTTCCGAGTCTTAAAAAGAAATTATTTTCCCAGCTATTAGCTCCCCCATCTTTGTAATAAAATTCCTGTAGAGGAAAGGTGAAAGGGCTTGAACAACGCCTTCTACCCTCTGGCTTGTTAGAGAGGATGAAGGGTTTCTAAGCAGGATGAAAGCAATAATCCAGGAAGGAAGCCAGGAAGAAAAGGGGGTGGAGGGAAACCTAAGCCAGTGTCAGGAGGTCGGTAAATAGAAGACTGTGACACAGAAGAGCAGAAAAGAGAAGCCACTCAGATAAATCTCACTATCCATCCTTGAAAGCCTGTTTCAAAGTCTTCTTCTCCGTAGAGCCTTCCCTGCCTTCTTTACCCTCACACAGCCCCACCCCTGGGTCCCAGAACATTTTATCTGCATCGCCCTGACAGTCCTTGCCAATTTCAACTTTGGATTACAGGTACTTGTGTGATTTCCTATAAGCCCTCCATTAGTTCAACACAATAAACGATTACTGAGCTCCACTTCCTTTGATACTAGTTGCTTTGCTAGATGCCAGGGGTCCAAAGATGATTGGGACATCACCCCTGCCCTCAAGGAGCTCATGGGGGACTTCCTTGCTGGTCCAGTGGCTCAGACTGTGCTCCCACTACAGGGGAAAGTGAAAGTGTTAGTTGCTCAGCCGTGTCCGACTCTTTGTGACCCCACGGACTGTAGCCCACCAGGCTCCTCTGTCCCTTGAATTCTACTGGGGTGGGTAGCCATTCCCTTCTCCAGGGAATTGTCCTGACCCAGGGATCGAACTCGTGTCTCCTGCCTTGCAGGCAGATTCTTTACCATCCAAGCCACCAGGGAAGCCCCGCGGTGTAGGGGCCTGAGTTCAATCCCTGGTCAGGGAAATAAATCCCAAACGCCACAAGAGTGGCAGTGCAGTCTAAGAACCAGTTCAGTCTCTCTGCGTATACATACAATTCCCAGAATCAACAGGGAAACTAGAAAACAACAGCAACCACAAAAGAGAGGCCAACGGTGGCCCGGCCCTTGCCTACGCCACCAGTCCCTTTCCCCGCCGGGACTCGTCACCCTGTCTCTGTGTCATTTCCCTGTGAGTGCAGTACCTCTCGCCTGAAACATTCTTTTCTCCTTTTCTTTCTTCCGTCTGTCAAGGCTCATGTGTCAACTCCTCAGGAAATCTTCTCTGAACTGCCAGGCTGGGTTCCCACATCATAGACACACTTCCCTTCAGCACGTCCCGTAAATCAAAACTTTCTGTTTGCAAAACTATCTCCTCCGGTGGATTCAGGGTGCGACCCTTGCCTTCTCACCTTTGATTGTCTAAGATCAATGACTGTGTCTGGTCCATGGTGCATGCATGTGTGTGCCTGTTAGTCACTCAGCTGTGCCTGAATCTTTTGTGACCCCATGGACTGGGGCCCATCAGGCTCCTCTGTCCATGGGATTTCCCAGACAAGAATACTGGAGTAGGTTGCCATTTCCTTCTCCAGGGGATCTTCCTGACCCAGGGACTGAACCCATGTCTTCTGCATTGCAGGCAGATTCTTTACCACTGAGCCACCAGGGAAGCCCAATAATTAATTAGCTCTCCTCATTATGTCCCTCTAAGGTAATGTGGGAAACAAGGGACACTGCTGTGGACTATTGGTGTCCACCAACCCCCAACACCGTGCCCAGATTCATCTGTTGCAGCCTAACCCCAAGGTGATGGTATTTGTAGATAAGGCCTTTGGGAGGTCATTAGGTCATGAGGGTAGAGACCTCATGAATGGGATTAGTGCCCTTACAAGAAGAAACACCAGAGGTTTCTTTTTCTCTGCCAAGTGAGGACCCAGCAAGAAAAACCAGGAAGAGGGCCCCCACCAAAAACAGACCATGCTGGCACCCTGATCTTAGACTTCTCAGCCCCTCAAACTATGAGAAATGTATCTGTTACTTAATCCATCTGCTGCTAAGTCACTTCAGTCGTGTCCGACTCTGTGTGACCCCACAGACATCTACTCGATGGTATTTTGTGAAAGTAGCCCAAACTGACTAAGACAAACGGAGAGGATCAGTGGCCCAGCTCCAGATTTAAATGATGGCAGGGCTGGGAAAGGGGCTTCCCAGCAGCACAGGTGGTAAAGAACATGCCTGCCAAAGCAGGAGACATAAGAGAGCAGGTTCAATCTCTGACTTGGGAAGATCCCCTGGAGGAGGGCGTGGCAACCCACTCCAGTATTCTTGCCACGATAAAGGAGCCTGGAGGGCTACAGTCCACGGTGCTGCGAAGAGCTGGATGTGGCTGAAACGCATGCATGCACAGGGAGAGGCAAGAAGACATAGCTTCTGCTCTATTCACCAGACTATTACTAGATTTGCTATTAGAAAAAGGTGTGCCTGTTTCTTCTGTGTCATCTTAGAAGGAGTGTTTGGATAGGAGACTGAGTAAAAGGATGGGGAGATACAAAGATTCTGGGACAGACATGGTAGGATCCTATTTAACAAAAGAGGGAAATAACTGAAATGTTATTTTTGGTAATCTCTGGAGAAGACAGGTGGAGAGTGTTGCATGGATTCTAACCGTGTCAATTCAAGAAAGGAAAACAACGTGGGCCAAAGGAAAACAGGGTGAAAAGTAGATTAACCAGTGACTACTTCTGCTGGGCAAGAACACACACACATAACATATCCAGACAGAGAGCAACTGAGAAAAATCATATTAAAGCTTGAGTTAAAAGAAAAACTCTTTGCTTAGAGGACAAGGTGCAACCTGGGAAAAATGGGAAACAGCTGAACTGATTTATGAGTGACTACCTAATTGATGTGACTTTTAAATGTGCAGATATATTTTATTTTCACATAGGGGTGACAGACAGCACAGGGCAGTGGGAGGGGCCTGGTGGTCCCATTTTCATGCAGAAGCTCTGGTTTTAGGCCACCCTCTTAAAACTCACAGGCTCTGTCACTTTAGGCAACTCACTCAGCTTCTCTGAATTTTAGCTTCTTCTCAAGATGACATCATGCTGTATTTTATAGGGTTGTTGTGAGGACTGACTCTTTATTAAGAAGTTCAGAATTGACTACATCCAGGGTTGGATGAGGTTGTTGGTCAGTTTTCTCAAAAGGCAGATGTTCCTTTATGTCTTGATGGCAAATTTCAGTTACATGACCAGCCCCAGGTGCAGAGAGTCTAGGAAAATGATAGCCAGTATTGTTTTTGAGGGTGTTTTTCTTATTTTATTGTTACTGTTTGGGTTTTGTTTCTATAAAGAGAAGGATTTCAGGCAGAAAGGAATGCAGAAAGGTTTTTGGATTCATCAACCTTTGCCTCAAAACCCCCTGTCCAGCTGCGACAGCACCTGCGTAAGTGGACCACAGAACGGAATCATGGGACAAGCAGGCTAGGCCGTGGGCTTGGGATAATGAATCTAATTAAATAGTAAATTAAGAGTAATAGAGTCTGTGGGTGGAGGAGCCCATTAAGAGGAACTGCTGAAGCGCTGCCACCATGAGTTTCCAGGAATAATACGTAGGCATATTTCCAAGAAAACTGAGTGGGAGATCAGGCTGCCTTGTTTTAGAGTCTCTCCTTTTCAGGGTTGGATGTCAGCATTTGCTTTCCACTTTTCACCTCTCCCTGCCGTCTACCCCGAGCCTGGATGGTTTTTAGTCCCGTAAATGCCACTTGGGGCGGGCTCCATCTACCAGGATTCTCTGCTTCTGTCTCTTTTCCTCAAGAACTCAACTGTCTCATGTTTCATTTTCTCAAACTCTAATTCTTGTTATTGCCTCCGTGACTGAAAAAAGAAAGGAAGGACAAGAAAGAGGGAGGAAGGGAAGGAGGAGGGAAGGAAGGGATAGAAAGAGAAAAGCCAAGCTGAGGTGGGTTAACCCTCTCTTATTTACTTTTATTTACATTTTAATAGTAGCCATTAATGTCAGAATACAAAGACCTGCAACAGGGAACAACAAGCATGATTTGGGGCATTATAGGATAGGACCAGTAGAAAGGAGATTTTCAGATTAGGGGACCTTGTCCTAACTTTTGTCAGCAAACACATCCTCCCAGTGGTTAAGCCAAAGACCAACACTGTTCACACCATCTGGGAACAGAGATGCTGGAAGGGAATGCAGAATGGACTTGCCTCTAGTCCGAGTGTGGGGTACACACGGGGTGGTGGTATACTAGAACTGGGTGGGGAGGGCAGATCTGTCCAAACATGAGAAGGAAAACTGATGTGCTAAGGAGGGGTGACACAGGGTTGAAAATGAAACTTCATAAAAAGCTACACAATTGCATAACACCCAATCAAAATACTCCTTGCTGCTAATGGGACTATTAGCATGGAGATAAAACTGTGAATTATACATGATAACCAAGGAGGGGAGGGGTGGGTAGAGGGAGAATATGATTAGGGAAGGAAACAGTGAAGATAAAAGTTAGCCTCATATTAAAACATACCCCAGGCAAAATGAAGGTAACTTTAGTTTGCTTATTCTTCAATAGAATGAATTTCTTTGCCCTGTGTGTTTAGCTATAGCTGGGTACTATTAGAAAACCATCAATAAAAGAATAGGGAACTCTGCTCAGTGTTATAGGCCAGCCTGAATAGGAGGGGAGTCTGAGGGAGAATGGATACATGTATATGTATGGCTGAGTCCTTCTGCTGTCCACCTGAAACCATCGCAACATTGTTGGCCGACTACACTCCAATATAAAACTTTTAAACAGTTTTTCTTTTTAAAGAATATATACAGATAAATTAGGGGTTACTGACTTTACCAAAAGAATTATCTTAAGTTTTCCTAAGTGCTATTTAAAATACTACACAGGTTATCAAAGTTTTATTTTAATGTATAGTATAGCTTTTAAGAATTCTATTTCATAAGGTAATTCCATGTAATAAAGAGTTAAAGGTTTCCATCAATTTAGTTCAGCATAGAAAAAAAAGAAAGCATACACTGCTAACAGAGAAAGGAGATAGGAAAATGCAACCCACCTTCAGCTGTAATGAGGGGTCATTTTATATGCTGTGCCAGTAAGCTCTTGTTTCACCAAGAAGAATTCATTAAGTAGAAAGAAAGTCAATAAAAATGAGCTTTATTAAAAAAGAACTGATATAATTAAAGGTATTGGTGAAAACCAGCCCAGTTATGAAGGGGAAATGACTCAGCTGGATGTTTAAGAAATGAAACAATGTACCATAGAATCTTCTCCCAGTTTAAGTTATTTCGGAAACAGAAAAAAACGATACTCTACATAATTTGTATAGCCAAGGTGAATGCCAGCATGATGGAGGAAGAAGTGCTTCCATAAAACTGTCATTCTTCAAAGAGTAGTGAATTATAGTACTGACAGTGCTCACAGCCCAAGAAATCTGTTCATGGGGGAGGTAAGAAAGCACACCCCCCACAACCTCTGGCGGCTTAACATGGGTAGTGGAGATGTTCCTTAATACCATTCTGCATGTTACAATCTAAACGAGAATATTGGGTTTCTGGAATACATAAAGATGCAGACTGGGAAAAATAGGTTTAAGACTCTGAAAATCCCAGATCAGATGGTATTTCTGCAGAAGCAAATGTATGGGCTAGTCAAATGGAAGAGCACACACACACCACCCAAGAGCAGCAGAGTGGCCGTGCCATATGGTTTCTGAAAAGCATCATCTCATCCAAGTTTATATGGTCTTAGTGACGTGGCTGAACATAGGGCAAAAATCCACACACCTCAAGACCAAGTCACATGCATGCTGGGCATTTTTGCAGACCTCAGATTCAGGGATCTGCAAAGATGCCAGAAGACCCCAGGGAGTGACTAGCACCCTCTCTCCCTGGGGGCCTGCAGCTTAATGCTGTCTTGTGATCTGAACACAACCTGGGAGACAGAGAAACAGCTGGAGGCCTGGATTTGCCAGCAATGCCATATGACAAGTCTAAGTAAGTAAGTAAGTAAAGTCACTCAGTCGTGTCCGACTCTAGAAAATGGTTAGGCCTTCATCATGTCCCTAGAGTTTACAGGCATTTTTCTCTTGAAATGTTTGCCAGTGCACATCAGAACTGCATAGTTTGGGGCAGTAAAAGGCAGATGGTCTAGTACAGTAAAAATAAAAGGGTGACAAATTTGGGGGACGGGTTAGTTCATGATCTAATTACTGTCATCTTGCCATGATGTGTAAGGGAAAGACATCAGAAAAAGTTTTGATGAATCTGAAACTTTAAGTAAGGTTTACCTTACCTAAAACCTTTTCTACCCACAAATTGCTGCTCTGTTAACAAACAAACTATCGTGTTCTATCTCTAAGCATTGCTTAGGATGGAGTGTTCTTCAACTTTGCTCTGTTTGTCACTCCTTAGGCACAGGAGGTATGTCCCATTTACCTCCCATCTTAATGGGTGTGTCTATCAGGGAGAAGGGTGTGTCTATCAGGGGAAGGCAATGGCACCCCACCCCAGTACTCTTGCCTGGAAAATCCAATGGACGGAGTAGCCTGGTGGGCTGCAGTCCATGGGGTCGCTAACAGTCGGACAGACTGAGCGACTTCACTTTCACTTTTCTCTTTCATGCATTGGAGAAGGAAATGGCAACCCACTCCAGTATTCTTGCCTGGAGAATCCCAGGGATGGGGGAGCCTGGTGGGCTGCCGTCTATGGGGTCACACAGAGTCGGACACGACTGAAGTGACTTAGCAGCAGCAGCATCAGGGAGAGAGGAGAAGAAAGTAGGCTGGATTGAACAAAAATTAATTTATGCCTTTTGATGTATTATAAAGCTAATTTCTACCCAATATTCCAAGAGATCAACAGTCCATATGCCAACATATCACAGAAGGCTACATTTAAAAATGGATCAGTCTCCCCAGTAGAAGTGGGCAAGTATGGTCTCCATATCCTCTGAGCTACCAGGGAAGCCCAAAGATACAGAAGAATGTATATAACAATATTCTTAATAGACAAAAATGGAAAAAGATAAACTGTGGGTAGTCCAGTCATGGGATAGTAAACAGCAATGACAGTGCTGACCTCCAATGAACACCCAACAGTATACAGAAATATAAAATTGAGTGAAAGAAATCACAGAAGAGTATTTACAGCAAGACTCCATTTATGCAAGGTACAGAAACAGGCACAACTAAATGATGTTGGGACTTTTGAGGACGGGGGTGTGACTGAAAAGGGGCACAGTGGGGGTTTCTGGGTGCCTGTGTATTTCTTGATCAGGCTACTGGTTAAGTAGATGTGTTCAATGATTGAAAATATATTAAGTGTATACTTACAGACTTTTCCCTGTGGTATATTTTATTTTAGAAAGATGCTTTTTTTTTTTTAAAGTGGAGTGGCCTCTAAGTTGACAGGATTCAATTAGATTTGTTCTAGCCAGTACTCTGATACCACATGTTTCTAAACTTTCCAATTCCCATGGATCAGGAAGCAATTGATCAACAGAAATTTGATTGTTTTCTAAGGCTTAAAGTTGAGACAGAATCTATAAATAGGCATTTTTACTTCTATTGTAAATCATGGATTCAGTAAATGCATCTGTAAATTCAATGGTACTCTGAATTCAGTGGGTGTTATTTTGATTATCTGGATTTTGTTCTGTTTTTGAGATGTCTTATAAACCTTGGAGATGCCATATCCTCTATATGACCGAAATCTAAAAAATGGAATCTAAACTATCTACTGAATTTATTTAAATTGACAAAGGATTTTTCCATTGACATATGATCAGGGTCTCACTTAATGCTAATTTGGAATCATAGAAGATCTTTTTGAAAATGATCATATTATGATTTTTTTTTCTATCCCACCTTTTATTATTTTTTAAATATAAATTTATTTTAATTAGAGGTTAATTACTTTACAATATGATTTTTAACCTCCTCAGTTTATAAATCAAGAACCTGAGACTCAGGCTAAATGATATGCCCGTGGCCAGACAGATATTCAAAAGCAGAATATGGACTAGAATTCAGGTTCTCTAACTAGTAGACCAATTTATGTTCATTCTAGCTTTCTGGCTTCTATTTTACTGTTGATTCACAAAATCATGAACAACTAAAAAGAGATGGTATGAAATGAAGTTATAATGGGCCAACACTAAAATTTTAATTTATTGGGGTATCTACACACTCTAAAGATCAAGGCCAAGAAAGTTATGTGATCCTAAGTGATTACTGATTTTTAGAAAATAGCTAATATCAGTTAAGGAACGCATATATTAATACTATCTTTTTGAAAAATACTTTCATATTGGAAATTATTGTTATCAATGGGAGCTGTGGTGGCTATTTTATTTTCTTGTTCAAGAACACATATTATCACATATTATCAAAATCTCCTCATATCAGCCAGAACAAAATTTATCAGACTCTTCCACATACATCTGAAGACATATATTTAGATGGATTTGATGTTATCTCTAACTTCATAGCTTCAGGCTATGGGTCCTGCAGATGTTTTCAATTTTTGAAAATACATCAAGTGTACACTTAGACTTGATGTATTGGCCTATGGCCTATTTTTACTTTACAGTGGCCTTTCAAGGACTATTTACTTGCTGTGGGTCCTTACTATTTGTAAATGGTGATAATTATCTGAAGTTAAAACCATTTACAGTGTTCATTCCATTTCCCTGGATGCTATGACTCTGACTCACTGACTGTACAGAAAAGTAGTCTCATTATTTTTGAACCAATACACTTTCTGGCTTTGTATTATGGGTAATGTACTGTGACTTGGCATTGTGACCCGCATTCAGATTAAAAATATAAGTTTTCTTGACCATGGTTGGGTAATATCTATAGTCTGATTTAGTACATGCTCAATAATAGGAATCACTAGATAAGACTAGGTTAAAAGAAACCATCACACGAATGAATTGACAACATAACATTTGGTGACAGACATTAGGATCTGAGTGTATTCTCAGGCTGAGGCTCTTGGATGACTGGGTATAAACTGCACTTTCCTCTCACTGCCTGAAAAAATGGTAACCTCTCTCATGGTACTTCTCATGGTACTTGTACCCATGGATGGACTCCTTGGCCCACATGCGCAATGGACACATGGAGACAAATGCTCACAAGTGGCTTCTAAGTACTGCAGAAATCCGAGCATAGAGGTAATATTAATTGTATACCCAGTCCTCAGTAACAATTGGGAGTGGGCATGATATAACATCAACACATCCATCAAAGACT
The DNA here is from genome assembly GCA_006410675.1 of Oreotragus oreotragus. Taxonomy (NCBI): domain Eukaryota; kingdom Metazoa; phylum Chordata; class Mammalia; order Artiodactyla; family Bovidae; genus Oreotragus; species Oreotragus oreotragus. The sequence continues at coordinate 279,099 of SJYX01014942.1, read as the reverse complement.
TCATGAGCAACTATTCTGTCAAGTGGAGTTTAAATGAGATAAGCCGTGTGAAGGGTTGAGCATAGTTCTGGTCTGTGATTAACACTTTATAAATGCTAACAGGGTGGAGTTCCCTGGTGGTCCAATGGTTAAGAACCCGCCTGCCAATGCAGGGAACACCCGTTTGATCCCTGATCCGGGAAGATCCCACATAGGATCTTCCAGAAGGACAACTCAGCCTGTGCATGACAACTACTGAGCCCGCACTCCAGAGCCTGGCTCCACAGCAAGACAAGCTGCTGCAATGAGCAGTCCACACGCCGCGACTAGAAAGCAGCTCCCGCTTGCCACAACTAGAGAAAAGCCTGTGCAACAACGAGGATCCAGCTCAGCCAAAAACAAAATTTAATTAAAATTTTAAGATGTTACCAGGGTAACACCTACCGAAGGAAGCGACTTTGAAGCTGGCATGGGAAGGAGGGAAAGAGTTAACCAGGCAGACAGGTAGAGGAAGCAGAGAGTTGTCAAAGGCAGAAAGAGGCTGGCAGCCCTCTGGGACGGTCAGGGGTCCAGCAAAGCTGAGACATCAAGTAGCAGGAGCAAGGGCTGGGGTTACAGAGGTGAGCAGGTGGCAGAGTATGAAGAGCCCCATCATTCTCATTACAGAGGTTGGTTTTTATCCTTTGTGCAGTAAGAATCACAAAAAGCAGTGCCTTCCACACCATAGGGTCTCATCTATTAGTTAGCTCCAAAATCATTTTCATGGATTTCAACCCGCATTACTTTTATAACAAAAGAGATCAAAGCAGAATAAGATAGGACAGAATAAAAAACATAAAACTTGTTTATATACTTGTGTGTGTATTGGGTTATGATGTTAAATTTATTTCTTATTGTAAGCCGCAGACTCAAAGATTAAAGGCCACTTCTTTGAAGGATTTAAGTGGACAAATGATACAAACAGCCTTGCACTTTGGAAAATCAATTTGGCTGCCACATAGAAAGGACTGGAAGGGAAGAGGCGTGAGAACAGTAAGATCAGTTGCCACAGCCAGGCTACACGCAGGTGACAGTGTTACCTGAGGTGGAACTCGTGAGGATGAACGGACCTTCTGTAGATGGGTATCAGGCTGCTGAGCGGGCCGAGAGGGAGGAGAGGAAGGTGTTACCAGAGCAACCTGGGTTGCGCAAGCTTCTACCTTGGGCGGCTAGTTGAGCAACCGGATGAGTGTTGCTTCTCTTCTCTGGGGCAAGAAGCATTAGTGCCAAAGTGGTTTTGAAGGCACGAGAAAATGATTAGGTTAGGACACGCCGAGGCACAACGTTGAAAATATGAAGAGCACAATTTAGATAACACGATAGAAGAACTTCTACAAACCAATCATTATCAAGTGTCTATCTGATGCTAAAAGTTAGCACAGATATTGATATTCATGTTAGAAATACAAGTATGTGCGTATGTGTATTTGCAGTAAGGAAAGTACATAAGGGATTTGCAAGTGTTCAGACATTAGGAACAAATAGGAAAAAAAGACACTTTCTAAAGTAAATGCAATTAAGACTCCTAAAATAGCCAGTGGGAATTTTTTATATGACGTGGGGAGGTCATGTGGTGCTCTGTGACAACCTAGAGGGGTGGAATGGGGAGGGAGGGGGGAGGGTGGTTCAAAACGGAGGGGACGTATGTATGACTGTGACTGGTTCATGTTGATGTATGGCAGAAACCAACACAATATTGTAAAGCAATTATCCTCCAATTAAAAATAAATTTTAAAAAAGACAAAAAAAAGACTCATTAATAGAATAAGGTTAAAGATTACGGACAATGTATATAAAGCATACATAACACCTGACACACAGTAGATACTCCAACATTTGTTAGTTTTTCTTTCCTTCCGCTTTCGTGTATTTTGTCAACAGGTCTCAAGATATAGCAAGATATAAACTATTCACATGAATGTATTTCAAATAATCTGATATTTAGATTTAACAAATGACGGTTTCATTCACAAAACTGATCACATTTTTTATTTTACAAGGGCTACCAAGAAGTTAATGAGCAAATCCATGATGTACCTCCAGTAATTATACAGAAACTCATCATGGGCATTTTGTATACTTCAGTTCAGTTCAGTTCAGTCGCTCAGTTGTGTCTGACTCTTTGCGACGACCCCATGAATTGCAGCAGCCCAGGCCTCCCTGTCCATCACCAACTCCTGGAGTTCACTCAAACTCATATCCATTGAGTCGGTGAGGCCATCCAGCCATCTCATCCTCTGTCGTCCCCTTCTCCTCCCGCCCCCAATCCCTCCCAGCATCAGAGTCTTTTCCAATGAGTCAACTCTTTGCATGAGGTGGCCAAAGTACGGGAGTTTCAGCTTCAGCATCAGTCCTTCCAATGAACAGCCAGGACCGATCTCCTTTAGAATGGACTGGATTGATCTCC
>SJYX01014942.1:262450-274596 GCA_006410675.1 Oreotragus oreotragus | reverse complement strand
CTCTCCTCTTTCACTTTCATCAAGAGGCTTTTTAGTTCCTCTTCACTTTCTGCCATAAGGGTGGTATCATCTGCATATCTGAGGTTATTGATATTTCTCCCGGCAATCTTGATTCCATCTTGTGCTTCTTCCAGCCCTGCGTTTCTCATGATATACTCTGCATAGAAGTTAAATAAGCAGGGTAACAATAGACAGCCTTGACGTACTCCTTTTCCTATTTGGAACCAGTCTGTTGTTCCATGTCCAGTTCTAACTGTTGCTTCCTGACCTGCATATAGGTTTCTCAAGAGGCAGGTCAGGTGGTCTGGTATTCCCATCTCTTTCAGAATTTTAGTTCATCTCAGTCTTATTTTCAAGGCTTTTCCTCAATTCCTCCACTTAAACAATATCATTGAGAAGTTTTAAAGTCATTTTAACTCTTTTTTTTGAAAAAAGTCAAGGCCCAAATGGATAAATGGCCCAAATTCATGGATGGCTACATGTTTGATTATTAACTATTAATCAAAGGCCTATAACTGAGTAACTGAATTAGTTCACTGAGCCTTGGATCTTTCTTCTTCTAAAAACATATACAGAACAAACAGACTAGTATAATGAGCCCCTATGAATCCATATGCTAGCTTCAACAATTGTCAACTCATGGCCAATCTTGTTTCATCTAAACCCTCACCCAGTTCCCAAACTCCTGGATTAATTTAAAGCAAGTATCAACCACTGTATCATTGCATTAATAAATGTTTTATATGAATTTCCAAAAGATAAGGCAAGGAGATCCAACCAGTCCATTCTGAAGGAGATCAACCCTGAGATTTCTTTGGAAGGAATGAGGCTAAAGCTGAAACTCCAGTACTTTGGCCACTTCATGAGAAGAGTTGACTCATTGGAAAAGACACTGATACTGGGAGGGATTGGGGGCAGGAGGAGAAGGGGACGACCAAGGATGAGATGGCTGGATGGCATCACAGACTCGATGGACTTGAGTCTGAGTGAACTCCAGGAGATGGTGATGAACAAGGAGGCCTGGCGTGCTGCGATGCATGGGGTCGCAAAGAGTCGGACACGAATGAGCGACTGAACTGAACTGAAGGACTCTTTAATAACATAACTATAACACCATTATTACACCTAAAAACAGTTAACAATTACTCCTTAATGCCATCAAACATTAGCCAGTGCAAGTTTTCCCCAAACTGTTTCTTAAACCTTTTTTTTTTTTAACAAACTGAATTTTAGACACAGATTATTTCTGGATCAACTTTTAAAACAGTTCCTCAGTAAGTTATGTTGGACAATTTTTTTGTTTTAAATTTCTTTTGGCAGCACCATGTGGTATGTGAGACTGTAGCTTCCTGCTCAGGGATCAAACCTGTACCCCCTGCACTGAAAGGCAGAATCCTAACCGCTGGGCCACCAGGGAAGTCACAGTTCCTCGGTAGGTTAGCTTAGGATCAGGAAGGGAAACTTACCAAGGAACCTCCTCTTCCTGGCCCACAGCTGGCTTCTTCCAGCCCTTCCTTAAACTTGTTTTTCTCATCCTGTAGTCCTCCCAATCTGCCCATCTTCTTTGTGTACAACTTGAGTTCACGAGCACATGTGCACACATGCACACACACACAATGGGAGAAGCTTTGAAACTTACTGAAACTTTTTTTTACATAAAAACAAATGATATAAAACTGAAAACTGTAAAATAACAGAGAAATGGGCAAAACAAGTCCTTAAGAACGTTGTTAAGCATTATGAAATGTATAACTACCAATTATCAAATCTCTGAGCAGCCTATTTTTTAACACTGATATATGTAAATACTATTCACACATATATATGTATGTATGTATATCTACACACATATGGTGGAGCTAGTGGTAAAGAACTTGCCTGCCAATGCAGTAGACGCAAGAGACATGGGTTCAGTCCCTGGGTTGGGAAGATCCCCTAGAGAAGGGCTTGGCAACCCACACCAATATTCCTGCCTGGAGAACCCCATAGACAGAGAAGCCTGGCAGGCTGCAGTCCACAGAGTCACATAGAGTTGGACATGATTGAAGTGACTTAGCATGCACACACATGCATATATATCTACATACTTATGTAGGTATTTATGTATGTGTGTGTAGGCCAAAAAAGAACACTTTACTGTGAATATTCAAAGTAAAATATCCCAAAGTTTCTGAAAAAATTTATCTCCCTTTCAAAATGTCTTTAGGAAAACAGACATGAAGTGAATGGCTTTAGGGGAATGGAAAAAAGAACACTCAAATGTCTTTCCTTCCACTGCTCTAGTCAGCATCTTTACTGGTTTCCCTCACTCCAGTCTCTTCTCCATGCCATCCAACACATAGATGCCGACAGAGTTAGTTTTCTAAAACCCGGATCCAACACATCATTCTTGAACATCATCCATTGCTAACGACTGTCTATAAAACCAAGTTCACATTCCTGTATGTGGGAGTCCAGGGTTATTACAATCCACTCCCAGCCTGCTTTTGCAACCTGGTACCCCACCTTGTGTTCCCACACCAGTCCCTCTGTGTGTGGCAATCATTCCACGCCCTTGGTCTTCTTCACACCTTGGTGTTGTTCCCTCTGCCCCAAATACAATATTTACTATTTATTCAGCAGGTAATAAATATGATCTTGCAAATGAAGTTAGGAATAAAACATGATCACTGCTCTCAAGGAGCTCACAACCTGATGCGAAACCCAGATAAATGAATACATTTCAATAGAAATGTGATGAGTATAGACGTATTAATATGTATAGTAGGTTGGGTGGTGACACAAAGAAGGGAGGACTTAATTGTGTTACGGATATGAGACTCTTAGTAAGCATGCAGAAATACAACAAGCACAAAAACACATGGAAAAAGGAGGTCCAACCCATGCTTTAAGCACCTCCGAAATTAAGTATGGAGAAATGACATGTGGCCATGGGATGGCTATATTCAAGAGTTTCATCTAAAAGCGTTCACAGTTTATTACAGGTAAGGCTGAGGACAGATTGTAATCACAAACTCAAATATAACTGCTTTACTTTAAGAAGTCTTTGTTACTGCTGCTGCTGCTAAGTCGTTTCAGTCGTGTCTGACTCTGTGCGACCCCAGAGACAGCAGCCCACCAGGCTCCCCTGTCCCTGGGAGTCTCCAGGCAAGACACTGGACTGGGTTGCCATTTCCCTCTCTAATGCATGAAAGTGAAAAGGGAAAGTGAAGTTGCTCAGTCATGTCCGACTCCTAGTGACCCCATGGACTGCATCCTACCAGGCTCCTCCACCCATGGGATTTGTCAGGCAAGAGTGGGGTGCCATTGTTACTAAATAAACACAAAATCTGTGGGAACCAAAGTGGAAGTGGAGGATAGCAAAGGAAGGCCAAGCGTTGTGACATACACACGGAGAGACTCAAGCAATTTCTTCCAATAGAGTACCACACATGCTAAAATACAGACTCATGATTCTTATAGTTCAATGTGACACTGAGAAGTAAAGCTTCTATTGTAAATTCGAGTTCACCATACTTACTTGCTAGCTTCCCAGGTGGTGCTAGTGGTAAAGAATCCACCTGCCAAGGCAGGAGATGTAAGAGACATGGGTTCGATCCTTGGGTGGGGAAGATCCCCTGGAGTAGGGTATGGCAACCCACTCCAGTATTCTTGCCTGGAGAATCCCATGGACAAAGGAGCCTGGTGGGCTACAGTCAGTGTGGTCACAAAGAGTCAGACACGACCGAAGCAACTTAGCATATACACACACAGCACACAAACATACTTAATGCTATATTCACCCTGATGTTATTTAAATACTTAAAATATTTTTTAAAATTCTTAGGAAGATTATAAAACAAAGAGTGCATATATACAAATTCATTGTTTAAAAAGTCAACAAACATCCGTGTACCTAACTCCCAGGTTAAGAAATAGAACATGACTAGGATCTTGAAAGACCAAAGAACTTCCCTCCCCCATTGCCTCCCATTCCTTTCCTATGAGTGGTGACCATTATCTTGTTTTTTGTGCTTATCATTCCTTTGCTTTTTATTGTAACTTTACCATCTATATCCTACTGCCTAAACAAGCCTTGGGTTTAGTGTAGGAAAACACACAGACAGACCTAACAGTCTAAGGAAACTCAAGCAATATTGCTGTTGCCAGATGGAAGGCCAGGAGAAGAGGGACTCAACGGGGGGCTATCCTGGCTTCAGGTTCTTTGAGGATTTTTTAAGAGCCTCTGCTGGAGGTGCTTAACCACTGGACCACAGGAAAGCCCTTAGGAAGCTTTTTGAGAAAGAGAGCACAGGAGGTAAATATTTTGAGATTTTGCAGGTCTGAAACTATATTCGATTCACTCATTATTGATGAATAGTTTGGGTGGGTAGACAATCTAGTTGGTGGCTATTTTCCTTAAGAACTCTGATGGTTTTGTTCCAGTGTCATCTTCCTGCATTACTTTTGAGAAGCCAGAGCTGTTATGATTCCTGAGCCTTTACATGTAAGCTCTAGAAGTTCGTAGCTCTTCTCCTTGTTCTTAATGTTGTGAAGTTGCACAATAATATGCTTTCACAGGGACCCATTTCATGGTACACTCTGGATTTATTCAATATGGAAACTCATGTTTTTCTCTTCTCTGTACTCTGTTTTCTGAAACCCACAATATTTGGACATTTTTGTTTTCCTACACCTATTTTCCATCTCTTTATTTTTTTGCTTTGCTTTTTCACAATGTTTCTCAACTTTATTTTCTAATCCTGCTGCTGCTGCTGCTGCTAAGTCGCTTCGGTCGTGTCCGACTCTGTGCGACCCCAGAGACAGCAGCCCACCAGGCTCCCCCGTCTCTGGGATTCTCCAGACAAAAACCCTGGAGTGGGTTGCCATTTCCTTCTCCAATGCATGAAAGTGAAAAGTGAAAGGGAAGTCGCTCAGTCGTATCTGACTCTTTGCAACCCCCTGGACTGCAGCCCACCAGGCTCCTCCGTCCACGGCATTTTCCAGGCAAGAGTACTGGAGTGGGGTGCCACTGCCTTCTCCTCTAATCGTCCTATTAGGAAACAAAAGCATATTTCTGGGAAATAGCCTCATCATATTTGTATGTTGCATTGCAGTAAAGACTAGAGAACACCTTCTAAGCAAAAGTTTCAGGCCAAGTATAAAAGAAAAATGGGGCCAAAGAGCTGCTGCTGCTATAAGACCAGGTGAAGTTATTATAAGTGTAGTGTGTGGCTAATTCTTTGGGTCTACTGAATAGTCAGGTTTACTCAACTGTTCTCTGCTCAGAGGACTTGTTATAAAATTTCTTCCTCTAGGAACTCCCTGGGTCCATTTGTTAGGACTTGGCACTTTCACTGCCAGGGTCCCAGGTTTGATCCCTGGTTAGGGAACTAAGATCCTTCGAGCTGTACAGCCAAAAACATTTCTTCCCTGAAGACCCCACGTTCCAACATAAGAATAGAAATTTCTACCAGCAGTAAAATCTTGAATATGTCTTTCAAAGAATTTGTTCATTTCATATAAATTAATGAATGTATTTCCATAAAGCTGTTCATAATATTTCCTTATTATTCTTTTAATGTTTGTAGACTCTGTGGTGATATTACCTCTCATCTCTGATAGTAAAATTTGTGTCTTTCCTTTTTTCTTTTTTTGTTCTGACCTCTAGTCTGGCCAAAGGTTTATCATTTTATTGATCTTCAAGAATCAATTTTTTTGTTTCACTGATTTTCTTTATTCCTTTTGTTTATTATTTCACTGAGTTCTCCTCTTATTTTTGTTATTTCCTTTATTCTACTCACTTTGGGCTTATTTGCTTTCCTTCTTTTAATCCTTGGGGATGAAAGCTGAAGCCATTGATCAGAGACCCTTCTTTTCTAATATAGTCATTTAGTGCTATAAATTTCCCTATAATCACTGCTTTAGCTGTGTTGACAAATTTGAATGAGTTGTAATTTTGTTTTCATTCAAGATATGATCTAATTCCCCTTGTGATCTCTTCTTGGATCCATTCATTATTCAGAAGTGTGCTTTGTAGCTTCCAAGTTTTGGAGATTTCCCATATTTTGTCCTGTTATTAATTTTGAATTTAATCCTATTGTGGTAGAGAACATAGTTGTGTGACTTGAGTCCCTTCAATTTTATTTAGACTTGTGTTACAGCCCAGAATATGGTCTGTAGAGGTAAATGTTCCATGTGTACCTGAAAATAATGTGTATAGTGCTCAGTGGAGTGTTCTATTAACATCAATTTGGTCAAGTTGGTTGATAGTATTTAAACTTTCTGTATCGTTACTGATTTTCTGTCTACTTTTTTTCTCAGTTATTGAGCAAGGGTGTTGAAATCTCTGACTATAATTGTAGATTTGTCTATTTTTCCTTGCAATTTTATCAGTTTTTGCTTCATGTATTCTGAAACTCTGTTGATAGGGAGGCCTGGCGTGCTGCGATTCATGGGGTCGCAAAGAGTCGGACACGACTGAGCGACTGAACTGAACTGAACTGAAGTGCATACACAATTAGGATTGTGGCCTCTCGATGAACTGGTCTCTTTACTACCATGAATGATCATTTTTATCTTTGGTAATAGTCTTTGTTCTANTGCTGCGATTCATGGGGTCGCAAAGAGTCGGACACGACTGAGCGACTGAACTGAACTGAACTGAAGTGCATACACAATTAGGATTGTGGCCTCTCGATGAACTGGTCTCTTTACTACCATGAATGATCATTTTTATCTTTGGTAATAGTCTTTGTTCTAAAATCTACTCTGTCTCATATTAATATAGCCATTTCAGTTTTTTTAAATCTTCTTCAAGTGCAAAAAACCGATGGCCATGTACAGAACAATTATCTCTATAAAATATCTGACAAAAGTCATAACACTAATATAGTAACAAGTTCTGTATGGTTGAAAAGATGACATTCAGAGCAGGACACTGCAACTCACCAGTATCAGCATCACTTAGGAACTCGACAGACATGCAAATTCTCAGCTCCACTCCAGAGCTACTGAATCATGATTCTGCAAGACGACCCAGAAATCTATGTTCTAACAAGTATACCTGGGAATTTCGGTGCATGCCAAAGTTTGAGAGTTCCTGCCTAGAGCCCATTCTCACTTCTGATTCTAGGAATAAGTATTTGGATGAAAATATTTATTTGTGGTAGAAGTGAACCCAAAAACCCTTTCTCAAGCTAGAAGGGTACTTCTGCAACCCTACTTTTATATAATGTTGCCCCAATTAAAGGCCCATTTTTGGATGTTAGTTATATAATAAAACTCCTGATTAAAGTGTTAATAACAGAATAAATAACTATACAAAGAACTAAAATTTGTTTTAAATAGAATCACATTTCAGGAAAATGGGGAAACATTCATTGCTTTGAGTTTTCTGCTGTGATCTTTAAAGGTAGGCAATGCTGCTTGTGGAAACATAATGAATTTTCATTGCACATGACTAGAGTCTTGGGGATCAATCAAAGGCAAGATGACTCAACAATTCCCTCCTTTTGGAACAGCTCTACATGGCACAATTTTAGTTTCCCTTAAGGTCTAGTACAGAAGGTGAGTGAAGTTTCCTTATCCTGCAGTTGGTCTGTGTATGTATACTCTATCAAGTGCTATCCCACAGAAGCGGGATTCTTCTTCCCTTTATTTATTTTTTGGCCGCATTGCGTGCCTATAGGATCTTAGCCCCCTCACCAGGGACTGAATCCGTGCCCCCTGAAGTGGAAGCGTGGAGTTTTAATCACTGGAGCACCAAGGAATTCCCTCTTCCTCCTTTCATGTAAATGTACTTTTATACCCCCTCACTACTTTATGCTGCTACTTCTGATCTGTACCATTTTTAAAGCTCCTCTCAGGTGTGGGGCTGCACTTGGTTCTTTATACATATGATCTCATCTAATGCCCCCTATCACCCTGCCAGGCAGGTACTACCCATGTTACTGACCAACAGAACAGCGAACCTGTGATCCCACTGCCAGGGAGTCTGTAGATGAGGTGGCAGATTACTCTAAATCCAAATCCAAGAGAATTCTCACTGGGGCCACCAGAGCTATGAGTTATAACTTCACAACACAAAGGACAAAGAAAAAGACTCAAAATCTACAAAAAAAATTTTTTTTGTTCAAAAATTAAATAGACATTTGAATGGTAAATAAGGTGGTATATTTCAGCCTATATGACATATTCTAGGTATTAAAGGAATCCAAAGGAAGGAGAAGATATTCCTTGCCTTGGCACTTTGTAAACTGACTACACACACCCTCACACAAACACCCTAAGCCAAGAGTTCTTTCAATAAACAGTCATAGGCAATGTTATGTGGCAGCCTGGATGGGAGGGAAGTATACGGGAGAATGGATATATGTGTATGTATGGCTAAGTCCCTTTGCTGTCCACCTGAAATGATCACAACATTGTTAATCAGCTATGTGTGCGTGTGTGCTAAGTCGCTTCAGTCATGTCCATTCGACTCTTTGCAACACTATGGATTGCAGCCCACCAGGCTCCTCTGTCCATGGGCTTCTCCAGGCAAGAATACAGGACTGGGTTGCCATGCCCTCCCCCAGAGAAATCTTCCCAACCCAGGAATCAAACCTGCATCTCTTACATCTCCTGCACAGGCAGGTGGGTTCTTTACTAGTGCCACCTGGGAAGCCCCATTAATTGGCTATATTCAATATAAAACAAAAAGTTAAAAAAAGAAACAGTAGCAGAAGCCATTTCAGTGTTTCGCCTCTCATTTAATATGGTCTAGATGCTTTTGAACTGTGGTGTTGGAGAACTCTTGAGAGTCCCTTGGACTGCAAGGAGATCCAACCAGTCCATTCTGAAGGAGATCAACCCTAGGATTTCTTTGGAAGGAATGATGCTAAAGCTGAAACTCCAGTACTCTGGCCACCTCATGAGAAGAGTTGACTCATTGGAAAAGACTCTGATGCTGGAAGGGATTGGGAGCAGGAGGAGAAGGGGACGACCGAGGATGAGATGGCTGGATGGCATCACGGACTCGATGCAGTGAGTCTGAGTGAACTCCAGGAGATGGTGATGAACAGGAAGGCCTGACATGCTGCGATTCATGGGGTCACAAAGAGCTGGACACAACTGAGCGACTGAAATGAACTGAACTGAACTGAGACTATATATGAAATGTCCTAAGTTTTATTTTTAACAGAAGTCTTTTATTTGGGTTACAAGCTATATATTACTTAATTTTTTGCAATCAGAAAGATCAAGACTCATTAGTTGTGGTACAGAAATTTTATCATATAGCAGTAATTAAGTAATTATTTTTATATATTGATTTGAACCACTTACTAAATAAAACTTCAGAACTTCATTTGGGGATCACAGGGAGCATTAGGTTCATATTAAATATGGGAGCTATTTAGTCAATTAGGGTGGCTTATTTGGTGGTTTTCTCTACAAAGAATGGTAAACAGAGCTCCCATACCCTTTCTAATTTCCTTGTATTAGAACCAAATATAATATTAATATTTGCTTTGTACCTTACACAAGAAATTGTTTTTTAAAAAGCCCCATGCACAGAGTAGTCAGTGGTCACCAAAAGAATTTAAAAGTCTAAAACAAGAAACAACACTGAAAGACAGCATGGTAGATCTTTCCTCTTTGGTATCTATTTCTAGTAGCATAAAAATGGAGTCAGAGAAAAAAGTGTTTTCAACATGCTGATAAAAGATTAAAAAGGATCACATGCCTTGAAGGAATTTTAACAACATAACATTAAGGGGAGAGGAGACTGTCATATGAAAGCAAAAGCATGTCCACAAGAACTTGAAATCAGGAAAAAAAAAAAACTCCACAAATTGTCTAGATAATCATGAACAATCATTGACTTAGTTTGTTATAATTTCAAATTTACTCCTCTTAAAATATATTATATGTTACCATTTACACAGCTCTTATCTAGATAATTTCAAAGGTGATCAGTTCAAAGTTGAATGAATTTTCTCAATACTGAATTTTTAAACCTTTGAAATCTTACAGTTCAGTAATGTACTATTAACTTAGCATTTTTAAGCCAAGCTGCAGGATCTAGGGAAAATGCAATCTCTTCTGATGATTAAATGTCTGTAATTAAACATAAAAACATTTGGAACCAGAAGGGCTGTATAAATGAACTGTCAGCATATATTACAACATTACAGGGTTGCGTAGGTAAGAAAGGCTCCTTGAAGAAGTTGGCACAATGACCAGCCAATTGGAAAAACAGAGGAAGTGAGCTATCACTGCAATAACGAGGAGGAATTCCATTAAGGCTCCAGGCCAGGTATGTGAAGGAGGTGTGATTGATATGTGGGACTCGGAGATTAACTGTGTGGGACATTCTGAGGCCATGCCTACACACATTGAACATAATGTGATATTTGGTATCAGAGTTTGACTGAAGTCATGTTTACAAAGTCACTGCTCTTACCCTTTTCTTTTAAAGGCTAAGGATTTTGTTTTGCCCATGGCATCAGCAAGGGAGCAGTTTTTTGTAAAGAAAAGAAAAATATAGTCATGCCCAGAGTTAAATCTCATATTAAGATGCGATTAGTGTTCGCTTTTAGTGTCAATGACAATTTAAAAGGCTACATTTCATACAAAGACAGGGATGACAATGACCATGAGCTCATCAAGTTCCCACGTTCCTATCAGTAGGCCCCTTTGGATATTGCTAATAAATGGTAATATTTTAGAAGCCAGCAGAATGACATGATATAAAAACAATTTCACAAATTTGATATTTATGAGTATGAGAGTATGGAAGAAGTCATTGTTTTGAAGCTGCTTCTAGAATGGCTACAGAGCACTGGAATTTAGTTCAAGTTAACAAAATCTTCGAAACATTGAGGGCAGGAGGAAAAGGGGACAGCAGAAGATGAGATGGTTGGATGGTATCACCAACTCAATGGATGTGAGCTTGAGCAAACCCCAGGACACAGTGAAGGGCCGGGAAGTCTGGCCTGCTGCAGTTCCCAGGGTGGCAAAAAGTGGACACAACTAAGCAACTGAATGACGACGACAACACAACATCCTTAAAATGGTAAAAGACAAAGGTTAGTTCTGAGTACACATATCTACTGTAAGTGATGATATAGTGGAATAGAGGTCAGCCTGATGTATTTGAATATTCTCGGTTTTTAAAATATTCTTTCTGGAATATAAGTGAAGCACTGGAAATCTAGCACAATCAGTTCAGTTCAGTTGCTCAGTCGTGTCCAACTCTTTGTGACCCCATGAATTGCAGCAGGCCGGGCCTCCCTGTCCATCACCAACTCCCAGAGTTCACTCAGACTCATGTCCATTGAGTTGGTGATGCCATCCAGCCATCTCATCCTCGGTCATCCCCTTCTCCTCCTATCCTCAATCCCTCCCAACATCAGAGTCTTTTCCAATGAGTCAACACTTCACATGAGGTGGCCAAAGTACTGGAGTTTCACCTTTAGCATCATTCCTTCCAAAGATCACCCAGGACCTATCTCCTTCAGAATGGACTGGTTGGATCTCCTTGCAGTTCAAGGGACTCTCAAGAGTCTTCTCCGACACCACAGTTCAAAAGCATCAATTCTTTGGCCCTCACCTTTCTTCACAGTCCAACTCACATCCATACATGACTACTGGAAAAACCATAGCCTTGACTAGATGGACCTTTGTTGACAAAGTAATGTCTCTGCTTTTCAATATGCTATCTACGTTGGTCATAACTTTCTTTCCAAGGAGTAAGCATCTTTTAATTTCATGGCTGCAGTCACCATCTGCAGTGATTTTGGAGCCCCCCAAAATAAAATCTGACACTGTTTGCACTGTTTCCCCATCTATTTGCCAAGAAGTGATGGCACCAGATGCCATAATCTTCGTTTTCTGAATGTTGAGCTTTAAGCCAACATTTTTACTTTCCTCTTTCACTTTCATCAAGGGACCTTTTTATTTCCTCCTCACTTTCTGCCATAAGGGTGGGGTCATCTGCAAATCTGAGGTTATTGATATTTCTCCTGGCAATCTTGATTCCAGCTTGTGTTTCTTCCAGTCCAGCGTTTCTCATGATGTACTCTGCATATAAGTTAAATAAGCAGGGTGACAATATACAGCCTTGACGTACTCCTTTTCCTATTTGGAACCAGTCTGTTGTTCTATGTCCAGTTCTAACTGTT
>SJYX01014942.1:189326-243033 GCA_006410675.1 Oreotragus oreotragus | reverse complement strand
AAAGACTCTGATGCTGGGAGGGATTGGGGGCAGGAGGAAAAGGGGACGACAGAGGATGAGATGCGTGGATGGCATCACGGACTCAATGGACATGGGTTTGGGTGGACTCCAGGAGTTGGTGATGGACAGGGAGGCTTGGTGTGCTGCAGTTCATGGGGTCACAAAGAGTCCGACACGACTGAGTGACTGAACTGACTGACTGAATTTTGAAATCCTTAATGGCACACATCACATGTGAGCAAACCACATTTCCAACACTCAGTAGTCACATGTGGCTAATGGTTAACATATTGGAAAGCATGGCTCTAAATAGTTGCTAACAATTCTTTTTATTTAAAAAACGTACTATTACTTTGCTGTCAAAATTCAATATATTAGCATTAGAATTAATAGTAAGTTCAGCACAAACGTATGAAAACCATAGATTAAATGCTTCCAAGGATCATGTACTTCCTGAGTAGGAACATTCCTACTCAGGAAAGGTTCATTAATTTCCTGTCTTATCTGGCATTTTTAAACTCCGGATGATTTTTTCCAACCCTGAACAATCATTAAGAAGTAAAGAACGGCAATTATCTTCTGGACTCAACCCCATAGAGAGCAGATTACTTAATCTATCAAACTGGCTTAAGTCTATTAATAATTGCCAAGTCCCCCATTTCATATTATGTGATGCAGATTTGGCCTTAATCTGAAGCTTAGATCTTTATGTAATCATAAAAATCATAAGACTCTTTTGCAAACGAATAAACATCCAAAGTTACTATTACAGTGATAAAGTCTATTTAATTTTTGCTTGGTTTCATGTAGCCCAAATGACTAACACTATCAGGGTTTTATCTCAGTAAATCATAGCACAAGTGAATTAGTGTTCAATAACAAGATATCATTTTGTCAATTATTGTGAGTTTATTACTGGAAAATCCATGTTCATTAAAACAGGTAATAATATCCAATAATATTTTCTTTTTTTTTGAAATATTTTTTTGATGTGGCCCATCTTTAATATCTGTATTGAATTTGTTACAATATTGTTTTATGTTTTGGTTTTTTGGCCATGAGACAAGCGGAATCTTAGCTTCCCAACCAGAGATCAAACTCGTACCCACTGTAATGAAAGGTGAAGTCTTAACCACTGGACTGCAGGGAAACCCCAATAATATTTTCTTAATAATAACTGAGAAAAAGAATTAAGCCATTAGCTATGCGGTATCGTCAATCATTTGGTCATTTAAAGGCTGGAGCAAAACCTACTTGTATCACAGGAAAACTTTTTAATTATCAGTTACACCTATGACAGATTCTTACAAGTTATTTATCTCCAGGTACAACTGTACATCATCTCAATCAGATTATGAGTTTGTTACACCAAACTTTACAAAAGTCATATAGATGTACTCTCTGACAGTATAATCTTCTGAAACTTCTCTTTCCTCCTCAAATTTATAATAATAGAACATTCAAGTGTTTCTGTATCATTGGGGCTTCCCAGATGGCACTCGGGGAAGGCAATGGCACCCCACCCCAGTACTCTTGCCTGGAAAATCCAATGGATGGAGGAGCCTGGTGGGCTGTAGTCCATGGGGTCGCTAACAGTCGGACATGACTGAGTGACTTCCCTTTCACTTTTCACTTTCATGCATTGGAGGAGGAAATGGCAACCCACTCCAGTGTTCTTGCCTGGAGAATCCCAGGGACGGGGGAGCCTGGTGGGCTACCGTCTCTGGGGTCGCACAGAGTCGGACACGACTGAAGCGACTCAGCAGCAGCAGCAGCAGATGGCACTGGTAGGAAATACCCTGCCTGCCAATGCCAGAGAAGTAAGAGATGAGGGTTCGACTCCTGAGTCAGGAAGATCCCCTGGAGGAGGGCATTTATTTAGCAAAATTCTTATTTTTTTTAAAAAAGTCGCTAACACAACATCTTATATGCTTTATGTAATAAGTGTTTCTGCAAATCTCTAAAATGTAATTCAACACTGTATAAAGAGAAAGCTGATGATACTAATTTATAGGCAGCAACCTAATAACAGTGATTCCTTAACAATGGGCATAACATACATTGTGTTTATAAGGGCTTCCAAGGTTGTGCAGTGTAAAAGAATCCACCTGCAATTCAGGAGATACGGGTTTGATGCCTGGGTCGGGAAGATCCCTGGAGAAGTGAAGTGAAGTCAAGTGAAGTCGCTCAGTCGTGTCTGACTCTTTGTGACCCCATGGACTGTAGCCTACCAAGCTCCTCTGTCCATGGGATTTTCCAGGCAATAGTCCTGGAGTGGATTGCCATTTCCTTCTCCAGGGGATTTTCCCAACCCAGGGATCAAACCCAGGTCTCCTGTATTGTAGGCAGACGCTTTACCATCTGAGCCACCAGGGAAGTCCATTTGGAGTCAATTTCCTACATGATTTATACTATTCGAGGAGCTTCAGCAGAGCCAGTTTGACACATAATATTGTCGTGTCTGGAGGAAAAAAGATAAGCATTCTTGCTATTCTGCAGTTACTATAACTAATCCCACCAGGCAGTTATCTTTTACATGTCAGTGGCCAATGAAGAAAGTAACAAAGGAGGAGTCAGAAAACCCTTAATGTTATGTGGTCCACTCCTACGGTACTGCCTGGCACTTTGGGGATGTGTAATGTTTGCTGTGTGAATGGCCACACAGCACATATACTATACAGTATAGAGTATATATGTGTATAAACACTGTTCAGTTCAGTTGCTCAGTCGTGTCTGATTCTTGGCGACCCCATGAATGGCAGCACGCCAGGCCTCCCTGTCCACCACCATCTCCCAGAGTTCACTCAAACTCAGGTCCATCGAGTCCGTGATGCCATCCAGCCATCTCATCCTCTGTCATCCCCTTCTCCTCCTGCCGCCAATCCCTCCCAGCATCAGAGTCTTTTCCAATGAGTCAACTCTTCGCATGAAGTGGCCAAAGTACTGGAGTTTCAGGCTTAGCATCAGTCCTTCCAATGAACAGCCAGGGCTGACCGCATCTAGAATGGACTGATTGGATCTCCTTGTAGTCCTAGGGACTCTCAAGAGTCTTCTCCAACACCACAGTTCAAAAGCATCAAATCTTCGGCCCTCAGCTTTCCTCACAGTCCAACTCTCACATCCATACATGACGACAGGAAAAACCATAGCCTTGACTAGACAACCTTTGCTGGCAAAGTAATGTCTCTGCTTTTGAATGTGCTATCTTGGTTGGTCATAACTTTCCTTCCAGGAATAAGTATCTTTTAATTTCATGGCTGCAATCACCATCTGCAGTGATTTTGGAGCCCAAAAAAGTAAAGTCTGACACTGTTTGCACTGTTTCCCCATCTATTTGCCATGAAGTGATGGGACCGGATGCCATGATCTTCGGTTTCTGAATGTTGAGCTTTAAGCCAACTTTTTGACTTTCCTCTTTCATTTTCATCAAAAGGCTTTTGAGTTCCTCTTCACTTTCTGCCATAAGGGTGGGGTCATCTGCAAATCTGAGGTTATTGTTATTTCTCCTGGCAATCTTGATTCCAGCTGTGCTATAAACACTGTAGCTTGCATTCATTCTATCTGTAAAGAAGCACATATATACATATACACACAGTATATGTACTGTGTATGCATATTTCCTTTTTTTTTCTAACTAGAGAAATTTGTTGGTAAGAACTTTTAATCTGATTCTAAAGTCTGAATTTTAGCTCCCCATTTGGGTGACATCAAAACTCAAGTCTTTTTCCTGTTTTCATTCATTAAGAACTCCATTCATTCATACTTAGGTAGCTGGCATACAATAAGCACAGGGCTGATACAAAAAGAATAAGTATATCATGGAGATGAATACACAGACCAATCATTATTGTTTTATAAACAAAGAAATTGCTATTTGGGAGATTAAGAAATGTGCTCAACGTAACCCAGCAAGAATCAAGGGTCAAATCTCAATCTAAATGTCTTCCAACTATTCCCAGAGCTGAAACACACCAATAGCTGTAAAGGAAATGTGATGGTTAATTTTATGTGTCAACTTGGCTAAGCTGTGGTACACAGTTGCTTGATCAGACACTAGTTTAGATACTGTGGTGATAATATTTTGTAGATGTAATTAATATTCATAAGCAGTTACCTTTAAGTAAAGGAGATTATCCTCAATAGTGTGGGTGGGGCTCATCCAATCAGTTGAAGATCTTAAGAGCAAAATTAGGTTTTCAAAGAAGGAATTTTGCCTCAACACTCTAACACAGAAACCCTGTCAGCCTGCCCTTCCGATTTCAGATTTTAGATTGCAACATCACTCTGTGTGTCCAGCTTGCTGACCTGCACTACAGGCTTTGGACTTGGCAGCCCCCAGAACGGCATGAGCCAACTGTTTAAAATGTCTCTATGTACACATCCTACTGGATTTTGTTTCTCTGGAGAACCCTCACTGATACAAGAAGTCACAGCTAAGGACAGAGGTTGGTGAAGCATCAAAGTATGGATGTCAGTGCAGTTCATCAAAGTGGAATGACACAGATGAACCAAGGAATCAAGGGTAAAGCTCGGGTACTGCAGCATTCAAGAGCCCAGTAAAAGATGAGGAGTCAAAAGTAAGAAGTGAGTCAAAGGAAAAGAGGCTTTCATAGAAGAGGGAAGTGATCCTGTAGAAAGGCCCAACAGGAGAGCTGTGTGTCTGTGCCAAGTCACTTCAGCTGTCTCTGACTCTTTGTGATCCTATGGACCATATTCTGCCAGACTCTTCTGTCCATGAAATTCTCCAGGAAAGAATACTGGAGTGGGTTGGAACGCTGAAGTAGAGGCCCTAATATTTGGCAAATGGTAGGACAATGGTGAGGCCAGGGGCAGCAGCTGGGAGGCGCAACCTCACGTCCAAGGAGCTGTGGCTGCATGGGTGCAGGAGGGCCAAGAGGAGCTACTCCATGTTCAAGATCGGGGGGGGCGGCTGTGAGGAGATACCCCTCGTCCAAGGTAAGGAGCAGTGGCTGCACTTTGCTGGAGCAGCCGTAAAGAGATACTCCACGACCAAGGTAAGAGAAACCCAAGTAAGATGGTAGGTGTTGAGAGAGGGCATCAGAGGGCAGACACACTGAAACCATAATCACAGAACACTAGTCAATCTAATCACACTAGGACCACAGCCTTGTCTAACTCAATGAAACTAAGCCATGCCCGTGGGGCCACCCAAGACAGGCGGGTCAAGGTGGCGAGGTCTGACAGAATGTGGTCCACTGGACAAGGGAATGGCAAACCACTTCAGTATTCTTGCCTTGAGAACCCCATGAACAGTATGAAAAGGCAAAATGATAGGATACTGAAAGAGGAACTCCCTGGGTCAGTAGGTGCCCCATATGCTATGGGAGATCAGTGGAGAAATAACTCCAGAAAGAATGAAGGGATGGAGCCAAAGCAAAAACAATATCCATTTGTGGATGTGACTGGTGATAGAAGCAAGGTCCAATGCTTTAAAGAGCAATATTGCATAGGAACCTGGAATGTTAGGTCCATGAATCAGGCAAATTGGAAGTGGCCAAACAGGAAATAGCAAGACTAAACGTCAACATTCTAGGAATCAGCAAACTAAAATGGACTGGAATGGGTGAATTTAACTCAGATGACCATTATATANTTATTTTGGGGGGCTCCAAAATCACTGCAGATGGTGACTGCAGCCATGAGATTAAAAGACGCTTACTCCTTGGAAGGAAAGTTATGACCAACCTAGATAGCATATTCAAAAGCAGAGACATTACTTTGCCTACAAAGGTCCATCTAGTCAAGGCTATGGTTTTTCCTGTGGTCATGTATGGATGTGAGAGTTGGACTGTGAGGAAAGCTGAGCACTGAAGAATTGATGCTTTTGAACTGTGGTGTTGGAGAAGACTCTTGAGAGTCCCTTGGACTGCAAGGAGATCCAACCAGTCCATTCTAAAAGAGATCAGTCCTGGGTGTTCATTGGAAGGACTGATGCTAAGCCTGAAACTCCAGTACTTTGGCCACCTCATGCGAAGAGTTGACTCACTGGAAAAGACTCTGATGCTGGGAGGGATTGGGGGCAGGAGGAGAAGGGGACGACAGAGGATGAGATGTGTGGATCGCATCATGGACTCAATGGACAGGAATTTGGGTGAACTCCGGGAGTTGGTGATGGACAGGGAGGCCTGGCGTGCTGCAATTCATGGGGCTGCAAAGAGTCGGACATGACTGAGCGACTGAACTGAACTGAACAGAGGACAATGGTGACCATGGTCAGGACAGCCGTGATGATGGCTGGGATGGAGGTCATACTGTATTCATTGATTACCTACCAGTAAGGAAAAGGGTAAAAAGCAGAAAAAGTTTGGCAGTTGAGGAAAGGAAGAAAATAATGGCTCAAAAAGGAAGACAAAGTAGAGGGGAAGATTATTTTAGATGAGCCAGAGACTTGCAAGTTGAGGGAGACAGGCTACTGGAGAAAATAAAGGTAGATGGCAACTGTTGAGAAATGAAGTTCCTAAAGCCATGGAACATCCTAGAATATAGGCTCTAGACCCCAGGGGTAGAGGATGACACTAATCAGAAGTGAAAAGCTCTTTGTCTAAAACAAGCAGTGTATGGATATGACATTGGGGCTCCATGCCTTTATTTTATTTATCCTTTATTTTCTCAGGGAACTTTAGCGGTGAGGTTATCATTGAGAGTCTTTATTAAATAATATGTGTCTAATACTATGTTCTTAGTCACTCAGTCATACCCGACTCTTTGCGACTCCATGAACAGAGCAGCCTGATAGGCTACAGTCCATGGGGATTCTCCAGGCAAGAATGCCGGAGTGGGTTGCCACGCTCTCTTCCAGGGGATCTTCCCAACCCAGGGATCAAACCTAGGTCTCCAGCGTTGCAGGCAGATTCTTTATCATTTGCGCCACCAGGGAAGCCCATTCTAGTACTATAAGGGATTCAAAGAAGCATGAGATCCATCTGTTACTAGTCTACTTGTTCGGCTAATATGACCTAGTACATATTTAGTCACTGAACAGAGTTTTTATCCATTCCTAGAGTTAAATTATTACTAGTATGGGGTTATACAATATACTGTGGGAAACCTTTAGCAAAATATACCCATTTCTGTCAAGAATTAGTAAAAATTATTATTGGTCCTCTGCTTTTCATCATTTGTAGAAATTTTTAAATAGAAGCTTGAAAATAAGATTTCCAGTAAACGGTTTGTGACGTCCCTGGTGGTTCAGTGGTGAAGAATCTACCTGCCAATGCATGAGACACGGGTTTGATCCCAGGGTTGGGAAGATCCCCTGGAAAAGGGAATGGCAACTCACTCCAGTATTCTTGCCTGGAGAATCCCATGGACAGAGCAGTCTGGCAGGCTACAGTCCATGTGATTGTAAAAGAGTCAGACACAATTTACCAACTAAGCAAGAACACACAGTTTAGTTATAATTCCAATTAAAAAATAACTATGTGATCTTAGTGTCTATATGAAGAGATCACTATTACATATAAAAGCATGATAAAACAGCACAATATTCTTTGATCTTACCATGTTCAAACGTTTAGAAGACTACACTTGAGACTAATGATCAATAAGACTTCTTCTTTATTATTTTCACAACTGTGAATGTAAAGTTATTAGACAAATAATATGTAACATTTTTTCCTTAAAACATAAAGGAATTTGAACATTTTCTCACATTCTGTGAAACTATGAGATGGGTGGATAGAGGCTAACATCTTTACGTTTTCCAGTGATGCATTAACTAAACCAAAAGGACAACTTTACTCATTTCAAAATGTTTTATTATGACAGCAATCTTCGAAGCCAAACACAAAAGATTCTTCCATGCTTAGATTTTAAAACATAAATAACCAATTTAATGCATCACTAATAATGTACAATAGATGTCTTCTTGTAGTACCAATTCAAATAAGAGACTGATGTAATCTGCCAGATACTTCAAAGTAACTAATTTGCTAATAAGAAAACACTTCTATTGTGCAAAATTCCCTACTAAAAAAAATTGCAGAAATCTTCCTAGTTGGATATTTACTAAATAGAAGTGTTGAAGTCTCATTAAAAATGCTATTTAATAAGAAAAAGAGGACTAAGTACTTTAGGTCTTAAAAATGTATCTTTGGCTTTTAAATGGAAATATATCTTTATTCAAAGAAAAGATATTAATGGCAAAGTATGACCTCTTTTATAACTGTGTATTTATATTCAATGCATTTATATTTCATGTCTTCAAATTTTAAATATCGATTACATCTGTTGCTATTATGTTATACACTCTATATACACACACTCCAGCTACATTATCTATGAAAAAAGTATAGTAGTACACTTCACTTTTCTATAAATCTCCCCCAGCAAGAATACATTTCCCAGATTCTAAACTTCTGAAGGTAAAGACTTAGGTCAGTTTCCTGATCATATTGTATTATACTGTTTAACGTATTTTTCCAGAGGAAGAAACCTTAGACTTCTGCCTTTTTTCTCTCTTACCTATCATGAAATCCATAATTTCAGCCTTAATAGGAAGGGAAAAAAAAAAAAGCCATACAAAATTCAACAAGTATTTCCCAAGCATGTTTAATAAGATTATTGTTCATTGACAAAGACCATTTGCAATTTGTCTTTTGGCCTACAAATGTCAAGCAAAATATAAATGTAAATTAAAACATGTTCACTTATCTGTTGTTTCTTCTCCAGAAGCAACTAATCCTGGGAAAGTACCTCTTATTCCACAAAGGAACAAGAAAGAAGGAGTTTCCACTTCTACAGTCAGTGAAAGAAGGTTGTTCAGAAGTGGCCCACAGGAGATGATTCTTCAGGCTCCTTTCAATGGTATTCAAAAGACCCAGGATCTAATTCTTTGATTTTTTTATGGCTAATGATAGAGGGATAGAAGTAACACCTAATGTGTTACCAACAGAAGTAACATCCTCCTGTTACACTAGGATTGTCCTCCACCACATACTAGATACTTTAGGACTTATGCTCTCCATGAAAGAAAAACCTAAATCATTTGGGCCATATAATAATAAATTATATTATCAGGGGATGCATTATATTATTTATTCCACGGAATTTTAGAACTAGAAAAGAAGATATTTCTTGAATTTGCTGAATTATTTGTGGCTTAATACTAATGGCTGGGTATGTCCTATGCCAGTACATTAGCCATGATTGGTTTGCATGTTTGCAAATTTTCCTGGCTTCTCATGACCTGCTGGATGAGATCCAAATTCTTTGTCCTGGCATCCAAGACACTTAACAGTCTGATCTCTGTCTCTCTAGCCCCTGTCCTCACTAAGATCTGAAGACCAATGTTATACTTCGACTCAAGGGTTCTGCCCCCTAAAGAGCCTCCCTTCTCCCTGCCAGTGCCTGCGCTCCTGCTAGCCCAGCTGCCACACCAAACACCTTTTATTAAATGCCTTATTTCTCTATTGTTTATTGGGAAACCTGATCTATCCTCCTTTTCTAGAGAAGGCCACCTTCTGCATAAAATTGTCTTAGTCAAAGTCATCCTTAAGGGCCCCCCAGATTTCTTAAACGTTTTGCTGATGTTTCTCATAGGTCCATTGTCTTTAATTTGCATTATAGATCTTGTCATCA
Organism: Oreotragus oreotragus; assembly: GCA_006410675.1. NCBI lineage: Eukaryota > Metazoa > Chordata > Mammalia > Artiodactyla > Bovidae > Oreotragus > Oreotragus oreotragus. The sequence goes on along the minus strand of SJYX01014942.1, from coordinate 233,433 downwards.
AGGTAATCAGTCTTTAGGGGCAGCACCCATTTCTCCTACACACCTTGAGACACACATCACCACACTGCTTGGATGCGTCAGACATTCAGTAAAGGTTTATGGAGTGAATTAACTTTTATGTAATCATAATCTTTTATTCTGGATTTATTCTTACATGAGCAGTCACTGTAGAAACCAGAGGCAAAACCCATCACTGCCTATAATCTCCTTTCAAAAGCAAACAATAGAAATGATGAATCTCTCAATTATAAATTCAACTGGAGGTGAGACTAGAGATCAGCCTCATTCATAAAATGAGACAGTAGAAGCCCATAACAATACTGACAACCAGGCACTAAGCAAGGGGCCCTGAATGATAGGTTTCCTCGTAACTGTGAAAAAGACATACTGCATATCAAAGCGCGCATGGGACATACCATTTGATGTAAAACAGGAATGAATACATAGTACACTGAAGTGCTTGGTAATGAAGTTTTGCTGAATATATTCTTTCCTATGCTATTGAAGTGGTCAAATTTTAAAACCTCTAAATCAATGAGGCTTAAAGTAATAGCAAGGCTCATTTCCTGGGATGATACATGATTCTCTCTTCAGAGTTCTGTCATCTGCATAAATTGAGACTCTTGTAATGAAAGGATTAATAAAATAGGATTTTCTTTCACAGAAGTGGTCGAAACAGTGAATCACAATTTGAAAGTTACTCATCTAAAACAACAACAAAACATCCAAGCTCCTTGCCTCTGGTTTAAAACACAAGAGTGCTTTTTTTTTTTTTTTTTTGGCACATAGAGATACTGAGCAAATATTTGTTGAATGGATGAATAGATGACTGGTTGCTTTTTAAAATCAGAATATTAAATGAGAACACTGTGACTAGTGATGCGATGCTAATATCTGAGCACGTACTTTAGAGGAAGAAACTAAAAACTGGCTTCTTGGGTACAATTTGAGAAATGTTCCCCCAATTTTATACTATTTCTGCTTCTGTGGAACTACAGCTCCAGGGGAACTCCATTGCTCTTTGTGATTCTGGCCTGAGCTTACAAACTTTAGTGTGGGTGAGTCCATTTCTGTTAGAATAAAAGCAATGGTCTGTTGCCTTTTTAAAGACATCTGGATACAAGAAGGACAAAGAAAAAACATATATGAAAAGAAAAAAAAAACAATACCTAAAAGAAGGGAAATCACTAGCAGTGTCAGTGTTGAAAATAAAAGTGGATCATTACTTGCTGACTCTAACAAAGAATATCTTTTGAATAGCACAGTTTAAACTGCTGTTTTGTCTCAGGCTATTCTGAGGCATATCCTAAGTCCTATGAAATTAATGAAACCTCCAGAAACTTTTGAATTCATGCAAGAGAGAAATGCAACCTACAGTGATAGACATTGGTTGAAAAAAGACTTCTGAGAGCTTCCTACAAGCTACTACTAGATATAAAAGCTTACTTAAAATAGAATTGGTCATTTACCTCAGGGTTCTTTAATAGTATTTTCCAAAGACCTATGTAGAGCACAGGAAACTGTGCTCAGAGTTATGTGGCAGCCTGGATGGGAGGGGAGTTTGGGGGAGAATGGATCTATATGTATGTATGGCTGAGGCCCTTTGCTGTTCACCTGAAACCATCACAACATTGTTTGTTAATCGGCTACATCGCAATAGAAAATTTAAAAAAAAAAAAAAAAGATAGCATTTCCCAAGAACTTGAGGGACAAGACTGTGAATGACCACAGTCATTTTGTCTTTGTATTTCATATAAATAGTTGAGTATTTTGTGTGCATCCCCGAACATTCCTGTTTCCTGCCAAAAATCAACACAAGGTGTATCTTCACCCTCCACTTCACAGGAAACTTCAGGATTACACAGACTACGTATTTCAAATGTGTACAGGGTTTGATTTTTTCAAAATGACGGTTCTTAAGGACACACCACTTAGGAAGGAATGGCAAAGCTGGGTGTAGAAGCCCTGCTGTTTCCTCTCTCTCCAGCAGCTTACTTTTGCCACCTAGTGGGGGAGGCAGTTTCCGAGTTACGTTTGTGTTTTGCAGGACTCTAAGAGCAAAGGTGAGTTTCTTGGTAGAATATGATCAAACATACTTCTCTTTCATATTGGGGATTTTAGAAAGTTTGGTGCATGCTAAGTTACCTCAGTCATGTCCGACTCTGCGACCCCATGGACTGTAGCCCTCCAGGCGCCTCAGTCCATGGGATTCTCCAGGCCAGAATACTGGAGCGGGTTGCCATGCCCTCCTCCTGGGGATCTTCCCAACCCAGGGATCGAACCCACATCTCTCTTGTCTTCTGCATTGGTAGGTGGGTTCTTTACCACTAGTGCTACCTTGGGAAGCCCAGAAAGTTTGGGAATAACCATAAATAACTTCTCCAGATTGTCTGTCCCCTACGCATTGATTTTCTTTTGAGCAGTCAGTTTTTACTACAACGATCAACCTAGAGGCAAGGTAAAATAAAGCCTCCTTATATACATGTATTATTGTAACTCTAAAAACACTGACCTCTTCCTGGTTTCCAGTCATTCTCCATCCTTCTACCTTGTAGGACTTCACAAAGCTTCACAGAGTCTATGTTTTTGCTCATTTCTTTTTTTTTTTTTTTTTTCCCCATGTTTCCCTCATTTTCCCTTTTTTTAAAAAGCAATTTAAAAAATTTATTTTGGGCTGTGTTGGGTGTTCACTGTTGCACAGGGTAATCTAGCTGTGATGCGTGAGCTTCTCCTGTTGCAGAGCACAGGCTGCAAAGCACTCGGGCTTCAGTAGCTGTGCCCACTGGGCTCAGCAGCTGGGACTCCTGGGCTCTAGAGCACAGGCCTAGTAAGCATGGGCTTAGTTGCTCCACAAGATGTGGGATCTTCCCGGATTAGGGATCAAACCCGTGTCTCCTGCATTGGCAGGGGGATTCTTTACCAAGGAAGCCCCTCATTCCTGTTTTACATACTTAGGTGGGGACCAAATCTATGTCTTCACCCCTAATTTCTCACTGTGGTTCTAATCTCAAATCTTCAGTTATCTACTGAATATCATCCATGGAAATGACACTGAATATGTAAAAAAAAACCTGCCATCATCCTTCAGAAGAATCCAAGAATGGGCTTTCCTTTAGAGCCAGTGTGGCAGGCTTAATCAGAGCTAGGCAGCAGTACCAGGGGTTAAAAATGGCAGAAAAAAACTTTTTTTCAATTGTGTGAAAATTAATGAAAAAAGTTAGGCCAAAGGAACAGTCAGGATCAGTTTACTGGGCAGGGTGGGAGGAAACATGATGAACATGAGTTTGGTGGAGCAATAAAAATGAACAGGAATTGAGGTCAGGAAGATAGGAAATTTAAAACAAAGAAAACTGGAAATAAAAGACAGTTTGGAAAACTATCACAGCTCAAGCCTTCAGGCTTAGGTACATGCAAGGACTAAGAGGGTGAGGACCAGCAGATTAGTGGGGTCTCAGACCTGGAAGAATGTGGTGATAAGGTAACCCCCACCCCTACCCCAAGCCCAACTGCCATGGAGGCTTCTGGAGAGCTCCAAGAGTTCCTGACCCAAATAAGTGATTGCTTACCAAAACTGCCATGATCATGAACGGCACTTTAATCCTCTTGGTCTCTGAGGCTTTGAAGGTTTTTTTTTTTTAACTCATTTATTAAGATGGGGCTTCCAGGTGGCATAGTGGTAAAGATCCCCTCTGTCAATGGAGGAGATGCAGGAGACATGGGTTCAATTTCTGGGTTGGGAAGATCTCCTAGGGAAGGAAATGGCAACCCACTCCAGTATTCTTGTCTGGGAAATCCCATGGATAGAGGAGCCTGGGGGACTACAGTCCATGAGGTTGCAAAACAGTTAGACATGACTTAGCAACTAAGAAACAAACACAAATTAAGATATAATTATATATACCACAAAGTTCATCTCATGTGAGTAGTTTCAATAAACTTAGAAAGTTGTAGAAACATCATCACAATCTAGTCCTAGCCACTGGACCACCAGGAAATTCTCCATGTAGCATGTTTTTGAGGTTTGTCTTTGTTACAATGTGTATCATGTCTGATTCTTGACCCATGACCCATGGAGTCAGAAAGAATCAGACAATGGAATAGTATTTAGCAATAAAGAATGAACTGATACACATTGTAACAAAGACAAACCTCAAAAACATGCAAGATGGGATTTTCCAGGCAAGAATACTAGAGTGGGTTGCCATTTTCTATTCCAGGGGATCTTCCCAACTAGGGATGGAACTGATGTCTCCTGCATCTCCTGCATTGGCAGGTGGGTTCTTTACCAGTAAGCCATCTGGGAAGCCCACATAGCTATATCACATTTTGCTTATTCTTTTGTCAGTTGGTGGGCATTCAGATTGTTCCCAGTTTTTTGGCCATTTTGAATACTCACTGATGCTGTGAATATTCATACATACATCTTTGTGAAAACACATGTTGTGGGGCGGGGCCAGATGTAGGAGTGGAATTGTTGGATCATGTTGTAAATTTGTTTAACTTTTTAAAAAACTGCCAAATTGTCTTCCAAAGTGGCTGTTCGATTTTGTATTCCCACCAGCAATCTGTGAAGGTTTTCGTTTCTCCCTATCCTTGCCAATATTTGTTACTGCCTGCCTTTTTTAGCAAAATCATCTTAGTGAATATGAAGTGGTATCTCACTGCGGTCTTACATTCCCCTAACGGCTAATGACACTGAGTATAGTCTCAGGTATTTATTAGTCAGTTGTATATTTTCTTTGATGAACTGTCTATACATATAATTTAATAACTTTAATTGAGTTGCTTTCTTACTATTACATTATAAGAGCTCTTTGTATGTCTGAGATACAATTCATATTTTCACATGATTTGTTAATATTTTCTTCACAAGTTGGTGGCTTGTGTTTTCATTTTCTTAATGGTGTCTTTTGAAGCACAAAAGTTTTAAGTTTTGATAAAGTCCAATTTACCAATTCCTCCTGTTTTGGATTGTGCTTTTTTCTTTTGACTGTGCTAGGTCTTCACTGCTGCATGATTCCTTTCGTTAGTTGTGGTAAGCAGGGACTGCTCTCTCTTATATAGAGGCAGCCTGGGGGCTTCTCTCGCTTCAGAGCATGGACTCTAGGGTGCCTGGGCTTCAGCAGCTGTGGCTCATGGGCTCAGAGTTGTGGCCCGCAGGCTTAGCTGCCTCACGGCATGTGGAATCTTCCCAGACCAGGGACCAAATCCATGTCCCCTGCATTGGCAGGCAGATTCTTAACCACTGGACCACCAGGGAAATCCTGGATTGTGCTTTTGATGATGAATCTAAGAAGTGTTGGCCTAATCCAAGCTCAAGCCAAGTTTCTCCCACGATTCTTTCCGAAGTATTACAGTTTTAGGCTTTCAGTCTATTCTCCAAGTTAATGTTTATATATGGCTGAGATAAGAATCTAAATTATTGTTTTTAATATGGATATTTAACTTTCTTAGTACCATTTGTTGAAAAGACTATCCTTCCTCCATTTAATTTCCTTGGCATTTTTGTTGAAATTGAATGAAAATAAATTATAAAGTCTCATTTCTGTACTATTCCATTTGATTCTGTTCCATTAATCTATATGTCTATCCTTAAGCCACTAACTTGAATAATGTGGCTTTATAGTTAAATGTGAATCAGTAGTGTAAGCCTTCCAGTTTTTTTTTTTTTTTCTTCCTTTTCAAAAATGTTTTAGCTACTCTGAGTTCTTTGCATTTCCATATAAACTTTAGGATCAGCTGATCAATTTCTACTTTTTAAAAAAAAGAAGCCTGCTGGAATTTTGTTAGCAATTGCATTGCATCTATAGGTCAATCTGGGGGAATTTCCAACTTAACAATAATGTCTTATATTCCATGAAAACTGAATGCCTCTCATGTAATATTTGCTGCTGCTGTTTAGTTGCTAAGTCGTGTTCAACTTGCTGTGACCCCACAGACTGTAGCTCACTAGGTTCCTCCATCAGTGGGATTTCCTAGGCAAGAACACTGGAGTGGGTTGCCAATTTCTTCTCCAAGGGACTGTCCTGACCCAGAGATAGAACCTGCATCTCCTGCTTGACACGAAGATTCTTTATCACCGAGCCACCTTAGATCCTTAATTTCTCTCAGCAATGTTTTATAGTGTGAAGTCAACATCTCTTTGGTTAAATTGATTCCTAAGCATTTTCTATCTGATGCTATTATGAATGACAAAGGAAATTTTATTTTTGGATTGTTTCTCATATTTAGGAATAAAATTGACTTTTGTATATTGATTTAGATCCGGTAACTTTACTGAACCTGCTTTAGGACCTAACAGGGCTTTCGTCTGGTTGGTTGGTTGTATTTTCCCTAGGGTTTTCTACACACAGGATCATATCATCTGCAAATAAAGGTAGTTTTGTTTCTTCCTTTCCAAATCACATGCCTTTTCTTTTTCTCTTTCTTTTTCCTTCTCTCCATATTGAACTGGATACAATCTCTAGAATAATGTTGAGTAGACGTGATGAAAGCAGGCTTTGTTCCCAGACTTAAAGGTACGATATTTAATCTCTCACCATTAAGATGACATTAGCTATAGCTTTTTTTTGTAGATGACCTTCATCAAGTTAAGGAAGTTCCCTCCTGTTCCTAGATTGTTCAGAGTTTTTAATCAGAAATGGGTGTTGGTTAAGCTGAATAAAAATGACTCACACCTTTGAGATTTACTCTTTAAATAAAAGGAAAGAAATGGGTGTTGGATTTTGTCAAATGTTTTTGTCTAGAGATTATCATGTGGTTTTTCTCCTTTATTGATAAGAACAGCAATTGATATTCAAGGTTGATGTTAAATCAACCTTGATAACTGTGTTTAATCCTTTTATATGTTGCTTGATGTTGTCAATTTATGAGGCTCTGTTAAATTTTTTTATTCCTTTTTTTGTTATTCAGACTAGATTATTTCTTTTGAAGTATCTTGAAGCCTATGGACTCTTTTTTCTGCCATCTCAAATCTATTATTGAATCCAATCCCTTAACTAAAATTTTCATTTCAGCAATTACCTTTTACCTCTAAATTTCTATTTTTTTTAAAAAATCTCTTTATTGAGAATCTCTATTTGTTGAGTCATTATCACTATATTTTCCTTTAATTCTTTCAGCATGGTTTCCTTCACCTCCTGGAACATATTTATTACTGCAGCTTTGAAGTCTTTGTCTGCTGAGTCGGGACTGTTGCTGTGGTTTTCTTGTTTATTAATTTGCCTAGATTAAATCTGTGGACTCCATTTCCCTCACAGCATGTGGCTGCTTGTGTCTCTTCTCAGTTTTTTAAAAAATTATTTTCCTTTATTTTTAAACCCAGTCTCCTAGGGGTAACCCTTGTGTCTATACAGCTTAGCGGCAGTCAATGACTGGACAGTGGTTGTACTTAAACACGCTAAGCCAACAAAGCTTCTACTCTCTGACAATGAATCTGTGTTTGGGTTGGGGATTACATTCAAAGATCAGGCGGTTCTCAGGTCTGCCTTGGCTCTACTTGCTGCCAGAGCCTCTTACATTTCCTCTGCAGGGATATGTAGATAAATCAGGGATGTACACTCAGCCAGGGATGCGTAGATAGCATGAGCCCTCTCTGGTCTCTTCTGCATGTGTATGAAGCCTTTTGATCAGCTGTGTTGAGTTTATTGAAGCCCCTTATCACTGTATCATTTTCTAAGTCTCTAACAAATTTCTGGCTAGGCTATTGGTCAAAGACTATAAGCTCAGTTTCACTGAGCTGCTAGCTAGCCTTCCCTGTTGGTTTGCTATTAAGATATTTACTGTTATTCACAATGCCACTGGCATGGGTTTTTCACATTGGACTTAAATCAAGTAAGGCCAGTCTTCCAGTGAAACTGCTGATTTCCATGGCTGCTTTGCCTTGGAAGACCTAATGTGTGGGCTGAGCCTAGAGGTGGGGAAAGAGATCAGCTCCAGGCAAGAACACCAAAGAATTCTATCCTTCTCATCTGAAGTTCAGTAGTTTTTCCATCAGTAAAATTTCTCAATTCGGTGAATGCCTCTGACCCATTTCCAAGTTCTAAAGTTGATGTTTTTGACAATTCAGTCCAGGTTTATTACTGTTTTTTTGGAAGATTTGCTCAACTCTCACTATGCCATATTGGTAGCCTGCCTTAAATGTTATTTTTAATTGCTGTTTCTTTCCACTATACTCAGCTGGTCACCAAGGTCTGCTGATTCTTTCTCTACAATGCTGTATTCAGTCACACCCATTAAGATAATTAGCACCCATTCATTCTTGAATTATGACAGAAGTGTTCATCACAGTCAATTCTGCATCTGGCTAATAGAATAACCTTACAGGCACCAGTATAATAATATCCCTTGCTTCTGACTGAAGTATGTTTCTTTGATGCAAAGAACATATAATTCATACTGCTCAATCTAGCTGTCAAGAACTTACTCCATGGTCTTGATCTTATGGAGCATTTATTCCTGGAGCTTCCACCAAGTTGAGTTTTTCTTCACCCACGTATTCCTCACCAATTTCCATGCTTCTGTTTTCCTTCATGTTGTTTTCCCTATATGGAAAGCCCTTATAATTTGTCTTTCACTTCATAGACCATCAACTCTTAAAAGAAGCTTAATTAGGTAAATTCTGCTCTTGATCATTTCCACAAGCTACAGTCAAACTTCAAAATTCATATATATATACATATATATGGATTTTTAAAACATTTCTTGACACTAAATCATGTCGCTTTGCAATCAATCCTCAACTGTTTCTACATATGTGTTGTTGTTTCTCCAACTTTTTACCTTTTAAATACTTTATTTTTTAGAGGAGTTTTAAATTCACAGTAAAATGGAGCAAGGAGCACAGAGAGCTCTCATACACCCTGTCTCTAACTTTTAACTGCACTCAATTTGAGGGCTTTCCTTATTCACAAAATATGAAATACTTCTTTAGCATCTAGTTCAGTGGTAGATACCAGATGCTAAAGAAGAATTTCCTACTTTGTTGCAAAAGAGTTGGGATACAACTTGGTGACTAAACAACAGTGGTGGAAACACAGCTGGTGCTCAGTACATGACAGCTCAGTGTTATACTAAAATGCCTTCTGATTTCCCATGGACATTTTCAAAAATCTTTCAAGAAAAATGATCACTTTAGGGTATCTCCCCCACCTTCCTACTCCCTTGAAGAACTTAACTCTTGCAAATATCTCTGAAAGCAGAGAAATATTAAAAGTATTTAATAATTGTGTGGTACAGACACCAACCAAAGGAAACAACAAAAACGAGACCTGAAAACTCTTGCTGGCCCCCAAAATGCTCCATTAGATTGTGGGGAGACCCAGAGGTCCTAGACATGAGGCTATGATGACGGGGTGAAACATGGGGCAGAAACTATTGGCCAAGTGGCATGAAAGTATTTAGATACTTTAACTCTTGGTACAACTATATAGGAAGTACAGACTGAATACCAGTTCTGCCAGTAAGTAAACTGGTAATCTGGATGTTATAATGAATATAGACTATATTATCCATAAGATGGACTTCTACTGATCATGAGCAGTTTTGGATTTAGACAGCAATATAAGAACAGCAAGTCTCTGAAATGCACAATGCAGACAAGAACAGGAAAGGGTCAGAAGCCAATGTCAAGGGTCAGTTAGGAGGTACAAGATCAGAGTACAAAAGGACTAGCAGGCCAAGACAAACATGGCAGACCCTATGTGCGTAACCAGGAGTCAGAGTTCAAGGTAAGGCAGGTTCAGCCAGGCAGAGAGTAAGGACACTAGGTAAAGATCGCGATAAACAGTTGTCTAGGAAGCAGAACGGGGAAGGCAATGGCACCCATCCCCAGTACTCTTGCCTGGAAAATCCAATGGACGGAGGAGCCTGGTGGGCTGCAGTCCATGGGGTCGCTAACAGTCGGACAGACTGAGTGACTTCACTTTCACTTTTCTCTTTCATGCATTGGAGAAGGAAATGGCAACCCACTCCAGTGTTCTTGCCTGGAGAATCCCAGGGACGGGGGAGCCTGGTGGGCTGCCATCTATGGGGTCACACAGAGTCGGACATGACTGAAGTGACTTAGCAGCAGCAGCAGCAGGAAGCAGAAATGTGTAAGTAACAAGGAGACTGGCAGCCAGATAACTGTCCCTGAACTGGAGATTTTCTTCCTACGTGCTTCCTACTAGGGTTTCATCCCTCCCGTGGCTCAGACTGTAAAGAATCTTCTTGCAATGCAGGAGACCCAGGTTCGATCCCTGGGTCGGGAAGATTCCCTGGAGGAGGGAATGGCTTCCTACTATGGCAAGAAGCTATGCAAAAGCAGGTGCTATCTGCATGTGAGGTTAGGTGAACCAGCTACAAAGCCTATCAGTTGATAGTCTGTTAGAGAGAGAAATATTATAGGTGTGGGTCTTGGTAGAGTGATGATGCTTCTTACCAAAGGTACCGGGTTTGCTGGTAGCACATTACTGTACAGGCTATGAAGGGCAACAGACATTTTAAAGTAACTACGTCGGCCCTTGTTGTTTCATTTCACACCCATTAAATATTTGGGGGTTTAAAAAATGTCTTTACATTCCTCCCATCAGAGGATGCAAAAAAAAAAAAAAAGAAAAACCAATGAACCAAAGCGTATTTTAAAAATATGTGGAGAGACATTAGCTATCAACTTAGAAACAAAGAGAGCAGGTCAAATAACTGTTAGTGATGACAGAATAAAATTGAGAATTAGGAAAAATAACCAGGGACTTGCCTGTTTAAAAACGAGTTTTAGAAGTGGGGCGAGGCGTGACTTAATTGAAGGTGCATTGCTAAGAGAGAGAAAGTGACTGTTTTTCAGTTTTAAATAGTGTAATAAATCATACACAACACCATAATTTGAGTTTACGAGGAATGCAATACTCTTTAGGTTATAAAAGTGACCTCTAGTGGGCAATAATGCTCTCAAATTTGTGACCGAGGGAACTATATTCTATTGATCGTCACTTTAAAAAGGTCTATATAGGCAACAGTTCTCCATTATAACTTTCATATCCATTTAGCCAATTATACACATGTGGTATTTACTGACTCAATAATGTATCTGGTTATAATTCACCAGTATGAACTTTTAACAGAAAGATTTTTAGGATATTTCTCCAACAGTCTTCAAATCAACATCAAACATCTAGCCCTAGGAAAAGCTGGAATATTAAATTCCTACTTAAATAGTTTAAAACTAGAATACTGAACTGAAAATTAAGGAACTACTGAAATGGAATATGTATACAGGTCCAAAACAGAACAAAACTTATTAAGGAAAAATTTTAGGAAACACTTTTGAACTCTATTTGTCTCCTATGAGATCATAAACATGAAATTATCTTCAAAGAGATAAATCTGTTATGAAACACTGAGCTACAGGTAAGGTGAGGTACAGAGCAAATAACTACATTGAAAATATTTTTTTCCTTGGTGCAACTGGAAAAAGTCATGTTTTGTAAAACTTAAAATTTCACACACTCTGTTAATGAAAATAGTTGTTATTCATCACTATAGGGAGCTTCCCAGGTGGTTCTAGTAGTAAAGAACCTGCCTGTCAGTGCGGGAGACCTAAGAGATGTGGGTTTGATTCCTGGGTCACGAAGATCTCCTAGAGGAGGGGGGCATGGCAACCCACTCCAGTATTCTTGCCTGGAGAATTCCATGGACAGAGGAGCCTAGTGGGCTAAAGTCCATGTGGTCACAAAGAGTAGGATACAACTGAAGCAACTCAGCACGCTTCCACCATTTCAAGAAAAAAAGAGAAGGAAAACAATAAGGTAACCTCGTGGGTTTTGACTATAGTCCAAAATTATTTTATGGGTTAAGTTCGTAAGTCACTTGTGTGTCCAATATGAGGACATATACAACCTCTTGGAAATACGGTCATGAGGCACTAAGCATAAATAAAATTATGAGTCAGTTATAAAATGTATGGGCTTCCCTTGTGGCTCAGCTGTTAAAGAATCTGCCTGCAATGTGGGAGGCCTAGGTTCGATCCCTGGGTTGGGAAGATCCCCTGGAGAAGGGAAAGGCTACCCACTCCAGAATTCTGGCCTGGAGAATGCCATGGACTGTACAGACCATGAGGGTGCAAAGAGTCAGACACGACTGAGCGACTTTCACATACTATAAAATGTATAATATTCAATCTTCCCACTACCTTCCCCTGTAACTGATCGTTGGTTCTGGAGACTGGTGATATATTTGAAATGAAGAGACGAAAGATCATTATGGAATCAACAGAATATTCTCTATTACTTAAAATCTACACACAAAACTCAGTTAAGAAGCATTTCTAAATGGGATTTCAAAAATGACACAAAAGTAACCTTTGCTATCAGTAAACTTTCTTTCAATGCTTCAGTGAATACTGATGAATAAAGATAATTATTTTTCCCTTAGTGAATTAAACTGCTTTCTGTTGTAAATAAATCCAAAATTCACAACCAAATCTAACTGTATTATAATATAGGCAACATTTTCAGTAAAATGACACCTTTCTGAAAGAAAATGAACTGAATGACCACGTTTAGAGTAACATTTGACACAAAATTCAAAAAGTGCATGCCTGATGTTTCTTCCTTCTAGTTCAGGGACTAGATCAACAAACTTTCTATAAAGGAGAGGACAGTAAGTATTTCAGGTGTTGTAGGCAAAAGGTCTCTGTCGTAATTAGTGAAAGTGGTCATAGACAATGCTTGAACACGTGGGCACGGCTGTATTCCAATAAAACTTATCAACATTAGAATTCTATTTAGTTTTCTTATTTCATGAAATGTGTGTACAGATGTGTTAGTCGCTTAGTTGTGTCTCTTTGTGACCCCATGGATGGTAGTCCGCCAAGCTCATCTGTCCATGGAATTCTCCAGGCAAGAATACTGGAGTTGGTAACCATTTCTTTCTCCAGGGGATCTTTCCAACCCAAGGATTGAACCTGTGTCTTCTGCACTGCAGGTGGATTCTTTACCATCTGAGTCACCAGCTGCTGCTGCTAAGTTGCTTCAGTCATGTCCAACTCTGTGCGACCCCAGAGATAGCAGCCCACCAGGCTCCCCTGTCCCTGGGATTCTTCAGGCAAGAACACCAGAGTGGGTTGCCATTTCCTTCTCCAATGCATGAAAGTGAAAAGAGAAAGTGAAGTCACTCAGTCGTGTCCGACTCTTGGCGACCCCATGGACTGCAGCCTACCAGGCTTCTCCGTCCATGGGATTTTCCAGGCAAGAGTACTGGGAAGCCCCCATCTCATGAAATATTAATCTTCTTTTGATTTTTTCCCCCAAATTTCAAAGTCTAAAAGTCATTCTCAGTTCAGCTGGTAGGCTGGATTTGGCCCATGGGCTGCAGTTTCCTGATTCTCGTTCTAGTCCATTAAGTAATAACTACCCAGTGATAAGAAGCTTTACCTGGTAACCTTCCTTCCTGAAATATTTTTTGAAGATATGACTGAATATGTAACTATGTGTGGTGATGGATGTTTACTAAACTTGTGGCAATCTTTTCACAATATGCACATATAGCCACCTAAAACTAATACGATGTTATATTTCAATTATATCTCAATTTAAAAACAAACAGCTGAAAACCAGAAGGAACTTGTGGACACAGCGAGGAAAGGGGAGGGGGGATGGACTGACAGGGCGGCGCTGACATGCACAGACTGCCCCGTGTACACAGAGGGCTGGCGGGGAGCGGCTGAAGCATACACGGAGCTCAGTTCGGCGCTCTGTGACGACCCAGAGGGGCGGGACTGGGTAAGCAGGAGACAGGCTCAAGACAGACAGGATGCATGTACACCTATCACTGATTTACACTGGTGTGAGCAGAAACCAACACAACACTGTAAACAATTACCCTCCAATTAAAAAGAAATAAGCAAAATTTAGAAAGGAAGGGAAAAACACAAAAATGCTATTCGAACTACTGGACTAATTACTGACATACAAAACGTAAAGAAAAAACATATGGGAACTTTATACTGCAAATGAAAAGCCAGCAGAAAACATTTTATTCTTATAATCATGGGACAAGTTTCAGATAAAAGAAATATCTTAAAATACAAAAACAACAAATATGAAAGCACTTTCCCAAAACAAACATTAAGACTGATGTATCTTTTTAGTATCTCTCTCAGCATCCTATTTCATAAAAAATAAACAAAAATCAAGTTTCGTGTTGAATTCTGGCAGCTCCAGAATCTCCTAGAAGCTGCCAATGGCAGTGTTTATACCTTCTCTTTCAAAACTCTATGGCCCTCAGCATTGTGGTTTGACAGTTGGGCAAGTGAAAAAGTGAAGTTCAAAACTTATACTGAGTCCATGTGATACAAAGACTGCCACAACTCTATTGCAGCTATGTCTAGGACAATGCAGTGAGGCTTGCTATTACACAATGTCAGTCTTTAAGTGTCCTTTATAGTAATACAAAGCCCTATTTGTCTCGGGAAATTGTGGCTCAAACCTCTGAAGTCCGTGTTTCTTTATATTCAGAGGGATGCACTCCTCCATGACACTATTCAGTGAATCTTGACTTAAATGGCGCCTGTACTCAGTCGCATCCAACTCTTTGTGACCCCATGGACTGTAGCCCGCCCAGCTCCTGTCTATAGGATTCTCCAGGCAAGAACACTGGAGTGGGTTGCCGTTTCCTTCCCCAGGAGATCTTTCTGACCCAGGGATCGACCTGTGTCTCCTGCACTGGCAGGCAGATTCTTTACCACTGAGCCACCTGAGAAACCTTACTGATGTGTAGATTACATTGTGAAATGCTAGAACCAGAAAGCAGTGTTGGAACTTGAAAAAAGGAATCTAGACACTGAGAAGGATGTACTCAGGTTAGAGAAATTCAAAGTTACAAATAGAGCAGTAAAGAAATTAATGGAGATCTATGATGGATTCCCAAAGACAGTTACATGTATTCAGATTATTTAGATACTCAGAGGTCACATTTGGAGGGCCTCAAGATGCTTTCATAAAATACGTACCTATAAAGCCACCACCAGAACAAACAACCTGGGCCAAACATTCTATTTCTTTCATCAGTTCTAGCAAATGAATCCTACCAAATCCAAGTCATTCTAAATTTTCTCAGAAATTCATTTCCATGCTATAAATATGTATTGAGTGCCTCCTAACTGATCTTCCCAGTGGCTCAGTGGTAAAGAATCTGCCTGCAATGCAGCAGCCACATGAGATCTGGGTTTGATCCCTGGCTGAGGAAGATCCCCTGGAGGAGAAAATGGCTGCCCACTCCAGTATTCTTGCCTGGAGAATCCCATGGGCAGAGGAGCCTGGTGGGCTTCCCTGGTGGCTCAGACAGTAAAGAATTTGCCTGCCAATGCGGGAGACCCAGGTTCGAACCTTGGGTTGGGAAGATCCCCTGGAGAAGGGAATGGCTACCCACTCCGGTATTCTTGCCTGGAGAATCCCATGGACAGAGGAGCCTGCTGGGCTACAGTCCATGGGATCGCAAAGAGTTGGACATGCCTGAGCAACTAACACTACCAGTTTTATCACGCCAGAGCAAAGTCACAGAGAATGCTCAGGCAAAGAAGACACCGCCCTGGACCTCTGTGCTCAGTGGGGCAGACTAATAAGGAAAAACATAATGGGAAAATCATTTCATCAATGTAACGGTGGGATGATGTAAAAAGTAGGTTTTGTTTCTCCAAAGAAGCTATACAGATGGCCAACAAACACAGGAAAAAAATGTTCAATTTTCTCATTATTAGAGGAATGCAAATCAGAACCACAGTGATATATCACCTCACACCGGTCAGAATGGCCATCATCAAAAAAATCTATAAACAATAAATGCTGGAGAGGATGTGGAGAAAGGGGAACCCTCTTGCACTGTTGGTGGGAATATAAATGGATACAACCACTATGGAGAAAAGTATGGAGATTTCTTTAAAAACTAGGAATAAAACTACCACATGACTGAGCAATCCCACTACTGGGCATATACCCTGAGAAAATCATAACTGAAAAAGACAATGTACCCCCAATGTTCACTGAAGCACTATTTCCAATAGCCAGGACATGGAAGCAACCTAGATACCCATCAACAGGTAAATGGATAAAGAAGTTGTGGTACATATATACAATGGAATATTACTCGGACATAAAAAGGAATGAATTTGAGGCAGGTCTAGTGAGGTGGATGAACTTAAAGTATGCTATACAGAATGAAGTAAATCAGAAAGAGAAAAACAAATTATATTAACACATATATAACAGAATCTAAGAAAATGGTACTGATGAACCTATTTGTAGAG
The DNA here is from genome assembly GCA_006410675.1 of Oreotragus oreotragus. Lineage (NCBI taxonomy): Eukaryota > Metazoa > Chordata > Mammalia > Artiodactyla > Bovidae > Oreotragus > Oreotragus oreotragus. The sequence goes on along the minus strand of SJYX01014942.1, from coordinate 217,154 downwards.
CAGGAACAGAGATTAGACACAGAGAACAGACTTTTGTACACAGTGGCAGAAGGAGTGAAAGTGAAGTCACTCAGTTGGGTCCGACTCTTTGCGACCCCAAGGGCTAGAGCCTATCATGCTCCTCCGTCCGTGGGATTCTCTAGGCAAGAATACTGGAGTGGGTTGCCATTTTCTTCTGCAGGAGAGCTTCCCAACACAGGGACAGAACCTGGGTCTCCCGCATTGCAGGCAGACGCTTCACCATCAGAGCCATCAGGGAAGCGGCAGGAGGGGGTGGGACAAACAGAGAGCAGCACTGAAACATACACACGGCCGCTGCCGCTGCTGCCAAGTTGCGTCAGTCGTGTCTGACCCTGTACTGCCCCGTAGATGGCAGCCCACCAGGCTCCCCCGTCCCTGGGATTCTCCAGGCAAGAACACGGAGTGGGCTGCCATTTCCTTCTCCAATGCATGAAAGTGAAAAGTGAAAGTGAGGTCGCTCAGTCGTGTCCGACTCTTAGCAACCCCATGGCCTGCAGCCCACCAGGCTCCTCCGTCCATGGGATTCTCCAGGCAAGAGTACTGGAGTGGGGTGCCATTGCCTTCTCCAAACACATACATTACCAGAAGTGAAACAGATAGCGAGTGGGAAGCTGCTGTATAAAACAGGGAAGTGATTATCCGCCAATTAAAAATTTTCAAAAAAAGTAGGTTTGGGGAAGGCTTATTGACTGGAGTGACATGTTGGCTGGATCTGATGGACATAAAATCTCTCTTACAAGCAAGGAGCAAATGGGCCCAGTGGAGGAAAGAGTGCAAAGAAAGACAGATACAAGAGAGCAAGAGATGTGAGAACAAACATTCCAAGGTATAAAGTGTGAGTACAAGTTAGGCACATGGAGAACGGTCAAGGGTGAGACTGGAGACAGGCAAGGGCCGAGTCACAGCGCCCTCGGAGTTCATCCTTTCTAACACACTGAGCGCCTGAAAGAGGCTAGTCCAAAATGGGATGTGTAAAAAAATATGAAATATCTCAATAATTTAAAAAGTTGATCACAGGTCAAAGTGATAATTTAGATACACTGGTTTGAATAAAACAATATTATGAAGATTAAATTTATCAGTTTCTTTTTAGTTTTTAAGTGGGTATAAAAAATATGAAATATCTCAATATTTTAAAAGTTGATTACAGGTCGAAGTGATAATTTAGATATACTTGGGTTAAATAAAAAAATATTATGAAGACTAAACTTACCAGTTTCATTTTAGTTTTTAAGTGGGTCTACTAGAAAAAATAATTGTAGGACTCCCTGGTGGCTCAGAGGTTAAAGCGTCTGCCTGGAATGCAGGAGACCCCGGTTTGATCCCTGGGTTGGGAAGATCCCCTGGAAAAGGAAATGGCAACCCACTCCAGTACTCTTGCCTGGAAAATCCCATGGAGGGAGGAGCCTGGTAGTCCATGGGGTCACAAAGAGTCAGACACGACTGAGCTAGAAAATTGTAAATTATTTATGTGGCATTTTATCCCTCATGTAACAGTCCTTGTGGTTGATTCCTCAATAACCCTTTCATCTCAAGCATTTAAACTAGCAGGGATCTCTTTTCTCCTGCCAGTGACTAGTTTAGATGTGGGCATGTCACTGACACAATCCAGGCCTGAGCTGGGAAGGAAAGATGGCAGGAGGAGTTCCAGCTACAGCTATTTTTGCCCCAGAAAGGAGACAGATGGAGACCAGAACTCTTTTTTTTTCTCCTAAGATGTGGCTATATGACCAGTGACACAGAGAACCACTGTGGCCATCTTTCCATGACCCAGGGGATAAAGCAGAGGATGGCAGAGTTTATAAATGAAGTAAAGCCCAAACCCCTGTTGACATCATTGAGCAGCTTTATCAACCAACCTTGGAGTTCACCCTTCCTCTGAACTTCCTGTTATGCGAGATAACAAGATTTTTTATTATTTAAGCCAAAATGAGTCAGTTTTTCTGTTAGTTGTGGCCAAAAGCATCTTAGCTAACATACTCCACTAGACTAAAGGGCAAGGAAGTACATGTATTGTCATTTAGGACTCTAGCACTGTGAAATTCTGTATATAGTCCACAATCTACAGTGTGATAGCACTGATCGGTGGGATAGCATACACTTAGATAGTATGTGTCAAGTACTTTTCTAATTTTGCGTTACTATACAACTATAAGGCATTATGACACGATTTCTCAAGTGAGTGTGTGAGTGTGAAAGTCGCTCAGTTATGTCCGACTCTTTGGGACCCCATATATTATACAGTCCATGAAACTCTCTAGGCCAGAATTATGGAGTGGGTAGCCTTTCCCTTCTCCAGGGCATCGTCCCAACCATGGATTCTTTACCAACTGGGCTATCAGGGAAGCCCCAATTACTCAAAGAGACCTGTAATTAGTCAGAAAAAGAACTATGAACAGGATTTAATTTAAAGTAGAAGAAAATACTCGTACGATTTGTAAATTCTCAGTTTAATGGTTGCCCTTTCGTTGAGAAGTCTGCCTTGAATTCTAGTCAAAGCACGCATATTGAGAACAACTACACTTGATTTTACTAACCTGGACATAAACGCTTAAAGGCAATATAGCAAGTGAAACAAGTAAGCAAATGGTACAGTTTCTACCTCATCAAGTTATCAGAAGAATTAAATAATGTAAGTCAGGTCTAGCACAGTATCTAGTACATGGTAAACACATTATATATAAATCTGGTTATTGTTCAAACTAGTAGTAACCCATGGTGAGCAGGAAGGGAGGAGAGGCAAGCTGGGGGTAAGGGATGAGGAGGTACTAACTATTATACATGAAATAAATAAGCTGAAAGGATATATAGTATAAAGCAGAGAATATAGCTAATGTTTTATAAAAACAATAAATGGCATATAACCTTTAAAAATCGTGAATCACTATGTTGTACACTTGAAATCACACCTCAATTTCTTAAAAAAAGAAAATAAATTTGGCTTGTGTTCCTTTTCTTCTGTAAAAATCACTGATTTCTAAGATTCTAAGCAATGTGTTAAACATGCATTGTCATTTGCTCTGTAAGATAATCTCACTTAGTGATAATGATGAGAGGTCTGTTTACAGCAAATACAAGCAGACAGGTTACACTTCATTGGGTAGTTAGTGCTTCGTTAGGTGGTTGATTTATTAACTCATTCTTTTAGTTATACAAAGCAGGTGAGTTTCAGAGCTAATCTGAAAAAATTAAGGTAGGCAGTGGTAACACTGTTAACCAGAAATTAAGCTACAGTATTTGACTCATCTTGCTTACCAAGTATTTGTGAAATTGGTGAGATTAATAATGAGTCTGAATGAAAATGAATAAACAGAAAATACACAGACAAGTAAGGAAGTTTATGATTTTGAGGCTGCAATAGAAGGTGACTGATGTAATTCAAACAGACAGAGAGGGAGAGGTACTCAGTGACATCTTGGAATGATATATAAAGATGCAGAAGGGTATCAGGCCAGGAGAGAGGACAGATAGCATCTTCTGAGTTATACCAAGACAGGATACTCTAAAAATCTTTCTGCAGTATTATTTTTGCTTTTACTAATATATACTCTACAATATAGGATATTCTGAAAAATACTGACCAAAATCCTCACTAGCTCAATCTTAACAAATAAGTGGTTTTTTTAAAATTTGACTTATGAATAAGGATGATGGTCCTTGAAATCACCATATGATCTATAAATTTTAAATTTTGCAAGATGATTGGCCCAGAGAGGACTGTAATAAGTTACCTAGCTTATTATAACGGAGAAGGCAATGGCAACCCACTCCAGTACTCTTGCCTGGAAACTCCCATGGGTGGAGGAGCCTGGTAAGCTGCAGTTCATGGGGTCATTAAGAGTCGGACACGACTGAGTGACTTCACTTTCACTTTTCACTTTCCTGCACTGGAGAAGGAAATGGCAGCCCACTCCAGTGTTCTTGCCTGGAGAATCCCAGGGATGGCGGAGCCTGGTGGGCTGCCGTCTCTGGGGTCACATAGAGTCGGACATGACTGAAGCGGCAGCAGCAGCAGCTTATTATAAGGACTGTTAAGGCAGTTATCTTTGGATGCTCCAGTATCTAGTGCAGAATTCCTACACAGTTGTTAACAAATGTTTCTAAAACAAAACTCAACACTTATAAATTTAAACTATATTTATATTCTGGACAATTAAACATTCTAAACTAATGTGAATGTATAATATCATATTTCTTACAGTGAATAAGGCAAACTCATGTAGAACATTCTCACCCAAACAGCTGGGGATCTCCAGGCAGACACCGCCCTGAATGAGAATTCAGAGTTCCCAGGTGGGAAACACTGGCCTACAGACCCTTTCCCTAAAGTCAGACAGGGGCAGGCTAAGACCAGTCTTCGGAGACTGATAATTATTCTAGGAGGCCTTAATCAACCACGGGTATTCAGAGGAGCTCTAACCCAAGCTATTAGTTAAACACAGCATGTTCCCAAGGTGGACCCAACACTCAAAGAACATAGGAAAGGGGATGACATCCTTCCACGTTTCCCTGGGATCAACACCACATGAATAACTGATAAAATAATGAGTCTGAGGTTTTTTAAAGTTAGGTTTATTGAGGTGTAATCTGCATATAGTAAAATTTACCCCTTCGAGTGTACAGTCCTGTGAATTTGACAAATGTACACAGTCGTGTTTCTATCACTACAATCAAGACACAGTACATCTCAATCACCCCCCAAAACTCCATTAAGATATATGGTCAATCCCTCGCCATCCTCTGCAACAATCAATGTATTTTCTATCTCTATAGTTTTGCTTTTTCCAGAACATCACATATATCACATCTATAGAACGTAGCCTTTCGAGTCTAGTTTCTTTCATCTATTATGATGCAACTGGCCACAAGGCCAGTGAGACTGGGACAGAGTGAAAAGGAGAGTGGCAGGATTTGAAACTGGAGAGGTAGTGGGGCCACATCATGTAGGAACTTGGGAGGCCATAACCAAAGTTTTGGGTTTGCAACAGGTGCGATGAGAAGCCTATGGAAGTTTTTGAGCAGCTGAGCAATATGATCTGAATATCTTAAAAATAATTTTGGTCAGCCAGTTGAGAGACTACTGTAGTGGTCTGGGTTAAAAATGCTAATGACTTAAACTAGAATGGTAACGCTGGAGGTGGTGAAAAGTGTTCGGATTGGAGATGTGATTTAGAGGAAGACAAGTTAGGACTGGATGCAGCACGTGAAGGGGAGAGAGAAGGCAAGGATGCTTCAAGGGGCATGGCCTGAGCAACAAGGTAGATTGTCACTTACCAGGATGGATAGAAGAGAAAGGAGATAAAAGATAAAAAGAGGGAAGAGCAGGCTTGTGATGGGGGAAAGGGAGAATTAACAGCTCGGTACAATTGGCTATCACCAGCATATAGATACTGAATCTCTTCCCTGACTATTTTGCATATCTATATTGACCTTGATAGAGAATTTCACTTACTGTTCCCCATCCTGTTACTCTTGGTACAGAGAGGGGAATGCACTGGTATACCACACATTCAGTTTCCACTTTACTGGGTTTCTAGAGTTACACTTATTTTTATTAAGAAGACAAGCTGTAAACTCTACTCAGTATTCTATAATAACCTATGTGGGAACAGAATCTAAGAAAGAACAGACATATGTATAACTGATTCATTTTGCTGCAGAGTGGAAACTAATACAACATTATAAATCAACTAGACTACAATAGAACTTAATTTTTAAAAATGAGGTATCACAGTGAGCGAAGTCTGTACTAAGATACTTGATGATGCCAGCAGTGTCAATCTGAAACAAATACTTGGAGCTCCAACACCCAGAAAAGAAGGAGGAGGAGGAGAGCTGTAAAGGTTCAAGGCTAGAGACGTCTTCCATTTCTCACCCTCATCTTCTATATACGTAAAAACAATCTGAGTTTCCTAGGAAGGACTGATGCTAAATTTTACATATACTTTTTTTTTTTTCCCAAATACTTATTCTCTTGTTCAACTGTAGTGGTTCAGATGAATTAAGAATAGAAAACACTTATTAAATACTAGTAATTTTTCTTTCTTTAAAGTACTTTCCTGTTGTCTAGTATTTACCAAAAACAAAAAACAAAAAACCAACACACACAGAACAAAACAGGTGAAAAAGCATTCAGTGGCCCATCTTTTCACCTGATGAGCTGGAGCCTACGCTTTTGGTATGGTGAGGGGAGTAACTTTTGCTCAGACAGATCCTCGGTATGAGGAAATGGCAACACAATGTAGAAAAGCCGGAAGATGTGGAGCAGAGGTTTATTCTGTGTCTGCTCTCCTCTAGGAGCCCAATTACCCAAGCACAAGGCAGGGGCACTGATCACACCCCCACCCCCACTTTGCACCTCTGAGGCCACCAAAGCAGAGTGCTTGATACACAGGATGGTCATTCTAGTCACGGCTCCATTTATGCATCTGTCCATCACCCATCCATTTGACGTATCTCCTAGAAGTCTTTTTTCCATCTTAAAATTTCATGTAAATTTGTCACTTGTAATGTAGTTGTATTTCCTTTAGTATAAAAATCTCTTTATTTACTTACCACTGAGTAACTAACATTCCAGATAAATGTAGAATAAGACCACTGTGTATAGATGTGCAGGCTGTGCATGACACATCATGATTAGGAGGGCATCTGCACTATAGTTACTGTGGATGTGTCTATTATGACAATTTTCTATTGCATGCTTCGAGTCAGAGATGTTTTTTTTTCTTTTTTTTTCCTAATTTGTAAAAATGCCTTATGGGCTAACTGTAGCCCTGCCACTCGGTACATATATCCACATATATGGACTTGGTACAAGCCTGAACCAGCCTCATTATTTGACTCTTGAGGAAGCCAAATTCCAGAGGTGAAGAGACAAGGTCCCACAGCTAGTTCACAGCAATCTTGGGCTTGATTCTGGTCTCCATTCCCAGTCCAATACTCTTTTATAGCAACAAGCTACCTCTGCTAACAGTGAGTGCTCTTCTCAGGTGTGTGGGTTTCTGAGAATGCTTCTGTTTATTTGCTTTGCCTAAGCAGAGACCTTTGTCGGATGGATAGCTCATGCTGCTGTTGCCCTTTGTTTTTGGCATGAGTGAATACAGAGTTGGATAAGCAGCAGACAGACTTCTTGCAGATCATTCAGAGGGGCGAAAGGACTGGAGTGTGTGCTCCGTAAGAGCAGCAGCCATGTCTTCCATTCATGCCATGCCTCTGTGGCAGCCAACATATAGCTCAGCTAGTTTTATACAGGGGAACACAAAGCATTCCACGATCTAGGTCAGACCCGTGCCTCCAAGCCCTGCTGTAGTCTCTTCTGCAGCTGGAGCTAACATCAGTGCTGAACCCTGAGAAGCACTGGTGAAACCTCTAAGCCGCTTCCCAGACTAGCATGCTATTATCTGTTAATGACTGGCTGGGCTCATTCAACCAAGAGCACAAAGACTACTTAGAGCATTGTAAAATGGCAGCACTAGAATGAATCTTGCAAGTCAACTAACTCAACTCCCTCACTTAGCATCCTTGGAAACAGAGTCCCAGAGAGATGACAGTATTCACCCAGGTGACTGTAGCAGCTTATGTATGCTGTGGTTAGTAACTAACATTCAGATTAGTTATAATTCGATTATTGCTCCTTCCAAAACACCACAATGCCTTGTCACCAAGCAAATGATGACTGGAAATCCATAATGTCAGGGACATCATGAACTAGAAAGGTATGCCCTTAGGAATGTTTTTCTTAGGTCTTGTTTGGGCTAGAAAATAAACCATGTATTTGAGAAGATAACACTATTATGCTCTTTTATTCTTTTCATGCAAGGATACTACTTAGAAAAGAAGAGTAAGGCAAGACTATTAGAAATTCTGAAATTTACTGAGAAAAGGATATGAAAGTGTGTTATGAATGTTCTGCATGAAAATGGTTAACTTAAAAACCACAGCTGGTTAGTCATACAGTAAGCTCTATATGTCTATTTATTTTGACTCCAAACTAGAAATTCTATGACCTAGATCATTAGTCTAATCTCATGATTATTTTAATTGAAAATCTGTATTATAAACAGGATGCATTCTCAAGCTGCTGTCTAAACAATCAAAGGCATTTGTCTTTTCAAAAAATACACTTTTCAGATTTTTATCTTTATTTCAGAACTAAAACTTTTAAAAGTAAAAACAACACTGGAACATCATTTTAATAGTAGTATCCCAAGTTATGAGAATAAATGGATGGTTGTAAAAGTTTACTCAGTTATTTTATATTCTATAATACGAAACTCTCTTCAATAGAACTAAGTCATATGTATCTTAGTGAGTTTATCATAGTGAGATTCCAGTGTTATCTATATCGTGTTGCTGACCCTTCTTTCCATATGTAATTATTAAAAATAAAAATAACATAGGGCCATTACTTCTTCCTTATAAGAGAATTCTATATTTAATAATGAATCACAAACCAGAAGTCTAAAATAATCTACATCTCCTAAGATACCAGGTTACCAACACACACACACACACAGAATTTTGATTTCTCAAAAGTCTAGTAAGTGGCCCTAGTGGCTGATATATTAGGGTAAGCAAAGCTGTACGTGTGCACATAGCTTCCACTTTGATGGTCTGGGATGTTTTAGCTGGGCCATAGCACAGCAAAATGGTAGTGGCACATTATACCTGGTCATGGCTGGCTTCAGTGGAGCTTCCAATAGCATGGAAGGTCATCTGCACAGGGGCTAACGTCAGACAGGTCACATACTCTTTGCCACTCTGTCTATCACAGTAGTGCACCTATAACAGAACACACGCGAGCTGCTGAAAGCCACCAGTAAGAGGGAGCCAGATGCAACTGGTCCTTTGCAAAGGTTCTAGCTTTCAAGAAGAAATTCACGCAACTTATGCAGAACACAGTTCAAATATTTAAAATCTTATTGGGACTCAAAAATCTATGGAGACTCTATTAATTTTAATTAATATTTTATATTAATATTATTTAAGAGTATTAGGAAATGCTTTGCAGAGTGCTCTACCTTAGTACAGCCAGAAGAAAAATTCACAACTAAATGCTACACTCATCTTTTTTGTCCAACTTTTCATAATGCATAAAGGACTCTAGGGTCAGCATAAGTCAAGTTCATTTGAATCCAATAAAATTTTGTCAACCTGAATTTTCCTCATCTGCCACTTGATTGGTCTGACATTCTTCTATTTCTACATTATAGTCCCTATAAAACCAATGCTATACATATACATATGTATGTATGTATCTCAGTATACCATGTTCTGTCTGGAATTTTGACATTACAATCAAAATGAATTAAACTGAAATGACTTATAATGTACAGACCAAAATAAAGTTACTATGATATTTTTTTCTTTTAGTTGAATACGACCAATCATAATTAAAACCATGTGTAAGACACTCTATCAGAGGTAAGGTATAAGGGGTGGGAGTAGGGGAATGTGAGCCCATCTGCCCAATGGAAAAATTTCCATCCTTCCATTTATCTACTTTCAAAAAAGTTCTATCAAGCAGTGTTTAATTCTAAGCTAATAAAGTAAAAATAGTGTTGTCTTTGTGATAAACATACATATATATATATATATACATATACACAGGTATAATATGGATCTGAAAATGATGATATAAATCCTCATCTAATGGTTTAATAACATTTTTAAACAAGTAGGGTTAAGATTCGCCATTAGTGTCCCTTAAGGCAGGGAAACTTCCTGGAATCTATAAAAATTAGTTTAGGGTTCAAATCAAGTCAACATACAAAGCTTTGTTTCCAAAAGCACTTTAAAGATTTTGTTATAAAAATATTTTTTCCAAATTAACTTTGGGGGAAAGGATTTGATGACAGTTCAAATTCACTGTATCTCCTGAGCAAATTAAAAGTTCATTCAGTGTATGAGTTCAAGAATGTGGGCCTGTTGTTTACTATGCAGCAGTGAAATATGAGAGGGGGCCGAACGAAACTTACCACATAACAGGTTTATGCAAAAGTCAATCAATGGTGACACTGTGATAGCTACAGCTCACAACCATTTATGGTATAGTTAAAATATTATGGCTGATATAGTGCTATCATAAAACATGCTTTTTAAAATGAAATATAATCACCTTCTGACATCAATTGAAAGACTATATGAAAGACAAGACACTCTCCCAAATACCCAAATTGATAGTGAACATGCTTATAGGTCAGCCAACTTACTGCAGCTTTATTTTTTTCTTCTAGAGAAATGAAAATTAGGAAGGACAAAAAGAACACAAGACAATTCCAGTCAAAAAATAAATTTCAAACTTCATTTCCATCAGTGGCTTGGATACTAGGACTGAAAGATTTAACTTTTCTTCTAATTCACCATGAGCCTGCAATATCCTGTAAAATATTAAGACATCCTACAGACATTGAATGTTGGTAGAACAATACATGTAGGACTAAATGAAAAAGAGTCTCAGCAGAAGCCAAAGGGATACTCAGGCCAAGCAAAGTGACATCTACCAAGAACAAGGTTAGGGGCATGGACCACTGATAAAGTCCAAAGGAAACACAGCTGCCCTTCAGGGACGGAGGGGACTGGGAAAATCATGTGGCATCTTACAATAACTAACAGATGGAGTATAACTTTTAGAAACTGTGAATCACCATGCTGCACACCTGCAACTTACATAATATTGCACAGCAACTATACTTCAACAAAGGAAAAAAAAAAAAAGTAAACATCATCTCCATGGAAACCAGTAATGGATGAAACTAGGCTAAGTGTTAGCCTCCTCATTCTGCAGGGCTTCCATCAGAGGACTGACTAGGCCTGAAACAGAGGTAGAATGCGGAGGAACATGTCTCAGAAGCAGATCAAGTCCCCAAGTCCACCAACCACAAATATTCAAAGGTCCTGGAGTATGAGGAAGACAAGAAATCACCGTATACCTTCCTCCCCTATGCGTCTCGAGCCAAAACAGACGGCTGGCAGTGGCAGAGCGGGGGCAGGGGTGGGGAACATGAGGTTGTAGTTTTACAGTGAACTGCACTAAAATTTTTAAAAATAAAGGTGACCAGAAAACCATGGGATTTGCCAAGTATAAAAAGAATCACGAATGAGAGATACAACCGATCATGGGGAAAAGTGGTGGCTGGAGAAATAAAATCATTCCATGTTTATACCCTCACTGTACTGAGACTGCTCCCTCCAAACAGATAAAAATATGTAAAAAAATATGTATAGGAAACTACTGCTTGAGGACACGATTTCAAATTAAATAAAAAGTTACAATATACTGACAAAAGGCCTTAAGAAAGAATCATATTTTATATAATCAATCACTAATAAAACAGGTTGGATATAGCTCTTCAGTTATTTATTCTCTTCCTGGACATAGAAACATTAGAGTTCATAAAACTGTGAATTTCTAAAGGAGAGTAATGTATGAATGACATTTTAAAATTCATCTTTCTAACTCTAAAAATGCTTCTGATGATTCAAAGCATTAGCGAAACCAGGAATCTTAGAACTCTAAAATAATTAGGGTAATAATATCTCACTGCATTCTATAATGTACAAATCTTCAGGATTGATGGGTGAAATATTTCTGCTACAACAAAACAGTTGTTTCTACAAATGTGGCCCTAAAATTTCCAATGTACAATGATAATATTCCAGTGTCATAGATCTTGATTTTGATCAAAGAGAAATGAATAAAGATAATTTTAGAAAACTACAGAAGTCATCTCCTATGTTTATTTAAGATTTATTGTTTATGAATCAGATCATTTTGCTGTCTTTTGTATTCTGAAATGTACACAACTCGTCTTGATTCTTACACTGTTGTAGCCCCAGTTCTGGATTTATAACACCATTGACCACAGCAAATTGACATTTTGTTTCTTTCTCTTGGGCTTACAAAAAATATTCCACTAAAAATAATGGGTCAGAAATTCCAATATGTGCAAATTAAATAATGCAGCTTCCTTTGAAATCTGCAAATCTGTAATAATTTTTGTTAAAATAAGTTCCCTAGTTTGATTTGTAACTGCATAAACCCAGATGAGATGCTATAATTGTGCATTCTGTTAACAATTTCCGCCAGTCTAGAGATTTCTTCTTGAAAGAAAAAGGGATTTGTGTCTGAGACTGATATTCAGATAACTTAAGAAATAAGAATTCAAAGCTCAATTTGTGATATGTTTAAATGGCAAGTCTTGATTTGATTTGAATAAATATCCTCATTCCTTAAAAAAAATGAAATAAGGGAAAATACTATAAGCTATAAAATAACTTACATAAAAAGCTAGATATGTGAATTTTTTCATGCCCTTCTGAAAACATGAGGGACCATTCAAATGAAAAATTTTAATTCTATACCCCCTAGCTCTAAAAAAAGCTGAATCAAATTGTTACTTGCAGAGGTTGAGAAATTCCCTAATGTCGGACTACTATGTTAATAATCTCATCAGGGAAATGGTTAACCACTTGTCACATATTTTTAATGGTCACCTGCTGTGGGATAAAAATGAAGAAAGTGTAGAAAAGGTCCATATTTTAAAAAAGCTGCTCAGTAGATCATTAAGCTAAAGGTCTGTACATTGACATCTGATAATTAACATCATCACTGTGTCAAGAAAACATGTTTGATGAGCACACCTCCCATTCATGAGTTTACTCCACAGCAGCAGGCAGAGATCACATTGTAGCTATTGCCTCCAAGGAGGGGTGAAGACAGCAAAGAGCTGAAGGGTGGCAATTTAGTACTAGATCTTCAGTCAGTTCAGTTCAGTTCAGTTGCTCAGTCGTGTCTGACTCTTTGCAACGCCATGAATCGAGAATACTCAAAACATGCTTGATTCTTGCAGTCTGCACACTAGCTGTACAAAAGATCTAAATCTTTATTAATGTGAAAATCAGCATATTCTTGGCAAAGCATAAAACAATACTCCTTGATAAATATGTAGAGTTAATTGGGAATAAACATTTCTTAACTGCACTTTTTTTTTTTTGAGGGGGGTTGCTTCTCAGGTGGCCCAATAGTAAAGAAACCTCCTGCCACTGCAGGAGACGCAGGTTTGATCCCAAGGTGGGGAAGATCCCTTAGAGAAGGAAATGGCAACCGACTCCAGTATTCTTGCCTGGGAAATCTCATGGACAGAAGAGAGGAACCTGGTGGGGTCCCAGAAGTCACAGAGAGTTGGACATGACTGAGCAACAAACACTTTCACTTTCCCAGGGGTAATACGAATCCACAGTTATCTGCTTATAACTAACAAATTTATAAGTGATAAATAAAAGAAGTTCCCCCAGGAAAAGTACTTAGAATGATGCCTAGCTCATAGTTATCATTAAAAAAAAAATAGATATTATTAGAATAACACATCCCATAATAATGTTAAAAATTAAGATATAACATGATGTATAATTATTTCCTCAATACTTTTCATAACTAAAGTCAAGTCCTTTATAACTAAAATGTAAACATATATTTAACACGCTCAGTCATGTACCAGTGTTTTAGCTGGATGAGTAATCTATTTTACTCGGCATACAATATGCTTGACACATTAATGCCTCTAAACGGATAAGTGAATGAATGAAATCACATTATACAGACTGAGCCTCAACTTGTAATTATCTTTTCTCTCTTTTGGAAATTTTATGCTTAGGAAAAGATTTGAAAATTACACGGCTTTATTTGGTATACAAAATCCAGCAGTGATGTACAGATTTATTTCTAGTATAAAAGTCAAACAAAAAAACTGTCTTAACAAATGCAACAACGGATGTGTTCTCAGTATTGTTAAGAAAGATAATTGCATTCTTACTTTAAGTGGTGAGTTTGTACATGACACAAATCCTAAATCTTTGTTCACTCCTTTTCTGCTTCATTGACTATGCCAGTGAAGGTCTAAAGAGGCAGCCAATTAATATGTAAATTATACATACACACGGAATTATTTTAGTTTTACATCCCTGGTGGCTCAGACAGTAAAGCGTCTGTCTACAATTCGGGTGACCCGGTTTCAATCCCTGGGTGGGGAAGATCCTCTGGAGAAGGAAATGGCAACCCACTCCAGTATTCTTGCCTGGAAAATCCCATGGCTGGAAGAGCCTGGTAGGTTACAGTCCATGGGGTCGCAAAGAGTCGGACACGACTGAGCAACTTCACTTTCACTTCCATCAAAACAAAACACTCCATAATTTTTAACAGTCAATTACACATCTACCGGAAAAGAAGTCCCTCTCTTCTATAGTTTGTACTCAGGCTCTGATGCACTCACACACACCCATTTACATATGTAAAACAAGCTACATGAAAATCTATAGGTTTTGCAAAGAAATAACTTTTTAACAAGGAAAACTTTCTCCAAGGTCAAATGAAAATAACTTATAGAGGCACTCTGTATACCCTGATGCTGGGAAAGTTTTAAGGCAAAAGGAGAAGGGGGTGGCAGAGGATGAGATGGTAGATAGCCTCGCCAATTAAAAAATTATCAAATAGAAGTGTTAGATCAAACAGATACACTGTGCTGTGCTTAGTCGCTCAGTCGTGTCTGACTCTGCGACCCTGTGAACTGTAGCCTGCCAGGCTCCTTCTCTATCCATGGGATTGTCTAGGCAAGACTGTTGGAGTGTGTTGCTGTGCGCTCCTCCAGGGGATCCTCCCAACCCAGAGATCAAGGCCCAGTTCCAAAAAGATAGAACTGAAGTGAAAAATTTATTATATGGAAAAAAGAAAAAAAATTTATTATATGGGCTCAACAGCAAATTGGAGAGGGCAGAGAAAAGAACCAGTAAATCTGAAAATAAACCAACCAAAGTCACACAATCCATAGATGGTGAAAAACTGTAAATAGTCTCAAAGACCTCCAGGACAATATCAAAAGGCTCAACACATACATAACTGGAGTCCCGAAAGAAGAAGACAAAGCAAAGGGCAAAAAAATTTTTTTGGAAAAGAGAAAACAGAAACTAGCCCCAAATCTTTCAAAACTAATGAGAAACACTATGGTAATCTAAATACCTAAATGAATCCCAGTGAAGGGAAAGTGAAGTCACTCAGTTGTGTCCGACTCTCTGCGACCCGTGGACTGTAGCCCACCAAGCCTCTCCATCTGTGGGATTCTCTAGGCAAGAGTACTGGAGTGGGTTGCCAGATTAAAAACAACCCTAGACATAGCACAGCCAAACTGGTGAGACCAAACATGAAGAGCTATCTTAAGAGCAGCTAGAGTACAACAACACATTACATATGGTACAGAAACAACTGGTTATCCTGTGGGAAAAACAGACTTCAACTCTCACCCATACCATACACAAAGAATTAAATGAATATCAGCACTAAACACAAAAGCATAAATCATAAAGTATTTGGAAAAAAATCAGAGAAAATCTTTGCAGCCTTGGGGTAGTAAAAAATTCCTTAGATAGGACAAAAAAAGTTAACAAAAAATTGAACTTCATCAAAATGGAAAACTTCCCCACTTTTTAAAAGATGCCATTAAGATACTGAAAAGACAAGTCACAAGCAGAGAGATAATATCTGCAACAGAAAGGATCTGTATCTAGAATATATATTAAAAAAAAACCCTCTGATTACACAATAATTTTAAAAAATCAATATCAGAAACTATGAATAAAACGTGGACATTTCACAAAGATAGAAAATTGGCCAACAAGCACAAGAAAAGAAGTGCATATTATGGGTCATCAGGAAAATACAAACTAAAATGTCAACAAGGCAGCACTGTATCCTTCACAGAATAAGACTCATATCAATGTATGAAACCCTCATACAGTCCTGGGAGGAAGGTGACATGATTTGTTGTTGCTTTTGTTGTTAAATCTCTAAGTTGTGTGCGACTCTTTTGCAACCCCATGGACTGTAGCTCAGCAGGCTCCTCAGTCCACAGACTTTCCCAGGCAAGAATATGGGGTGGGTTGCCAGTTCCTTCTCGAGGAGATCTTCCTGACCCAGGGACTGAACCACGTCTTCTGCATTGGCAGGCGGATTCCTTACCACTGAGCCACGAGAAAACCCCGTGCAATATGACACAGCACACGGAAGGAGACTGACAGTTTCTTGTGAGCTTCTAAGGACACTTACCATGTGACCCAGGAATTTCACTCTGAGGTACTTTTTTCAAGAGAACTGGAAACTCTGCACAAAACCTTGTACATGAATAGTTGCAAACAGCTTTATTCATAATAGCCTCAAGCTGAAAACAACGCAAATGTCCACCAACAGATAAACCGATAGTTTGTGGTATACGTCCATGCAATGAACTAGTTCCTAGCAATACAAAGGAACAAAGCGCTGATACGCACAATGTGAACAGTCTCGAAAACATTACAGTGAGTGAAAGAAGCAGGAAACAAAACTGTCTGATTCCATTTTTATGAAATTTTAGGCAATACTAATCTAAGGATAGCCTGGTTACCACCAAGCCACAGAGAGGTGAGAAAAACAGGCTACAAAGAGGCATCAGGGAATTTTTTCACAGTAATAGAAATATTCCCATCTTGACTGTAGTTGTAGTTACACAGTGACATACATTTTTTCAAAACTCATCAATGTATATAACTAAAATGGGTGTTATTTATTGTGTGTAAATTATACCTCAGTGCAATCAATTAAACAATTTAAAAAGGGATAGTTATTTGATACACTGATATAACAGCTGGCAATGCTAAGTCATTGCTTATTACCTCTCGTAAATAATCATAATTAATCTCCCAATTAATTTCCAATGAATTATTACCTTAGGAGACTAATCATTTGAATTTATCTTGTGTCCAGATGTGACTGTGTACCCTTCCACTTGTCCTGTTCCCTTCGCCCCGGCCATATTCCACATCCCACTCCCATCAATCCCATCCTGATGTCGGCTCCACGAGGACAGAACACTTGACTGTCATTTACGCTATATCCTTAGTGCCAAAGACTGCATACAGTTCACAGCAGGCGCTCAACAGACTTCAGCTGACTCAATGAATGAACCAACCCCTTAAACTGTTGGTATCATTGGGAGTATCTCCGAGGTCTTTGCTCACTTTTCTTGTCAGTCTTATCTACTTTTATGGCATCAGTTACATCTGCACACCGAAGACTTTTGAATATCTGTGTCCTATGCCCTCTCGCTGTTCACCAGAACCACTGACGAATGCCTACTAGACCTAAGTGGTCTTTGAAAGTCCCAAAGGCAACTCAAGTTCACCATGTTTAAAATGGAACTTATTAACCTCCTCTAAGTTTATTCATCACATTCATACTAAAAATAGAACCTTTCCTAAAACATTCATATT
Source organism: Oreotragus oreotragus (assembly GCA_006410675.1). NCBI lineage: Eukaryota > Metazoa > Chordata > Mammalia > Artiodactyla > Bovidae > Oreotragus > Oreotragus oreotragus. Next base: position 199,838 of record SJYX01014942.1, on the reverse strand, counting down.
ATCTTCCTACTTTACTTTATTCTCAAATTCTTGGAATGGTCAACATATCCTCATAGCCTCTAACTACTCTTCGGTGCATTGAATATAGCTTCCCTCCTGATCAGACCAGTGAAAGTACCCTCACAGAAGTCAGCACAAGAGACCATTTAATCGTCTTATCTGTACCGTGGACACCTGCACCTCCACCCCACTCCTCTACAACCACTGTGTGCTTGGAGCTCAGTTGTTCTGACTCTTCGTGAACCCACTGATTGTAACCCGCCAGTCTTCTCTGTCCACGGAATTTTCCAGGCAAGAATACTGGAGTGGGTAGCCATTTCATTCTACAGGGGATATTTACAACCCAGGGATCAAACTCGAGTCTCCTGCATCTCCTGCATTGGCAGGCAGATTATTTACCACCGCACCACCTGGGAAGCCCCAACAACCATTAGCTTTGCTTAATTTAATCTTTGCTATTTTTCTACTGAATTCAAGCAAAGTCACTCTAATTGGTCTTTCTGCTACCAATCTTTTTTTTTTTTGTTTGTCTAGTTCCTCCTCCACATGCCTACAAAATTATCTCTCTAAAATAAAAATAAAAATGTCACTATCCTTTAAAAAAGAAGTCGGTGGTCTCTAACAGCTAACTTCAAATTCTCAGCAACACACATGTCTTTTCAGCTTCCTTGCTGACACTTCCGCTTTGAATTCTAAGCATTTCTAAAGCACGTGCCCTTTTATGTCTCAAGTACTTACCTCCTTCTGCCTACAATTCCTTCTTAGAATTCACCTTAAGATTCTATGTACTTCTCAAAGTTTATTCAAAAGTCCCTCTGCTATGAATTCTTCCTAATTCAATCGGTCAGAGCTGTTCATTCCCACCCATTTTTCTTACATGGCTGACCACACCTCCCCCGATCACTTACCACATTACACCTATAATGACATTTATTACATGAGGAAAGCATTTCATTATTTCCTGCAGTATATTGTAGCATGTTACGTATTTACTACAAATATGTAATTTGTGGGATGATTTGGGAGAATAGCATTGCAATATGTATACCATCATGTAAGAAACGAATCACCAGTCTATGTTCGATGCAGGATGCAGGATGTTTGGGGCTGGTGTATGGGGATAATCCGGAGGGATGATGTGGGGTGGGAGGTGGGGGGGGGTGTTCATGTTTGGGAGTGCATGTACACCCATGACGGATTCATGTCAGTGTATGCCAAAACCAATACAGTAAAGTAAAATAAAGTAAAAAAAAATAAAAATAAATTAAATTGCCATATTATGTTCAAAAACTGATCCGTGGAAACTGCATACAATTGTAATAGTGGCCAGTCTTCTGTGTATTGGTTTTATTTTCCTGTCTGACCCCAATTTGACCATAACACTTCCTGTGCCCACTGCTTAGTATGCTACCTGGCACGCGTACATACTTATTAAGTACCTGCCCAGAGTGATTAAATAAATAAATATTCAATATTAACTAAATCAATTCCAGTATTCAATAACATTTTATAAATGAATTAACTTCATATCCATCTATTCTTCACATATATTCTTAATGTACTATCTATTATTTCTAGAATTTTTGAAGTTGTGGACTGTGTATTCTTCTCCAATTGTAGTTCTTATTTCTTCAAATGTTCTCTAGCAGGGGTCCCCAACCTCTGGGATCTAATGCCTGATGACCTGAGGTGGAGCTGATGTAACGATAATAGAAATAAAGTGCACAATAAATTCAATGTGCTTGAATCACCCAGATACCAGCCCTTGATCAATCCATGGCAAAGCTGTCTTCCAGGAAACCGTTCCCTGATGCCAAAAAAGGTTGGGGACCACAGTACCATAGGACTTGATTCTGAACTTTTATTGTACTTTAAAAAATACTACTACAGATAAAAACGTTTTAGAAGCTTTTCAAACATCTCTTACTTCTAAAAGTTAAATCTGCTTTTTGATGAGACTATGTGAAGACAGAACTTCCCTGAACCTGAAATCTTCCAAGGATTAGAAGGAACTAACAATTCTCTATGTGAACCTGAGTAACCTGCATTACTAATAGGATGTTTTATTTGTGTAGTTCCACAAATGTGTATTTACATCATAAAGTTGTATCTCTGAATAAAATCTAAAGTTTCTTTCAGCTCAAAAGAGAACTCTTAAATGACTCAGACTCAACTGTGTCCACAGTGGAGTGCATGAAGGAAAAAACAAGTGAAAGTGTTAGTGGCTCAGTCATGTCCAGCTCTGTGCAGCCCCGTGGACTGTAGCCTGCCAGGCTCCTCTGTCCATGGGATTCTCCAGGCAGGAATACTGGAGTGGGTAGCCATTCCCTTCTCCANTCTTAAATGACTCAGACTCAACTGTGTCCACAGTGGAGTGCATGAAGGAAAAAACAAGTGAAAGTGTTAGTGGCTCAGTCATGTCCAGCTCTGTGCAGCCCCGTGGACTGTAGCCTGCCAGGCTCCTCTGTCCATGGGATTCTCCAGGCAGGAATACTGGAGTGGGTAGCCATTCCCTTCTCCACAGGATCTTCCTGAGCCAGGGATCAAACCTGGGTCACCTGCACTGCAGGCAGATTCTTTGCCATCTCAGCCACCAGAGTGGAAGGCATAAATAAATTTATTAATGCAATCTATGACTAAACCAAAACAATATCCAAAAGACCATAGATTACCATGAACCCTAATCCTACCTTCAGGAATCAGGCTTCAAACACTATACAATAGTTGGATTTAAAATAAAGATTTGTAAGCAAGAAGTAAAAATGTACCGGCATTTCTGCTGTGTCATAAAATAATATGCGTAATGCCTCTTTTGCTATCTGATACATAACAAGGCAGTCAATAAATGTCAGTTTCATTTCCTTATTTACTCATGTATCTTCTAATACCCCTGGCATGTCAGAGTAGTTTTTTTTCAGTGTGCAGATATCTTTACATGCAGCATTCCACATACTGCTCCCTTTTTCTCAAGAGTTGTCCTGGATGAGAAGAGAACAATACATTTGAAATTTTAGATGCTGTCATTCATGAAAAAAAAAAACAACTTCAGCTGTAGCTGAATGCTGAAGAGAGGAAAACAGACCATTTCAACCTGACTTAGAAAAAATAGGTATATGTGTACACACACACACACACACACACACACACACACACCAGCCTGACATGATGTAGTACCTGATGGGTACTACAATTAATCTTCTGTTACTAAGTGAAAAATCACATCATTGCCAACCATTTCTAGCAAAAGGAAATGAAATTCACCTTTAGATGAAAAATAATTTCCTTTTCTTCAACTTGAAGAAATAATTGGTTATTGCTTTTCAAATAATTTCAAATAGAATTCTTGAAATCTCTTGCAATACATACAAAAAAGGCTACAGATATTTCTAGTTGGGGATGACACATAATGGCAACTATTTTTTTCTGCACATCAGTGGCTCATTTCAGATCTACATCAAAGTCACCGTGTTAGGACAGCTCTTCTATGTATTACGTTTTCTTTGAAATGTGTTTTATTATGTATATGCTGGTGTATCAGGGCTCAAGAGTATGTCTATCCTGATTACATTCTGCAGTGATTTAGGGTGGAGTTAGTCTTGAACAGTTTATGTGGCAATAATGGACTATTTGGTTTCCCTGGTGGCTCAGTGGTAAAGAAGCAGCCTGCCAAAGCATGAGATGCAGGTTCAATCCCTGGACTGGGAAGATCCCCTGGAGAAGGAAATGGCAACCCACTCCAGTATTCTAGCCTGGGAAATCCCACAGACAGAGGAGCCTGGCGGGCTACAGTCCATGGGGTACAAAGAGTCAGACACGACTTGGATACTGCAAATGGACTATTTTATTGAAGTCTTGCTTGATTCTTAACTGTTATTTATCACACTATGTTTTTATATGCATCAGGATTTCTTTCTTCAAATGTAATATTTTTCTCTAAATAGTTGGAAATTTCAGCCAAGTAAGATGATATGCAATTCTAATGCTTTGTATGAACTATAGCTATGTGAAACGTATTGACAGTTTGTATGCCCTTGAGGTTTTGGCCAAATATATCAAACTCCGAAGAAACCAGACAACAGGTCAGTTTGCAGATAACAGGCTGCCCATTTGAAGAACAAATCTGAGTTTTAGGGTCACCACAGGAAGACCAAAGACTTCAGGAGAATTCTTCCAGTTTCTCCAAGGTCTTTGGAAAGTTGAGGCTAAATCCAACAGGGCTTTGTAAGAAGTGACCATAAATCAGAGCAAAATCTCTTGACCGCATGCCAAACCCATAAATGTATTTTGCTCATTGTACTCTGAGTAATTTCTCATCACTTTATATACATTGTGTAACAGTGTAGATGAAAATTTGGGCTCAGAAGTGACACGGTAAGTTCTGTTTCGAGGACAAATTAGAAATGGGGGAAAACATTTCTAAGTGGAGGAGTATATGTCCATGCATGATTTCTTTCTCCATATTTTCCTATTAGAAATCTACAAAATTTTACTTATACTGGTTTTTAAAAAATGGACCCCTTACTCCAAAAAAGTGAGCTGCAAACAGCCTGATTATAAATCAGCCTGATTATAAATTTTAAAAACTCTGATTATAAATACATGGATTACAAAAAGTGAGGTTTAGGGAAAATAAGAAAAAAGAGAAAGGACAAACATTGATTCTCGAGTTGGGTAAGCCCCACTCCCCATGTCTCATCTCAGTGTAAACTGTACTAAGACCAAACTGTTGAAATATGTTATGTCATACATGCCTTTAAGAGAAGCCCATAATCATAAAAAAAAACCTGCTGTAATCATACTAAGCTTCAAAAAACAAGACATATTAGTTGAAAGGTATGTTTGAATTGTACTTGAAAAGAAAGTTTTTAATTAAATAGATACTTCTGAGCCTTCTACTGACATTCTCATCTTGCTAAAAATCACACCAATATCTAAAACTCACAATAATGAAAAGGTACCCCGCCCAGTAAAACATTCCCTGTTTTTTTATAAAATAAATTAAATATGGTTTAACTAAGATACTAAGTACTTTCTTTACACTCTTTATATGAAAAAAACAAATCTAGTTTTTTATATTTCACTCTGGAGGTTTTAAAAACAACACTGCTCACTGGATGATAATCACAAGGAAGGGTACAGACTAAAAGATTAAAATTAAACCCATCTAGAAAGGATAATTTACTAAAATAATTCATTTTAATTTCCAGTCTAATTTTTCTAATGACTCAATTAAACAATTAAACTGCTTACTGTTAATTATACAGAGAGGTTTCTAATATAATTAATATGAAAAAACATATTTATGATGCAAAAACTCAGAATAATGTCAATTATAACACAACGAAACAAAATCTACTTCAGCTCAAAAGTTGGTGAGCATTTCAAAAATGTCTCCTCCATATTAATTTTCTTTAAAAAGCTGAATGATTTTGAAATATTTTGGCATTATAATTAGAGAGTATCAAATATACACCAAAGAACCCTGGACACTAAGGTATACCTGTATTTCAAATGAATTTTCTTAACTTTCATAGAAGTTAAAGAAGCATACTAACTGGGCTGGACAAAGGTTGAGGTTCACAGAACTGCTGATATAAAACTTTTTTTTCCTAAAAAGTAATAAGTCAATAACATTCAAGTTCTAAAAGAAAATTTTAGAAAACATACTAAATAAAATTTCAAAAAATAAATATTCATTTATGATAGAAATCCAAAAGCTTGCATCTAAAATGTGATTAAAAACTTCAGGTTAGCCCAAGCAAGGATAAAAGAATTACTGAGAATATGCAAGTGTTCAGTCATCTTCTGACCTGCGGAGCCGGCTTTATTAATAATAACTTTAATTGTATAATAATTTTAATTATTTTATAGACTTAAGGGAAAGGATGTGAGCTTAATACTTGCATTCAGTAAATAAGGTTTTTGTCACTCAAATTTCAGTTAAAGAGTGGGTAATGAAAAAAAATTTAAAGTTAAAACAACATAGTTTTCAGTACACTAATATATTTTTTACTTTTAATACAATATAGCTGTCACATACAATGGCTCTGGTAGGCTTAAATCAAATGTCAATGGGCACAGAAGGCCAGAGAAGAGTTTATACAATATTCAATAAGCAATAATATCTATTCAGTGTACAATAACAAAATTTTAAAAGTACTAACCTTGAGACACAGAGAAAGAATTTATTGTTTTTAAGTTCCAGAAATAAAAATAACACAATAGCATGGAATCCGTAACAAGCTGGCCCTATCATTTCTAAACTATGGTCCAATTAAAACATTTAAGAAATAGAAACAATCTACATGTTTTTCTAGCAGGTAAATACACCTGAGAAAGTTACCTATAAAGAAATAGGCTTTAAAACTCTTAACCACAAAGACTCTTCTACTGTGACATTATGAGGATGTGCTGGGCACCTGTCAGGGCATGGAGCCATTTCCCACAGTCTGTTCACTGCACAGCTGCAGGTTGCCGCTTGTCAGCAACACAATATTTCATATCAACACCAAACTCGTTTGACCAAAGAAGCACAGTAATGTTTCAAACCATCTGCTTATATTCATTAGTATGTAAAAATCACCAAACACAATTTGGAAATGTTTACTAACTTGTCCATAAATAAGAGTGTATTATCTCAGCATAAACTTTAAAGAAAAAAAAGGGCCTGAGTAGTCAGCCCAAATATAGGAGTAACAGATTCTACATTTTGACTAAAGCAAAACTATTTCAAAATTATAGTTGGTGTCACTGCCAAGAATTAACAAATAAATACAGATTAAAAAATGTAAGTAGTTCTTCTGGCAGCAAAATGAGCATCTACCACAGTAACTTCTCCAAGCAAAAAACTCAATTCAGAGCTTGAATCAATTTGTGCTTTGTTTCTTTAAAAATCCAAATGTAGCATTACTTTCAGACATTTTTAGACAACTAGATTTGTAAATAAACAGTGAAGTCCTTTCCATCACAGTTTATTTCTAGTTCATCCTATGCACATTATAGACAGAACTAAAAATTGCTTAGTTCTTTTTCTCTAGGACTTTAACTGTGTGAATCAAGGTCCTTTTAAACAGTGAGTTATTATTATTCTTAAGGTAAACCACAAAAACAAACTCTAAAATTTTAATTTTTAAATTAAATGATTAAAATTTCAGATGACAGAGCCAAAAACTGGTAACAGCTTTTTAGATTTCATATTAATAATCTAATTAAAAACACTAACCACTACCTGCCAAGAGACTGGAAAGAATCAGGTTTCTGTGAAGGGAAATAAACAAAAAATCATGCAAAAATTCCACCCCCTCAACCACGTGATCGTCTCTCATATCTAAATTTGAAAAAAATTTATAAGTACATGATCATTTTAGACAATACAGACCTTCTAGAGCATTTCTAAAGGAAATTACAATTTTTGGTCTTAGGGAGTAAGACAAAGATGGAAAGGGGTGTGAAAACAGTGAACTCTGTGGGGACATTCTGTTCTTTCTACACACAAGCACGCTGCTGTTCATCCAGTCAAGTGGTTACAGTTCAGTACAGGATTTTCAAGGCAACTAAGATGTCAAAACACAGGTATTTCCTCTTCCTAGAGTTAACAATTCTTTTAAAAGATCTACCCACAGAGGATTATTGTGGTTTTTTTTTTTTCTTCCAAAAGGGAACAATGACTAAATGGGGGAGGGGAGAGTTTCCAGTCCCAAATTCTTAGACACAACTCAAGGCCTATAAGCTAGGTGTACACTGCCCGGTGAAATAGAATTATTGGTACCATCTGGGGTAGGTTCTACCCTAGATGGTTCAAAACACGATCCAGTAAAACGATACATGTTTTTATGCCTCAAACAGCTAGAAAGCATTTATGACTGTTCTAACACCATGGTTAATGAACTCCTAAGACAACAGACTTCTAGGATGTTGTACCTTAGTGGCATCTCTGAATCTTTACTAGCAACAGAATGCCAAATTCAAAATTGCTATGAAAGTAAAATCAGCATTAGAAAAACTCAACCTTACTGTAAACTGAGGGAGCACTTAGTGTTAAATACTAAGACCAAATGTATGAAGGCAGGATCTTTACTTGGGAAGACAGAGTGGAGGGAATAGATGTGCCCAATTGAGACCAATCAGAAGACAGAACAGAGGATGAAAAATGTCTTTAAAAAAAATAGAGGAGGAAGAAAGAATATGGAGGCGAGCCAGGCAGCAAAAAAAAAAAAAAATTACTGGAGAGAATGAAAAATCTTTAAAATGAGGCATGTGCACATGGCTCGCTTTTCTGTCCTCCGTGTTCTAATGATTTACCATGTAAGTGGCACAGAAGTCACGCTAGCAGGCAAGAATGAGCTTTCTGATGGAGAGAGATGGAGGACTAGGGGCTAATGAAGTGCTTTGTTTTCTTGGTTTTGCTTTTAATTCATACCTGAAAGCCTTGAATCCTTGCTAAATATTCCAGCTGTTTTGAAGGCTGTACTGGAGAACAAGGGGGAGTAGGAGAACTTCCTTTTAAACCTATGGCTTCAGCTGTAGAAGATGTTCCGTTCATAAGGAGTTCCCTGGCAATTGCAGCTGAACTACTCGATGTGGGAGATATACTGAAGAAAGAGCTCGAGGGTTGGTTCATATCTTTGGGTGACAAATAGCCTAGAGTCGTGCCAGAGATCACTTTGTGGCGGCTGGCTTCCATCTCTTGATAAACATCAGGAGACAAATGAAGAATTCCTTTTGGAGCTATAAGTAAAATAAAGGAACATTGTTATTACACTTAAAACAAGTGAAACAGAAACATGTTAGAACATTAGTGACTCAAGGATTTCACGTGAAACAAGGCAATGAAAAACACTGTTAAGCACCCGTCTTCCCTATACTTGCAAAGGCAACCGCAGTCTCCTCTTTGGAGGCGAAAAATGTGTGTTTCAATATTCCTAAAAATCATTGGCTTAAAAAAATCGCAAAAGGGACTTCAAGGGAAAGCGTATGTGGGGGAGAGGCTATGGAGGAACACGGGTTACTGATGTGTAGAAGTGCGCTGGGGGTAAGATTAGGGATGCGTAGGGTCTTCAGCCTGCAATTTAGTATTTTATGATCTCATAAAAGAGACACTAAATCCCTAACATATGCAGCAGTTGAGACACAGAGGTAAAATGATGGCCGAGTCAGTCCAAATTATCTGCGCAAAAAACTCACACATCCAATGGCCTGCTGGTATTCCTCTCCCCACAAGGATGTCCCACTGTCAACTCTACCTAATGAACATGTTAGAACCTGACAGAGAATCTTCTTCCCCCAGACTGTCTCCTATCTGGCTCATCTCACCATGATACGGCTGCCCTGGCGGCTCAGTAGTAAAGAATTCGCCTGCCAATGCAGGCGATATGGGTTTGTTCCCTGGGTCAGGAAGACTCCCTGGAGAAAGAAATGGCAGCTCACTCCTTTCTTGCCTGGGAAAGCCCATCAGCAGAGAAGCCTGGTGGGCTGTAGTTCACGGGGTCACAAAAGAGCTGGACATGACCTAGTGACTAAACAACATGATGCCACCATCCACCTGCTCAGCTGCCCAGCCTGGACTCCTGGCAACCAGCTCTGACCTGCTCACGAACAAGCAGCCACCACAAGCAGCAGTCTAGAATGTGCCCTGTCAGCTTATCAAGTATTAGCTCAGTTCAGGCCATATGCAGATTCTGACATCAAGAGGACTGAGCCTGGGGCTGTGGCATCACTTGGCAGCATTGTAAACATATTTCCATTGACTTCCATTTGTCTGAGAGATATTTCAAACCACATTTCACATGCTTGTTCTAACATCTTTGGATCAGATATTAATGACTCTCAATCATGATACTATCTTCTAAAATGACTGATCAATCACCAGTTTTGGAGAACATGCTCTGAGAAAGAAAACTTCCACCCTTGGTCCTGCCTCTCCCTTTCCCACCACTAACCTCCTGATTCAGGCCCTCAGTGTTTCCGACAGGGCTACTGCAACCACCACTAAAAGCATCAGCTGCTGCTCTCCCCACTGTCCATGCCCCAAAATGGGCCTATGCCACAATCCCCAAATGTAAGAGTTCCATGATAAACACATGGGGGAAATACTGCAAATCATATCACACAAACATCCCTTCAGGAGGATTAGAAATGCACATTAGCACAGTAAAAGCTCTGAGAAATCCAGAAGAACAGAAATCCATTTAACTTGGTTTAAGCCAGGATTTCCCAAATTCATATTATATCCAGGCTTCCCATGTAACATTAATAACATCTTAACACCCTAGGAAATGCTAAGGCTAGACATTCTCTCACTTTAAAGTCTTTACTGGCTCTCCATCACTTACACATCAAATCAGAATCCCTCAGGATGACAAATGAGGCCCTCAGCGCTCCGGCTCCTCCTCTCCTCCCCCTCCTACTAAAATCTTCATGGAGACCCCATGCTCCACTCACGCAAACACAGTCACACCTCTCCCCATACTCTGGCTTGCTTGATCTCATCACATCTTTATTTCTATTGTTCAG